>RJWH01000587.1:191915-639090 GCA_004363575.1 Solenodon paradoxus
GAGAGAGAGAGAGAGAGAGAGAGAGAGAGAGAGAGAGAGAGAGAGAGAGAGAGAGAGAGAGAGAGAGAGGAGGTGGGACTCAAGGCAAGAAGGTTCGGTTTTAGAGGAACCTAAGTAAGGTCAATGTGGCAAAATATAGAAAATGTTGGCAATGAATCTAAAACACCACTTGGTTAAGTTTGGTGCCTTTTATGCCACCTCGGGTTCTAGTTTTTAAAGTAATGGGAAATCATGAAGAATTTCAAAGACTGCTATCATCAGACTTAAATGTTTTTATCATTCCACCTTCTAATGTGGAGCACGGGTTGTGCCTAGACAGGAACAAAATCTAGATCAGTAGCTGGGAGGGTTAGTTAATCATCTGGGTGAAAAAATATTCTTGGCAGGAACTGAGCTGAGCAGAGAATACACAAAAAGAATTGTATTTAGGGAGGAGGAGGCAAAAGAAGAGGAATGAATGGTTGATTCAAGGTATTTCCAAGAGTTCTGATGTATACCTTGAAGAGATAAAGGTATCGTTCACGAGAGAGAGAGAGAGACTGAGAAGAGTCAGATTAGACATATGAATTCACTTCTGACATGTGAATTTGAAATGACTCTGAGTCATCCAAGTAGTGCTGAGGATTCACCAGTTCAATATTTAAGTCTAGCGCTTAGAAAACTTGGTCTTGGCTAGAAGTAAAAGTTTGTACTCTTAGTATGAAGGAGGTAATTAGAACCAAGTCTGTGGATAAGATTTACTGGATATATGTTTTTAAACCAAACATCGAATGAAGCTGTCATGAGATTTCATTTCTTTTTAAAGTATCCCAGCACAAGTCACCTGGTAGAGTAGCGGTTGGGTTCACTGCCTTTGGCCAGCACAGTCCACATACCTCTCGAGTACCAGGGTTCGTGTGCTGGTGCAGGGGAAACAACTAAGATCGACAAGTAAATAAAATAAATGAAAATTTTCTTCCTCCTCTATCTTCTTACCTGCCCGCCTGTTCACATTTATTCCTTCCTGCACTTTTCGTTTAAAAAAAAAAAAAAGTATCATAGCACAGCTCACAGCTGGTTCAATCTGACTTAAAGTATTTTCAAAAGTTCTGTAGCACCAAGGTTTAGATTCTTCATTACTTTTTGTAACTGTTTAAGAAAATCCAAAGTTCTCTCCAAAAAAAAAATGACTGTGTAGATACCATCATTGGCCATTTGTTTGTTAATCTTTTGACTGGGATAGACTTCAAATTCAGGCGCTCAGTTGCACACAACTGAAAGAGAATTTTGCCCCCTTCTAATCTGTGGTTTAACTATATGGTTTTTATTCTATTCACAACACAAAATGGCTACAATGCAACCATTTCAAAGGAATCCAAATCATGAATAAAATAAATCTACTATTGCCTGAGATAAATGCTCCTGGGAGAGGAGGGAAGACCTGATCCTCCCTATTAAGTTAATCAGTAAAAACAAGTGTTTGTCATTGCAGGTGTTTGTGTTAAGTTAATCTGTCATAGTGCCCTAATTGGGCATCATTTCCTTGTGTTTTTAAAGGTAAAGAATAAAAGAACAAATTTCTGAAAGAATTCAAACTCTGCCTCCTTTTAGGCATGGGGTGGTAGAAAAGAAAGGAGAAAAAGTTAAAATTTTAATTTACAGTCATTTATGTTCCATAAAGATTTTAAGATGTCTTACAAAAAAACCTGGAATTAACTGTGTGCATATGTATATATGTATGTATATGTATATATATAGATATATATATATTCAAAAAAAGAGGAAATAGTAATTGAATTAGAAGGCTATGACTGAATGGAAAGGTAAAATGCAATTAATGTAGGTCAGTGACTCCTACATAGGTACTAAATTTGGATTTCATATTTGAGTATAAAATTTTGACCTACACTATCACATTCTTTATTATACATAGGAAAATATTTTCTTTCTTCCAAAAGTAATTTATCATTTGGAAGACATGTAGAAAATATGCTACAAAGATGTCCTTAAAATAAATACAGTAGTAATTTTTATATAACTTTCCGGTAATGTTCTTTCATCAAGATAGAACTTAATTCCCAAAACAACTCAATAACATCAATTCTGTGAGGTGAGAGAGGTAGAGAGAAGACGGTCAGTGTGGTCCAACATAATCCATAGTTAAAAGCTAGCATAGCTAGATGACTACCTCTTTTAATATTATATATACATAACATTAGTGATAGAATATTATATATATATATATATATATAACATTAGTGATAGAAAGAAGGAATGCTTTAAGAGTATATACTCTGGCACCAGATAGACCTGCCTTGTTCCTGGCTCCATTACTTGGTCACTGTAAAGCTTGAAGAAAACTAGCTCTCTGTTTTCTCATCTCTAAAAGGTATGAGATAATACTGTTTATATCATAGGATCAAGGAAAAGATTAAAGGAAATAATGCATATAAAGGGTTTAGCAGAATGTCTTTCAGGATTTAATTATAGCCATTCATTATTATAAGCTTATTTGTTAATGAAGATATTATCAGAAGCTACTTGTTATGCTGTTTCCCTTTATGTTTAAGAACACTGAAGAAGTGAACATTTGAACCAAGTCCCAAAACACTATGGTTATGTGTAAATGTAAATTATTTCTCTAGGAAGGGTATACATCATCTCTTTCATATTTTCAATGAGGTCTGTGAATGAAAACAATGTAAAGATCACAGGCAAAGGGTCAGCATAAATCTGCTCTGTGCTTTATGAAAACTCTGATTCACAGCCACTGTTCCTTATTTCCACAATGAGAAAACACTCAGGAGCTCAGGTTTACCTTACGTGTTATTTCTCTAAGGACCATCAGTGATCTCATGGACTACTAAAGAGCTCTAAGCTCGTTCACTGACCTAATTCCACTTTTGGTCATTCTACTGTTTGACTTTAATGCACCTGATCCTTACCCATCGCATAAATTCTTTGGTGGGTTGAAAATGCATTAACATAAGAAAGAATAGAAATCCTCCCTGGTAAGTTACTGAGTGATGCAAAATTACTTTAAAATTCCTCCAGAAATGTCAGTGTTCATCACTGCTTACTCTTGTTTTGGGCTACTCTTACCTTTTCCATTCCTTAAATTATTTCATGCCAAGCCTCTACTGTTTTCAGTTTTGTTTGCTTAACCTAGAATCCTTATTTTTGTCCTTTTTAAAACTAGCATTTGCAACAATCTATTATTTTTTCTTGACTGAACAGTCAATCAGCGTAAACTTCTAAATCTTTCTTCACAGTGTTTATTGCATCAAGCTCAAAGGTTTCCTTTTGTTCCTTTTGTTGATATAAGATATGGTTGATATAAGATTTGTATCCTTTTCCCAATTCAGAACAGTCCTGAACACTTGAAAGAGTCTCCCTCCACATGATCAAGAATTTACTGTATAAAAATTTTGAAGCTTTAAACACCTTCCAAAAGCCTTGCAAAATTAGGGTTAGAACGAAGATGAGACTTGCCAATCAACGGGTCTGTGAGCTTTGGTTTCTGAAGGTTTGCCTTGCTAATTTGTTCATACATTACGTATCTCAAATAAAGGGCATCTCCACTCGGGACATTGCTATTTTATCTTTGTATTCATAATTTCTGTTTTTAACATTTAACGTAAATATTAGAGCCATAATTTTTTTTAAATTCAAATAATTGTTTAGTATTTGAACAATAATCCTCACTGCAAACAAATTAGTGCCTGATGAACCCCTATGATAAAGGATAGGTATTTAGAGTGCTCATCGTATGATTGGTGTATGCTTGAATGCGTTCACGCATTATCTCATTTTACCGTAACTACGCTCATGTGCGAATAGCTACACCTTCCATTTTATAGAACGATGCAGAGAGTAAGTGACTTGCCTTTTCTGATTGAGAGTTTTAATTTATAAGTCAGGGATCCAATTAGAAGGGATCCAATCAATTTCATCAGAAACAAAGAAATGACTTTATAAAACTGCATGTTAATGAGCCCCTGCAGCTTCTAATTCACTAGCTCTAGGTGGAACCTAAACACTGGTACTGAGTCCATTCACGGTATGTATTCGTAGTTATTAGTTATGCTGTTTCAGTTTTTCTAAGAGGACCCAAAACATTTGGGAAGAAGTTATTAATATTCAAAACATTGTGTGAATATGCAAATGTGTGTCTTTCTGGGCAGCATTCCATAACTTTGCTCAGATTCTCAATGGGGCCCTTGAACCAAGAAAGTTAAAAACCACTGGGTCGAAGCAAACACAAGCTATTTTGTTCCATTTTTTAGAAGGTTTCTACTGACACCTGACTACACTTTGCTCATCTTTAAGAATACCAATGTGCTCAAGGCAAGTTTGTTTATTACACATGCTGTTACTCTAAGCTCTCTAGATGTAAAATGTCTCCAATGTGTTTTTTTTAATTATTCAAATTACAGATGCCTTGGACCATTTCATATTTTATACTAATGCTCTTCATCTATCAAAAAAATCCCCTTGGAATTTCAAAAGTCCTTATGACTCAGATTCACATCAAGGTTTGGGAACCACCAGAAATTATTGAAACTTTTGGCGTAATACTAATCCTCTTTGTATAACTAAAACCTCTTTATTAACTAGCTCCTATGATCAATTATAGATAGTGAGCAATCTTTAAATAAGACACATCTTACCACCAAAACTGATTTCATTATAGCTATTGCTTTTGTGTACTTCCTATCCTGCAAGTTATTTATGGACACAAATGCTTAATCATTAGTAATGTCATCCTTGGTATGAGACACTCATCATCCTAGCACTAGGATCATTCTTTGAATTGATTTCTAGCTGTGATGTAGGATATATTGACTTCTTCATTCCTAATTACCCCTTCTTTCTCATTTCTTTGTTACATTATATCTAGCCTCAGGGAATGAATTGCCACTGGTCCAAATCAATCCCCTTTGTCAATGATTGGTCTAGTGGTAAGCACAGAATATTTTTATTCATTAACAAGGAAACTGGAGGTGGACAGTCTTAATGTTGGTTTTGTAGAGTTACATAAGAAGAAGCCAAGTTTCCACAACAATTTGAACTCTGTGCAAAAATGTCTATACCCATTTGAAAAAATAATGTAGGTTCCTTTCAAACACTGACGTAAATCTATGATTGCCATTGTTTTTAGTAAAAACAGAATAATTTCTGATGTCTTCAAAGCTGGAATTATCCAGACATTTCATGAAACCTATTTAAATTATTAATTTTATAATAATATATTAAAACAGATTAATCTGATTATATATGATCAAATTACTCATTTTCCAGTGAGTGTGGCTAATATGAAATAATATCTAGCAGCCTTAGAAAATACTGTGGGGAAGGCTAGGAAAGGAAGTCAGATCTGACGTTGAGATGCTCACTTGGTTGACCACAGCAATGCTTAAATATCTTTTGGTTCTCTCAGATTAATGAGAAATCCTGAACTAAATTTAAAAACAAGAATTTCAGCAGCATAAAATGCTACAGATAATACTTCGTATAATTTATTCACACTAGTCACAATGATTATGGCTGAAATGATGTCATGATTTTAGCAAGGACACAAAAATACTCACCATTTTATAAGCACAATGTTATTGAGAAGACACAGTCATATGTGTATCTGATCAAATTCACCTCGGGTGATTTTTCAAATGACTATACACAAACCTGATTCAAAATGCAATTAAGTGGCTTATGTAAATGTTTTATATAATATGTTACATGTGAGAATAGGTAATCCATCTAGTTGCTTAGTCCAAAATCATTTTGTCCTCATATTGTTTTGTTTTTGCTAAAGAACATTTTCTTTTTACCTAGCACTTACTTTTAAAGACTCCAGCAAAAATGTCTTCATCTGACAAAAATCATACTAGGTTTTAGGCCTTTGTGAATAAACCAGTGGAAGAACTAGGAAACATCTGGTCTGCCAAAGAATTAGAGGGTCAGTTAAACTGTTGAAGTAATTAGAATGGAAGTCAGGTTCTAATTCTGGTTCCTCAACTAACTACTATTATTTTAGGAGCAAACTACTTAAACTCTTAAGATGACTAATATTAACTTAGTGCTTTCAAAATGGTAAGAACTTCAAGCATTGAAGAGGAGATTGCTCATTGAACCAACATTTTATCACTGTTAGGAACTTAATATTATTGACCTCATACAGCACAAAATCGAAGCTCAGAATTTACAACTAAGCTTACACAGCTAGGAAATGATAGAGCTAGGATTTGAACTCATACTGTCTGATTCCATAAAATAAGCTTAACCACACATAGTAGTGTTTCTTTCTTTTTTTTAACCTTGATTTCCTCTAACATATAATTAGAGGTATTAATAAGATAGTTCTAAATACTTTTTATGCTTTGACATCTTTAATGCCAATATTTCCTGGTATCTTGCCCTTAAGGAAGATACAATTCAAATGAAAGATAACTCTTACATACAAATATATGTGTGCATATGTACATATATACATTACAATGTCATATATAATAAAAATGAAAAAAATCAATTTAATAAATATAAATTCAGTATCATGGGTGTATCATATGTAGCTAATATGTTGTACATCAATACGCACATGAATAAAATGTTCAAGATGAGAAACCTTCCAGTTTAAGGAGGATATGACAAGTGTAAACCGACCATTTTAATAATATGAGACAACTTCTATGATGAAGATATTCCTAGGAGAGTTTTATAAGATCACACAAGGCACTTAATCTATCCTGAAATAAGAGAATGGAGAGGTCAGAAAAGTTCTCCTCTAGAAGGTGATGTTCAAGCTGAGTCCTAAATAGGGTGTAGGCAGTAGAAGTCAGCTGAAATGGGAGTGGAGTGGGGTGGGGGATGAAACCTACAGGGGTAAGTCACAGAGAAATGGAACAGAGCAACACATGTGGGAAGCAGCAAATATTTTGATTTGACTGGAATCTTACATATGAGGCAAGATATAGAGAATAATGAGCCTAGTGAAGAAGGTGAGAGTATATCATGGAGGTATTCAAATATTATTTAAAAAGCATACATCTTGCCCAGTGGGCAATCAACAGAAGAAAAACTACACATGAGGCATCACCAAGAGGTCATAAATCTTTTTCCACTTGACTTGTCACAATCTAACAGGTCCTCCTCAAATCAGCACTCAAGGCAGTCACCAACAATGAACTGAAAATTGCATCCAAGAGGGATCTCATGTTCTATTCAAATTATACCTAATGCACAGCTAGTCAGAAGGTCATATCAGGTTGTGTGTAGTCAATAGGGCCTCTTGTTAAAAACATACATGCTTTCAAATTTATCACAAGGAGTGGTACCTGATAATTTGTATTTTCAGTAACTTCCATAGGTATTCCTCATGAAGTGCCATGTTTGGGACTCTACATTAAAGAGCATTCAGAATACAAACTTGATTCAAAATGCATTAAGTGGCTTATGTAAATGTTTTATATAATATGTTTCATGTGAGAATAAGTAATTCATCTAGTCACTTAGTCCAAAATCATTTTGTTCTCATATTGTTTTTACTAAAGAACATTTTTTATAGCTAAATGATCTAGATAGATAATAGAAGCTAGATAGATGACAGGTAGATAATAGAGAGACAGCTAGATATGTTTTTATATTTGAAAAGTAGAGTGAAAATCACATACATGTAGGATATTTTTGCTCATCTTTAAAAATGAGAAAATCATATTTCTTCTGGTCTTCTGGCTAACATCAAGTATGAAAATAAGAAAATCTGAGAAACTGGAATTCTGACATAATGACAACCAACTAGAACTGAATGGATCTACTTCCTTTGGATGGGGCATGAACTCAGAATTTTTTCAGTCTTCGCTCCCTGATGTCTCCCTGCTACTATGGATGGAAAGCAATGCTTTTTCCCAGTATATTTTCACTTTGGGTGTGTTTATACAGATGATGTATACAGAGAAGAGGACAGTAAAATAATTTGTACCCTTTTCTTTATCAGAGTAGGAAAGCAAATGACAGATCAAAAAAAGACCAGTCTTAGTGGAAGACCACTCATTCTTATTAGGGTATCAATCTTTTCTCATGAAATTTCAAGAAAGATGAATGATGTCCTGGTGCAATGACTTTGCCAAACAACTTCAAGGTAGTTTGATAATTTTGATACCATGGAAGTTGCATTCTGCCACTGTTTTCCTTATATGTTAAAGACCAAAAGTTCCATAAGATTGCAGCAGAGAAATCAAGTCCATGCAAAAACATAACATGACTTGCTGCAGTGCAGAATTTAGTATCATTGGGCAGGGTGCAGTGTGTCAGCAAGAAGACCTCATTACAACCTGGCTCAGCTCTAATGAGGACCTCGACATTCTCTTAAAACATGTGCAATCTGGAGGCCAGTCCTAAATTTAGTGTCTTGTGAGCAATCCTGCTATACATCTTGATTATTTGTGATCTCATAATTGGTTCTCCAATTGTTTTCTGGAAATATAAGTCACCTCACCTAGGTTTCAGAAATAATCATGCCACATACTTCATGTCAAGCAATACTGTTAGGAAAACCATAATGTATTTTTTTTTTTTGGTTTAGTTACACAAGTACACATAAATGCATTCCAGTCCTCAACCTTTTAAACAACAGACAAAAAGAATGAAAGTGAAAATCTTCCATAATCTACCTCCCCACTACTTGTCCCCACTCTACTCTCCTTATCAGAAACTACCCTAAATTCACATTTAGTTGTGCATTTTTTCTACATAATTTTGTGTATATATGTATATGTAATTTATGTATGTTATAATCTTTTGTCAATAGAATTTCTGATGACTTATGGAATCACGGATTAAAAAATACAGATTTTTATTCCTTATCAGAAACTACTAGATTTTATTTTGCAACTTGCTTTTTCATATAATGATATGTTTGGGATATCTTTCCTTGGCAGAATTTCTCACATGATTTTTAATACAATTATTCTATTATTATTTCTTTTTTAAAAAAATACGTACTCATTTTAAGATACTGGACCTGCTTCCCAGACTATGGATGTTATACACAAGCCCGCCACCAGTTCTAGTGTCTTTTACCACCACCTCGTTCCCTCTCTCCTTCCCTCCCTCCTCCATCATCCTGTATCCTGGGGTATATCTGTTTGCTGAGGTGTATCTGTTTATTTGTTCCATTTCATTATATTCACACATGACTGAACTCATCCTATATTTCTTTTTCCTTCTGACTTATTTTGCTTAACATGATCCCCTCCATTTCCCCCCAGATTGTCCCCTAAGGCACTATTTTGTTGTTGTTGCTGTTTTTTATAACTGTAAAAAATATCATGGAGTATACATACCAAGGCTTCTTTACATCTGTTAACGGGTATTTAAGTTGTTCCAGTTTCTTGGCTATTGTGAACTATGCTGCTATGAACAGAGGGGTGCAGATATCTTTCCTAATTAGAGATTTTGTATTCTCTGGGTTATGCCTAAGAGTAGGATTGCTGGATCAAATGGTAGATCCATCTTTATTTGTTTTCAGAATCTCCATACTGTTTTCTAGAGAGATGTTACATTAATTTACATTCCCACTCACAGAAAAGGTGGCTTTCTTTTGCTCCACACTGCCTCTAACACATGTCTTTTCTCAATTTTTCAAAATAGGCCATTCAGTTGATGCTAGCTAGTATCTCAATTTAGATTTGTTTTTTGCAGTTCGCTAATGAGTGATGCAGAGTATTTTTCATGTGTGTAGACAATCTGTGTGTCTTCTTTGAATAGGTGTCTGTTCAGTTCTTCTGTCCATTTTTGAGTGGTCTTTTTTTACCATTTGAGATGCATGACCTCTTTGTATATTTTGGAGATTAAACTCTTATATGATACAAGTTGTGTGAATATTTTCTAGAATTTAGTGGGTTCCCTTTTTGTTTTTCAGTGGCGGTTTGGTTCCTTATGCAGTTTTTTAGTTTGATGTAGAACTAATTATTTAGTTTTACTTTGATTAGTTTCATTGTGGCTATTTTTTCCCCAAAGATCTCTTTGAGGCTGTGGTTGTAGAGCATTTTCTTCAAAATAGTTTATGGTTCCAGGACTTACATTCAGGTCTTTGATCCATTTTGAGTTAATTTTGTGCATGGTGCTTATGAATTACTTAGTTTCATTCTTTTTCCAGATGTCCATCTAATTTTCCAACACCACTTGTGAATATACTTTCCTTCTTCTGCTGTATCTTCCTGACTCCTTTGTCAAAGATGAACTATCCACATAGGTATGATTTTTATTTCTGGGATCTCAATTTTATTCCACTTATCTGTGTGTCTTTTTGTTCCAGTACCACACTGTTTTGATGATGATCGTTTTGTAGTACAGTTTGAAATAAGGAAGGATGATTCCTCTGCTATTCTTTTTTTTCCCCTCAGAATAGCTTTGAATATTCAAGGTAACATATATGCACAGAGATACAAAAGCTCTGGAAGTATTTACAAATAGAGGAAGGAAGTTGAATGTTCAGACATAGGAGTGATAGATTTATGTTTTCCATATACGTATTAATTTTGATTGAAGTATAAATATTACCTATTAAAATTAAAATTATCAGTGTTATTGGGAAATTTGCAAGTATATCTTAGCAAGAAACATTTTATAGGAAAAATGTTGAAAAACTTTAATATCTATCAACAAGGAAATTAATTAATTAATTATTTAAAGGTGATACATGGAATAACGTGCAACTGTTTATACATTAATCTTTATACTTGGTTGTTAACTTTAAGATTAAAAAAGTCAAGTTACCAAAAATCATTACAATCTGTTTTTTAAACAAAAAAATACATGTGTGTGTATATGTTTGTGCAAGAGAACCTGGAATTTCACACTCTGGAAATAGTCTGTGCAGTGAATAATAATTTTCACTTTTTATTGACTTCTGTGTTGTTGAAATTGTACAGGTTCATAAGTAATAGTTATAGTTATATATATTTATATGTATGTATGCAAATATATTTTATAATTAAAGTCATTGAGCTCTTATTTGTATTTAGGAGACTGAAGAAGTCAGGGATCTGATGGTCATATAGTATTAAGCTACTTTATTATTTTTCTCTGTTTCCCAGACATACATGTTTCCTGCTTAATATGCCCAACATATTCAAACATTGGAAAATGTATATAAAATAAATAATACTTACTTGTTTATGAATATTAATGTTTACATGCTAAAATTAACCTAAAATCACCATCTAAACCTCATTGAAAATAATTGTTTGCTTAACGAACTTAAAAGTTGCTTTATAGATTTTTTTTAAAAAACACTAATGGGATTTCAAATTAAGTTAAGAAAACAACTTCAATTCAGAATTTTTACTATGTATTTATTCTTTTGAATCCCTCTGTCAAGTCAATTTACAGATGGTCTGGTGAGCCACAGGAAAATAACCCTGTTTAGCTCATGAATCATAAACAGCTACTCTAAATAGTTATTAATGCAACTTCTCAAGGCATCTGCCTTACCCCAAGGGAATATTTTACCCGTAAGTCTGAATGTAGCTCAAAAGCAAAACAGGTAGATTGATGCCCTGCTTATAAGTGAAGCTGCCTCATAATGAATTCCTTTGGGTGCTTAATAGTCTAAATTCCTCACCACAAAGGATTAAAATTAATTCAGTTATACACAAAAATTCTGTTCTTTAATAGTTTGTAGGTAAGACCATGTTCTATAGTTTTCACAGTTAAATACCATTAAGCCCCAAAACACTAGAAGAGCTTGATTTTTAGATTTCAAAGAATGCATTATTAATAAGCAGAAAGCATGTTTCCCACATGTTTTTAGTGTACTTAAATCTTAAGTTGTATTTGTTAGACATTAATCAGCAATGAGTTTTCAATTTCAAAAGATGTCACTTATCTAGTACATGTTTTAAGAACTAGTCCTAGAGAGGAATGAAATCCACCAAGGGCTAAAGAGGGCAAATCAAATCCTAATCAAAGTTATTCACTTACTGTCCACTTTATTCCAGGAATGTGGAAATTTAACTTTATGGCTTTTGATACAAGGAAGATATACTACATAAGTGCAATATAATTCAATATAACTGATTTACAAATATTATTAAAGAGAATGGGCATCAGAGCACTAAATTATAGCCCTTGATAATTAAGGACACTGGTGATAAAATCATTTCCTAAAGGACTAAAGATGGATAACATCCTATGCTATTCATGAAATACCCAGATTAACAGAGCCTCACAGGGAGAATGAATATAAAAATGTTCCAGGAATTCCATTTTAGTCAATAGGATAAGTCATCGCACCTACCAGACATTTTATTTATGGAAGAAGAGCTATGGTTTATCCCCTACCCCTCCTCACTCACCCCTGAAAATAACTTTTTGGAGAATATTGTATTGTCTATAAAATAACGATAAATTATAACATTAGAAAGATCACTGCACTAGAAATAAGGAAATGTGAGTACTAATGAAAACTTGTCAAGAGCTTACTGAGAACCAGGGCAAGTCAACTTTCTGAATCCTCAGCTCCCTCACTTTGCAAATTAAAGCTGAAAATTAAAATCTCCCTATGATCTCACAAGGTCCAAGAATAGAATAATATTTAAGAGATTGTTCTCTGTGGTATGTGGTAGCTGCATAAAATTGGGTAATTTATTAACTTTTTGAGCCTCAGTTTCCTCATCAGAAAAATAAGAATAAGAATAATATTATATTATTGGGAATTATCAATGAGCTGATATGTGTCAAGAGTTTAATATATTCTCAATAATAATGATGACAATGATGATATAGTAGTGATGTTGATGATTTTATTAAATGAGCATTATGAGATGGAAAGTTAAGGAGAAAATATATGGGCTGTCTACAAATTATAAAACCCTAAAAAATACAAAGCATAATAGTGGTGAGAGAAGAAATTCAACGAGAAATTTTGCAATAGGTCTTATCTGTATTTATCATTTTTAAGACTTGTGCTTTAGACATTCAGTAATTGGGTAAATTAGTCCCTAATTCTATTAAATGATTTACACACAAACCTCAACATATGATTTCAAATAAAGGCACTGAAAAAAATTCAAAGGAGAATATTTTTACTGGACCCAGAGACTCATTGAAAGTGATACCATAGATTATTCCCTGTTTTGGATAGGATACCCAGTGGTATCCTTCCCTCACACCAGACTTCTCTCCCTATACTGATTCAGAAACAAATATTTCTCAGTCATTTTTCATAAAACATTAGTTTTCAATGAGAAATTCATCCAAATGAATTATAAAACTTGAGACTAGCATGCCAATCATGTAAATGCAAGTCAAGAAAATGGCATTGTATTTCTTGCTCTTTCCATTTTATTTTACGGTAACCCTATTTCAAGATTCTAAATTACTCAGCGTCCAAATGTGTTATTCTTAAAAGTGTCAAGAACACTACACATCCGTTTTCTGTATCATTCAAAGGAAAATAAAAACTTGTAGTTGATATCTCATCTTCAGTTTCAAAGATCCACATTTCCTGAGGTAACTAACATATTGCTGATCTTTAAAATGTCAAAGTCAAGTCTTCCTGAAACCCTTTTCCTTCTCTTTTATCCCCCTCAAAAGCAGTGCAACCATTGAATACTGTTTTATAAATACACTCCCAGAAATACGTAGTAACATGCTTTTACAAAAAAATGACTCCACAAATTAATAAAATAGCCCATGTGCTGTCTCGAAATGGAGATTCTTAACACTAAGATCCATAATCCCTCTGTACTGATGGCTAGTAACTTCAACCCTAAACTCAGTGTGCCCGTTGTGATTCATGGACCTGCTTTGTTATTACTGTAGCTGTTTCCTGGAGAAGCCTAATCTAACAACATAAAACAAGTAAGGCAGACTTCTGGGAAGCACTTTTTGCCAAAAGATGGCGAGACTCTAGCTTGATGTTTTCCACCTTAAGTTCATGTCCTCTCTTTAGTTTTCAGAAACTCTCTAGTCAATAATTTACTGGAGGTAGTGATCGAAACTACAAGAGCCATGTCTGTGCATACAAAGCAATGAGAAATGAGAAATGATGGAGCAAAAATGTACAGAATGCAGATGTTTTTAATGAGAGGAATGGTGGTTTTGAAAAACAAACTGTCAGACTCAATCACATCCTTCATGGGAAAGTCAAATCAAATATGGTTATTGTAAATTCTTGTATTGCTAAAACATTTTCTCTGCTGTCTTCAGATCAGGTGGATAAAATGAGACCTCAGCAAAATTAGTAATGAGGTTTTTATTGGATAATTTAATCTCTTCTTTTTTTTTCTGTCAAATGCCCAATGATAAGTTCCTTTTTAATACACTGTATGCTGCCAGCACTTATCGGTCATATTAAAATTTTGTGTGAGATAAGAGTAAATTGATTCAAAGTGAGGATATGAATTTCTTTCCTGAAAATAAGGTATTTGAGCTTCATAGCAGTTAGATTCTGATTAATATTTTAGGTATTCAGAGGTTCATTTTTACTTAATAGATGGATGCTAATTTTTTTAATTGAGTTTCTTGAATTAGTGAACTTTTGTGTAAGTAACAAATGTGTCATTTGCCCTACAGTTGTCCAGGCATCTTCATGTCTATGTCTGTCACAAAGTATAAATGTTCAAAAAGCAAAGGCTCTGTCTAAGCCAGTTCAAATATGTCATACCTGGCATGGACCATAGAAAGTGCACTCAATGCCAAGTAAAGGCAGCAAAAGAAATTTAAAGCAACAACTCAAATTTGTAATAAAAAAATAAATCCTTATCTTCCCGTTTGACATAGAGCCCCATGAGGGCAAAAACAGTGATTTGTTTTTCTTTCAGTCTCCAACAATGAATTTCATTCTGGGTATATTGTATATTAGTTATCTTAATCATTACTTTTTAACAATAAATAATAAAGGAGATTGCTTTTAACCCACTCATAACACAATGCAGCATGGTGTAGTGACTGAACCACTTGCCCTATGTTAGTCTGTAAATCAATTAAAATAATTCTATACTACAGGGTAATTCGAAGGAGTACCTGAAAGAACATTTGTAGAAATGGGACCTGGTCCAAATTCCTCAAATAGATATATGTCAACACACCCTGCCCTCCACGAAATCACCAAGTGTTCTTCACCACTGTCCAGTGGGCCCTGCCACCACTCCCTGCCCCTCTCCATCCCATTCCCTACTGGTAACCTCAGTTCAACTGCAAGTGTCCAAGAACTGGTTTTTGTTTCATCTGGTCCTTTGTTTTGTCTATTCATCTTCCACCCATGAGTGAGATCATCTACCATCTATCTTCTTTTTACTTATTTCACTTAGCATAATTCCCTCTAGGTTTATCCCTCTTGATTCAAATGACAGTATTTCATCTCTTCTAAGGGCTGTGCAGTATTCCATTGTAAAATTATGTATATGTACATATATAAAATCTTCTACACATCTTGTTTATCCATTCTTCTGACATTGGGTACTTAGGTAGTTTCTTGTTCTGAGTTATTGTGAATAGTGCTGCAATAAATATAGGGGTGCATAAATCTCTGAGAATTAGTGATCTTGTATCTTGCGGGTAAATACCCAGAAGTGGAATGGTGGCATCTGATGAGATTTCCATATTCGACTTTTTAAGGACTCTCCATGCTATTTTCCATAGGGGTTACATCAACTATTCCCACCAATAATATAAAAGTGTTCCCTTATTTACACATCCTTACCAACATTTGCTGTTTCCAGACTTTTGGATAATAGCCAATGTCGCAGGGGTAAGGTGATATCTCATTGTTGTTTTGATTTGTATTTCCCCGATAACCAGTGAGTCAGAACATCTTTTCATGTGTCTGTGGGCCATCAGTATATCCTTTTCAGAAAAATGTCTCTCCAATTCCTCTTCCCATTTTTTGATTGAATTGCCTGTTTTTCTGTTACTGAGTTTTATGAGTTCTTTGTATATTTTGAATATTAATCCCTTGCCACTGTTTTGATCATTATCACTTTGTAGTATAGTTCAATATCATGAATCCTAGATATTTCAAATGAGTGAGTATGCAAAGAAAGAGCATGTGCTTCAACCATTCACAGTTTATTTGGATCGGAACAGCTTGCTGCAGGATGAGAAGGTGAACTTTCCTTCTGTGTGGGGAATATTTAACTTATTTTTTAATTTGTAAAAATTATTTTCAAAGGTATTATTGATTATTTCTTTTGTTTACAATGTTATATTCTTTTGGGGATATTGAAATTGCATCTCAGTCTATATTTCTCACCACACACACCACCAGAGTTCCAATGTCCTTTCCTCCTCCCTCACCACTCACCCCAGAAACACAGTTCTGTACCCTGTTAATTTTTTTGGGAATTTGTATTCTCATTTGTTTCATTTCATCATAGTCATCATGAGTGAAACCATCCTGTATTTACTTTTCTTTCTGAATCTCACTAAACAGGATTCCCCCGCCCCAGTTCTACCCAGATTATTGCAAAGAGCATGATTTCTTGTCTTTTAATAGCTTCATAAAATTCTTTTGAGTACATATACCACAGTTTCTTCATTCCAGTCATCTGTTGATGAACATTTAGGTTGTTTTCATGTCTTGAGTATTGTGAATTGTGCTGCTATGAACATAGAAGTGTAGATTATTCTTCTGATTAGACATTTTGTATCCTCTGGGTATATGCTCAAGAGTGGAATTGCTAGATCAAATGGTGATTATCTGGGGAACATTTTAGGTGGTCTCAGTTCTCTAGATAAAAAGGTGATCTTATTATTAACTATTTTTAACAGCAAAGGATTTGATGAAAAGAATGTGCAATAGTCCAAAATCTTAAATCTATATAATAACTCCCTGAGCAATGGAGAACCTAGTCATTCAAGAGTACTAGAGTGCACAACTAAAATTTAGATCTGCAAATCTCTCGGGACAGCATCCTCGAAGCTCTCTCAGCCTGAAAGACTACTTCAAAGAATCTACACCAGCAGCTTCATAGTTCAAGGACTGAATATCTATTTTGAAGTAGCAAAGTCTCTTCTGTTTCTCTTTTTTCTTTAGCTATAATTTTTATTTTAACTGAAACATTTGAAACTTCATCAGTGGAATGGTAAAGTGAGATAAAGATGTTAAAAATCAAACAAATGTATTATTTACTAGCTACAGAACAGGTTTAGAACAAACAAAAAAAGATGACAACAAAACCATAGTTTTTCAACCATCCCGAACTCCTATTAGAATTGAGAGCCAGTGCTCACTTCTGCAGCGTATACATTAAAACTGGAACAAGTTGAAGGGGGAGTGTTCTTTTCAGTTTCAAAACACACAGAATGCACTTTTATTCAAATTAATAAGCTAATACATTTAGAGTATTTTTCTCTGTTTGACAAAGGAATCTAAGATCAAGGTTAATGTAATAAAACAACAGCAAAACAAAAGAGCTAAAACAACAATAACAAAAACAAATTTCTCAAGCATTTCTTACTGTGATGAAATGTTTCAGTGATGAAGTTGAAGATGAGATTTATTAACTCTCTGAGACTGACAGACTGAAACCACTCATTTCCCACGTGGGAGCACTCTGTGTCCATCATTGATCCCAGATTTTATTGCAGGCTGAATGCGTTTGAGAGAGTAAACGCATCTCCTCTTCTAAAGAGGAACATCATGTGCTATTGGAGACATTCACTGCCTTACTATCTAGATATTTTGCAGAATATACAGCTCTTACTGGTATTCACATGGAAGCATAGCTTGATAACAATCAACTTATTTCTTCTATTGGAACAGGCATGGCCCTGTTGTCCCAGTGCTCAGTAAGGTTCTCATAGGGTTCTGGGAATTGTCCCCAGTGTGATGTCTCAAGAGCAACAGAAAAATAGCCTTATTTTACCATTTTAGAACCATCAAAACTAATTTGGATAGCAGTAACTCTTTTTTTTCCAATTCACCAAACCTCCCTTCACTAATTCTATTGGTACAAACTGCAGTCATGGGGGAGAAGAAATCAGAAATTGTGAGGCAACAAAGAAAGAATGAGTGTTTTTGTCATGGTGATAAAACAGCACAGAGGAATGTAAACAAATAGCACTGCGTTTGAGCAGCACCAGTTCCCAGAGTCTCTCTCAAAATACGCTTGATTCCCTTCAGTCAAAGTGTGTGAATGCCTGATGATGTGTTTCAAGGAGTTTCTATTACCTGAAAATATTCGTCTTGTCAATTTCCATAGTTTTAACATTCCATAGTTAGGGTTTTATCCTTGGGGTTGATTTCTATGGCTTGCTAGCAGAGTGATACTCTTGAAACTCATAAACATTAGGTCACCACCCAAATTTTCTGTACATCCTAGTGGTGACATCTTCTTCTGCGTTTTGAGCGGGAGGGGGGCTCCTCTGTAATCTCTAGAGCACCTCAATCAGTGCTCTCCAACTTTGATGTAGATATGAAACATTTGGCGGTCTTGTTAAATTATGGTTTCTGATTCAGTAGGTCTGGATTGGATCCAAGATTTCTGTATTCATCATGAGTTTCTCCTTGATGCTGATTCTACAGGTCCACACTTGGAGTAGCAAGTTCCTACACTCTTTTCAATATCTCCTAAATTGGGACACAGGGTCAGGGATCAGTAAACCTTTGCTACAAAGGACCAGGTAATAAATATTTTAGGTTTTTCAGGCTTAGGGTCTTTGTTGCAATCATTCAACTCTGTCATCATAGCAAGAAAACATTCATAAAACAGTATATTAGTGAATAAGTATGACCGTGTTCTAATACTATTTTATTATACAATAAGCAGCATGCCAGATTTTACCTATAAGCTATAATTTGTGAACCCCTTCTCAAACCATGGGTAGTCAAAGAAAAGAAAACTATGTTCAGAATACAACCCAGGAGCAACCAGGAAGCAAAAGTGCAGGTAAGAATGTCCTCATAGAAAATTTGGAATTCTCTTCAGAATGCTGCCTAATGCCCGAAACTTTCAGACCACCAGAGGTGGACTTGAAAGAACACCAAAGTCCTTATCCCATCTCACAGTTTTACATACAACTTGCATACAACTTGTGTACCTCTTGGATCTTCCTTGCAGAATATGGAGCTCAGGAGTGGAAAACGAACAAGGTAAGTTTATGTTTTGTGAATGTGTGCACCAACCACCAGTTATTGCTGATACAGGTGAAATTACACTTCAAAAAACTTTTTCAGTCCCCAGGAGAAAAAAAAACATTCTTGAAAAACACTGTGAAGTCCACTGTACAAGTAATACAGATGGTCCTTCCCTTTGTCTTGCTGACTTGCTTTACCTACTCAATCTACATTTGAGAATGGAGATTCTCACATGCTCAGATTCATTATTTATCAAATTTTACTGAGTATCAATTTTGAAACTGCATTATCAGCAACTCCTGGAGAAAATATGAACAAAACACACTTGAAACCAGACTTCAGAGTCTATGATATAGTAGTAACTTCAGACAACTATAGACATGATTCAGTTTCAATGGGGTGAGAATGATGAGGCGGGCAGGAATACTGATGCTCTGAGAGTAGCCCAAGAGGAAAGATGTATTTGGGCAAAAGAAAAGGTGTATTTAAGAAGAACAAAAGGTGTTTAGAGATACTAGAGCAGAGTTTAAGCAGGGCATAGTAAGAGACAAGTCTAGAGAAGAAACCACCCCGCCCCCACAAAAAAAGCCTTACAAACAGGGTGACCATATACCTCATCAACCAAACCAGAACACTTTTAAGAGTGAAAGAAAGAACAAGAACTATGTGAAATAGCAGACAATGCTAAGAAAGCTGGACATATGGTCAACCTACTTATAAACCATGTGAATGAGATAGGTCTGTATATAAATGGCAGTGGGAAGATACTAAATATTTAGGAGGAGGGATGATATTATCAGATCTTAAAACAATCTGTCTATCTTAAAGCAATCTGTCTTCTTTACAGCAAAATTGGATTCAAGATGGCTATTAGGCCACTGCTGTAATGTCCAAATGGTGACCTCAAATAGGACAGGGACACTAGTCAGGAAAGAAATGGATGGACTCAAAAACTACTTGGAACTGAGAATATGTAGGACATAGAATTGATCAGGATGGCTATTGAGAGGTGACAAAGAGACAGAGGAAAAACGGGAGTCAGGGATGAATTCTCTCTCTAACCTGGGCAAGTGGATTGAGAGTGGTTAAGTTTAGGAAGCATAGGAGTTATTATAAATTGGGTGAAATAATTATGAACAATGTTTTGTACATATTAAGTTTGAAATGTTGTATAAAAGTCTACAAGGCAATTAACTACAGATAGTAATCTGAAGCCATGAGAAAAAAATCAGACTGGAAATACATTGAATGGCCATTGCTTTGTGGGCAATAATTGAAATCATAAATTGTCCATGTATAATATGAGAAAAGAAAATGGCGTAAAAGTGATACGGTTAGATATGGATTCCACAGATCCCAAACGAATGCATGTAAAAACGTTAACTTCCTGTTTTGGGGAACCATTGCATAATATTGCATTATATTTTACTGCTTCTTAGATAAGTGTCCTTGATTGAGTGAGTTCCTTTTTAAATAATTACCATTTATTCAGTGCATATTCTCCAAAAGGAAAATAGTATGGCACCTAACAGGTTCTTTATTGTACATTTAATGCTAACAGATGCACAGACCATTTGTGATTCCTAGCAATATCTTTGGGAAGATTTGCTAACAGAGATGATGATCTAAAATGGTGCTCCTTTAAAAATGTGGCAAAGGGTATGACCTCTGAGACAATCAAGCAGAGATCAGGAACTTTTCTTCTTCCCTAGAGTCTGCCTTGGAGATCCCCTCTTAGGTTCCCAGGGAACACAAATGTAATTCCATCATAGCACTCACCACTCTGTGCTATACTCTGTATAGTATCATCTGCTTCCTTCCCATTCCCATTGGACTGGAAATTCTTTAATACCAAGAACCGTATCTTCTTCACTACTGTGATTCAGGGTCAAATATAGTGACTGATTGGTAAAAGCCCCTTAAATATTTGTTGAATGACGAGAGTGAATACAAGGAAAGAAGATGCTTACAATGTGTTCCTCTCAGCTGTTCTCCCTGGCATGTTTTTATTGACGTTATCCTTGCTGCTTTTAGAAAAGAACTTTTCAAGAGCCTTTAAAGTCAGAGTGATGTGCTGATGGCTTATATAGGTAATAACATCTGAATATTAAATTTCACTGAGAAAGAAACACTTCCAATAATAAAAGTACTCCTTTGCTATGAGATTTCAAAGCAGGGACTCCTAAACACACATGTCTAGCTTATGGTTTTGGATAACTAAATAATCTTCCATGATCTTAATGTCCTTAATTGTAACATGAAAATAAGGCTCTCTTTCAGATAGTAAGGATGGATAGAAGAAATTTTATACAGCAATATCTTTTGATGACAAAGGCTACACAATTTTAATCTTCATACCGACAAATGGGTAATAATAAATAAATGGGTAATTATTAATGTTGATAATGCTTAAAATGTGGACCATAACACACAATTATCATGTTTTTTTTGGTTTAGACAATAATGGTTGGTTGCTCAGTGCTGATAAAATGTGGCACTGACTTTACTAAGTCTTACCAAAGAAAGAAACAAGAGAGGAAGGGAACTGGAAGTAAAAGAAAAAGGCGAAGAGACTAAATGAGTTCAAAGTAGATTACAAACATCATACATTTAATTATAGTGGTTCCCTATTACAAGAATACAGATTCCAAGAGTTTGGCAGACTTGCTAGATATAAAGAAAGCATCTAACTTAGGGTATGAGGAACTAGAAAGTAAAATGTGAGGTTTTCCTTCTTTATGAATTAAGAGGTTCTAATAAAGAATGAGCATAGTAAGACTGTGAGGACATGTGGATGCCTGTCTAAACAAATCTTTTATATTGCCATATGTAAATATTAACTGACACCGCATAGTCTGGTCAACAGAAAACAGACAGAATCTGGAAGCAATTGAAATAGCAATTTACCAGGTAAGAGACATTAGAGCTTGAAATAGAAACAACAGTTGTGATACTGAAAAAGAATTTGGCCTACCTTTTTCTTCTCTCTAAGTCTTTGTATTACAGAAGGTAAGAATTTTCGATTTCAAACTACTTCAACTCACCCATCAGCAAGTTTCATTCCAAATAATCCTTTCCACCACTCCAGTAGCTTCCTTTGATGTACTAGGAGGGTGCGTGCTCCCACATTGATAAGAAAGATTAAGTAGCCCTTGTTCCAGGAATACACTCCTTATTATTTACGGGTTTTGTAATATCTATCATTTATTCAACTTTGTAAAAAAGTTTTTAAGAAAGCTATCAGAATAGCACAGCATAGGCACTTAATTATATATCGATTGAATGAACAATAATAAACAATAATAAACAAATGAATGGCAAACTGAATGGATGAAGAATTAAAAAATTTTGTGACCAGAGTAGACAGAAGATAGTATGGCAAAATATAATATACACTAAGATCCATTTTATTTCTTTTCCTGCACAGGTGGCCAAGAAACTGGATCATATCTTTCCAGGTCTATTTGGTCACAACTGAATGTGACCAACTCAACTTCTATGATGTGTGCTACTTCTAGATCATCTTTAACTTAAAGATAAACTGTTTTCTTGGTATTTGGTTTTTCCTCTTCCAATAGATTATAATTTTAACAATGATAGTTATTCAATTTCCAATACATAGTTGAGCCCCATGCCCTATAGTTGAGGCTGGTGGAATCATAATTAGGAAAAAAAACATGGATCCCTGAAAATTCTCTTGGAGCAGAGCTGCCTAACTAACCTAGATCAACCAGACTGTAATATGAAAGCAGATAGACTATTACTTAACCTTCTGTATTGGAATGAGATGATGTTCTTTTTTATATTAGCTAAGCCTTTACCAGAACTAATACAACAAGCAGCAGTAGTAATACAACAAGGAAGATACAGAAGTATCTGAGGAACATTGATGACAATCTTGACCTTCATAGGTAAACATCTTTCTAAAGTTCAAGGGGAATCTAAAAAGAATTCACCCTGTTCTTAAATTATTGAAACTTTCATGGGAAATTGAATGGATAAGGACAAAACATTTTGAGAAATTTTGATAAATCAATAGTATTTTTATGAGAGACTTTAGATAGGGAATAAAAGAAGTTCCAAGATTTTGAACCTGGACAATTAAAAAGTAATTTTATCATACTGGGAAAGTTAGGAAAGAAAGACAGCCAATTTGTAAAACAAATAATAAGTTCAATTTTCCAAGAGTTAAGTTGGAGATGAAAGTTTAATTCATAAGAAAACCATTCTGTGGTTTAGCTCATTTGGGTAATATTTGGTTAATAGGTGTTTTTACCAGAGAACTTCTCAGTACCTTTAATTAACGTGAAAGGGGAATCCTGAGGGAATAATAATAGGTTACTGTTATTCAAACTTAGTTGTTCGCACACTATCATCCTAGAGAAATGGAGCTTGATGTTCTCTTATTCTATGATACAGTCTCTCCAAAGGATCTAGTTTCAGATGCTGTAGCAGTGACACTCAAAGGAAATGGAGCCTGACATTGAAGGTAGTTAGATTGATATTAATGATGTCATTTGTTAGAAGAATATTTCAAAACTCCAGAGTCTCATGTCCAACTGAGAGAGAGTTACCATTTAGTAAAGATCAATTCTGATGGGTAGGTGCAGGTGTAGGAGTCCTAAGATGAAAGTCAAACTAAAGCAAACTTCATGGCAGTCTAGTAGTCAGTGTTTTCAAACACTACTTAGGGATTACCTGAAACTTTCTAGGGTTATAGAAATGTTCTTTTCTGAGTGATGATTACATGAGTAATACATTGAAAAAAAAAAAAAAAACAATCATCAAGCTGTACACTTAGCTGTGCATTTTACTATGTGTTAATTAGATCTCAGTTTTTATCAAAAGAAAGAAAAATGTGAAGAAAATGCCCTGGATATGTAAAAAAAACTTTTCTAAATTAGTTTTTCTTTATTTATAAAATAAGCAAACCTTATCATCTGTGATACCCCAAATTGCCCATTCTTGTCTCACACCTGAGTAATCACGATGCCTAAAGTTACAAGGGTCTGGAAATTCATCACATCTGAGAAAACAGATGTTGAATATGTATATTAATACATTTTATCTCTTGGTTTTCATAAAAAGCATTAGTATTAGTTAACATATATTAAATTTTGGGTATGTGCCAAGAAAAATATAATTTAGTGTCCATTAACTCATTTAATACTCACAATGACTCTGGGATAAAGGTAGCATTATTATCTCATATTACAAATGAAAAAATAAAGCAGCACAATATCTTAAATTTAGGCAGTTGACTCCAGACATGCACTTTTTACAATGCTATATAGTCTGTCAACAAAGATAGTCATTTCTCTTGGAATCCAAATTTACATAAAGACTATGACATATTTTTATTGAGAAACTTGGGTTTGTTTCTACCACTGTCAGGTTTCATTTAGTCTAGATTGAACTTTAAAAATATTCAGTAAGTGTTTGGCAACTAAAGTGCACATAGAACATGACACCAAAACCACAAGCAACAAAAGTAAAATTAGACACGTGGGACTATATCAAACTAAGAAGCTTCTGCACAGCAGAGAAAATAATTACAGAGTGAAAAGGCAGCATGTAGAATGGGAGAATATATTTTGCAAACCATATATTTTGCAGAGTCAATATTCAAAATACCTAAAAAACTCCAATAACTCAAGAACAAAACAAAAACAAATTAACTTGATCAAAAATGGATAGACTATTATAAAAAATAAAAAGGATGAATATTATAAAAATAACAAATGTTGGCAACAACATAGAGAAATTTAAACCCTTGTATACTATTGTTGGACATGCAAAATGGTAGAGCCACTATTAAGAACAATATGGAAGTTTCTGAAGAGATTGAAAATAGAGTATAATTTGATCCAGCAATTCCATTTCTGTATATATACACAAAAGAATTGAAATCAGGATTGTGAAAAGATATCTATAATCCCATGCTCATTGCACTATTATTCATAGTAGTCAAGCTATGTAGACAACTTAAGGTTTTATTGATGAAAACAAAGAAGACATCAAGAAACAAAATTACAAACCAATATTACCGATGAACGTAGACACAAAAATTGTCAACAAAGTATTATCAAACCAAATTTGACAGCATATTTAAAAATTATACATCATGAACAAATGGGATTTATTTCAGGGATGCAAGGATGTTTCACATACACAAATCAATGTACTATACCACACCAACAATGAAATGATAAAAAATCATATAATCATATCATCAGATACAGAAGAGTCATTTGAAAATATTAAACAATCCTTCAAGATAAAACACCCTTACCAAAGTAGAGACAGAAGGCACATACTTCAAGACACTAGAAGCAATAAATGACAGACCCATATTATATTCAGTGGTGAAAAATTAAAAGCTTCTCCCCTAAGATCTGGAAAAAGGCAAGGATACCCACTCTTACTACTACTAGTCACATAGTTCTAGAAGTCTTAGTCAGAGCAATAAGACAAGAAAAACACATTGAGTTCTCCAAATTGGAAAAGACAAATAAAGTTTTTATTATTTGCAAATGGCATATTATACCTTAAAAAAAAAAAACCCTACTCTACTAAAAACCTACTAGAAGCAATAAATGAATATGACAAAGTGGCAGGATATAAAATGAACACACAAAAATCAGTAGCCTTTCTATATGCTAACAATGAAGTAGAGGAAAAAGAAATTAAAATCCCATTCACAATAGCACCAAAATATATAAATAAACTTAATAAATAAGGTAGAAGACTACTATAATGAAAACTACAATACTTAAGCAAAAAAAAAAAAAAGAAGACACAAAGAGATGGAAGAACATTCCATAGTTACGAATTTGAAGAACTGATGTAGTGAAAATGACCATCCTATGCAAATAATACAAATATTTAATGAAATACCTACAAAATTCAAGGAACATTCTTCAAGACAATTGGATAGATAATGCTGAAGTTTATATGGAAGCACAAAAGTCCCTGAATAGCCAAAGTCATCAGAAAAATAGAAAAATAGTGAGGTATGACACTCCCTGACTTCAAACTGTGCTACGGAGCAATCATTACCAAAATATATAAGGAACTCATTCACCTCAATAACAAAAAAGCAAATAACCCACTCAAAAAATCGGCCGAAGACCTAAATCAGTACCTGAAGAGAACACACAGATGGCCTCAAATATTAAAAAATGCTCTACATCACTCATCATCATAGAAATGCAAATAAAAACCACAAAGAAATATCACCGCAGCCAGCGAGGATGACCTATATATAAAAGACCAGAATCAACAAATATTAGAGAGAATGAGGAAAAAAAGGAACCCTCCTACATGGTTGCTGGGAATGTAACTTAGTGTAATCTTTTTGGAAAATGATATAGATTTTCCTTTAAACAAAATAAAGATGGAGCTATCATTGAATCCTGCAGTTTCACTTCTAGTCGTATACCTTGAGAATACAAAAACTCTTATTAGAAAAAACATCTGCACACCTATGTTCATAGCAGCACAGTTGCAAGAGCCAAGACATGGAAACAACCTAAATGCATATCAACAGATGACTGAATAAAGAAACTGTGGTATATATACTCAATGGAATTCTATGCAGCTGAAAAAATTAAAGAAATTGTGTCCTTTGCTACAACCTGACTGGAACTGGAGAGGATCATGTTAAGTGAAATAAGCCAAGAGAGAAGAGAAGAACAGGATGGATTTACTCATATGTGGAATATAAAGAAACAAAACAAATGAACAAGTTCCAACAGAATTCACAGGACACAAGGTGGTAGTTACCAGCTTGGTGGGATAGTGAGTGAAGGAAAGAGGGAACTAAAGGATGGTAAAGGATGCTGGTGCTGGATATGGAATGAAATACAGACTGAGGTTTAGTTTCAATATCTTAGAATAATTATAGCAATGTAAACAAAATAAATAATAAATTTACTTAAAAAGTGTTCATTGATGAATAATAGATAAATAAAATGCGGTATGTACATACAATAATATATTATCCAGCTTTTTAAAGGAAAACACACTGGTCACCTATAACACTATGGATGACTCTGCAGGACATTGTGCCAGTGAAATAAGTCAGTCACAGAAGGACAAATATTGCATGATTCCAATTTTATGAGGTATTTAAATAGTCAAACTCGTAGAAACAGGGTAGAATTATGGTTGCTGTGATTTGAAGGAGGCAAAAAAGGGCTTTGCCATATCATATAAGTAAAAAGTTTTATTTATGCAAAATAAGTAAGTTCCAGAGATCGGCTACGTAATATTGCATCTATAGTTAACAATACTCTATCATACACTAAAAATGTGCTGAGAGGGTAGATCTCGTTATGTGTTCTTACTTCAATGATAAGGGGAAAAAGAAGGGGAGCTGTTACTACATAACATTTACTTAAAGCTTTTATAATTCTTCAGAGTAGTACTCCACTAAATTACAATAGGTAAATTCTCTTTTTTAAATCCTATTCTTCTTTTGTTTAGTTCCTTATTATACTGAATCTATAAATAAACTCAAAATCTTTTTAAATGTTTTTAAATAAAACTAAAGTCCACAGGTGAATCAGGAAATTATGGCACCAAGAACACTTAGTCAACAACTAAAATCTCACCTCAAATGTCACCTTCTCTCTGAAATATTCCCTAATCCCAACACAGGATGCATATTTCCATCTTCTCTCTTCCAGCTCTATGGCTGTGGGTTATATTAGCAGTTACTATTCTAAATGATAAGATTTCTACTTCCACACAGGGAGGAAATGTGTCATAATCAGTCTTATGTTCCAGAGTCTAGCACACCTGACTTATAGTAGGTGATCAATAAATATTTCATTACTAAATGAAGTGTAATTACTGATTACACTTTGGGATATGCTTGGAAACAGTGTTATGTAGCATCCTTAAGTTGCCAAAAAAAACCCAAAACATTAAGAATAGGAAATGGTTGATGGCTAATTAGCAGTGTGCTCTAATAGTTTTTTTTTTTTTTGATTATGAAGCACAAATTCTTTCCAAAAGACTAGCAAGTGATTTTCTAAGTCATTGACATAGCCCTTTCAATATATTTCTCTCAGGGATCCCCCAAACTCCATTTCTAATCAACAACCTTAAAGCATTGACTAATGTGTTTCTCATTTTAATACCACATTATTTGACAGAATAAAGCATTTTATAATTCTGATGTCCTTTTCCATGTAGCAATATAAATATTAGTATTCAGCTTTGAGTTCTGAGATATTTCTTCAGATCATTCTAGCAGATGCCTTTGAGAGAATTATTGGGGTTGTACATAGGCTGTCATCCACAAGCCCGGGACTGCTCTTTTAAATTAACTACAGTATTGTCCTGTTCATTGCAGCTTCTGAAGCCTTCTCAACACATTGCTCAAGATAGTCACAATTAAATAACCACATGAAGACTAAGCAGTATTTTTGATGCCCAGGATTTATTTGCCAACTCTGTTGGTCTAACTTCCAAGCCATGTTTTCCCAGTCAATGCCTTTATCTCTCATTCTTTTATATATCCCTGAATTATCTAAAAACCTTGCATCTGTAAAGTTGCAGTGGTTATCTATACTCTTCTTTATGCCAGGACATTGAAATTTTCTCTGTCCTGTCAGTTCTCGTAGGTCTCAAGGCCTGTGTTTTGCCTGGACTTTGAACCAAGCAAACAACTTGCATTCCTCTCTCCATTAGTATTTTGTTTGTTTGGTTTTTTCCCTCCTAAGATTCAGAAGATTTAGTTCTTCAACTCAGGCTACCAAGATCTCACAAATTGGATTTCAATAAATAATTTCCTTCTGAATCTCCAGGGGAAAGAAAAAAAAAAGTGTTACTACTTTGAAGATTTTTGGGAAACATGAGCAATGAACCCTGGAAAGTCTCCTGAGGACTTGTTGACAACATATAGCCTTCCTTCCCTTCATTTGCACATTGTCACTGTGAGTGGAAGATTTGTTAATGATCATGAAAGCAGCTGGGTCTCTGCGGAATGACATTCTACACAGTAAAACCTTTAACAATGGGATGTAACTAAGAAAAAGGGGACAACTCATCTCTAAGATGTATAATATATCTATCTCCCACTCACCATCCTTTTGCCCAAGTCTAAATCAGTGACTTTTAGTATATAATATCTGGAATTCAAGGAACAGTCATATTTGTTTATTGGCATGAATTAATCTAAAATGAGCAATTTCATGTCTGTAACAATGCTTCTTGTCTCTCCCTTCCCATTGCACCTTTTAATTGAGAAGCATCTCTTCTCTATGTCATGTGACTCAGACTTAGTCAGCTATCCTCTGTCCATCATGACTGATCCACAATGCAAGTAATCAGAGTCCCTCTGGATATCTCCTCTATATGGGTGCTAAGAAGGAAGGCTTTCTAATTTTTTTTGAGATGGAAATCCCTAAAGGTCATCTAAGAAGCAAGTTTATGATCATAATTTCTACCAAGTAGAGAATGACTATCTCTTGAATGAAGTGTTCCTACCACCTTTACTTTACTCTGAAGCTGCTAAAATCCCTAGCATTAACATGGCATGGTACCTTCTTACTTTATACTTATATTTATAAATAATATCTTTCTCCTTGGATAAATTATAAGACCCTCAAGGGGTCTTTCACACTAGTGTGGGCTCTCTAGAGCTCGGAGATAAAAGTTTAATGGTCTCTAAAACATTTTCCTGGGACTTTTTGAATTGCCACATGAATTATTGATTTTCCATCATAGATTGCTTCAGAGGTTCATTGTGATTCTGTACAATCCATTCAATGCAGCAACTGCAAAACAATTACTAAGACAGATTCTCAATGAAAACATTTTACTGCTGTTGAATGCAGGCTCTAACTCACAGTTCTGTAGACTCAGCATCTTCTGGTAAACCACAGTTACTAGCCAAATATTCTGGAAAATTGTTGCCTTCTTTATTTCTGTGCAATAGAGCTAGAATGATTTGGGGCACTAGAGTATTCTGGTGAAGGATCTACTGTTAGCCTGAAATACTTTCATATTATTCTCACATGTTAGATCTTTTCTAAAATGTCTAAGACTCCACTTTTTAAAGTTAAGATATAACATAATTTTATTTGGTAGAAGATATAATATCTTGGGTTATAATAAGGAACATCAATTCTCTTTATCATTAGATATAGAAAACCTAAAATGAGACTATAACTTGTCAGCTCCAAAGCAAGTATCAGAATGTATATTGATTGATGTATCTGTTTATTTATTTATTAAAGGAAAGGTGTAGGCAGGAAGAGAGAGGAGTAAGAAACATTTCATTTTTCAATTTTTATTTAGTTTTTCACACTGGTTGTTTCCAGGACTCAAACCCAGGAGTATGCAGGCTGAGCTCCTTTGGAGGTGAATGACCTAACCTCTATTCCACCAGGGCCCATCTTATATATTTTTATTTTAGCTAAATTCCTCTTAGTGTTGTTATTTTTGACACTGTTCCTCTCACGTAAAATATGAGTTAGATCAATTGAAGAACTTGCAGTTCTATACTGTATTTAGATAGAGTAAAAATTATGAATGAGTTCTTATTTCATATATGGTGCTAAGTAAAATGTTTTGCAATCCCTCAGTAAAGCAAAATTGACACATTATGAGACACAACTTCTGTTAGGCTACAAACACATTAATTAAGGAAATTTAAGCTTTCCAGGACACAAGGACAATGGATTTGCCCCTGGACTTAATTTGGTTAGTGTCTGTATTTGTTAAAATGGGAGGAAGAGTAGACTTTTAAGGGTTGCTTCCAGGTCAAAGAGATTTGGAAAATATTGCCAACAAGTCAACATGGGAAGAAATCTGAGTTACAAACTGGGGAACACATGTATGACAAGAAACTAAATCTTAAACTGGTAGTGAGGAGAGCTGAGAAGCAATTCATTGCATGCTGCAGCACCCCCAAAGGTGTAGGCATTGCTAGCACTGTCTACTTCTAGGCATGGTGTGAAGATGAGGTGAAAATCAAAACCCTGGTTCCAACTCTATTTAAGAAACAATTACTTTCCAAGGTCCCCTCTTTCTCTTGGGAAAAGTCCAGAATTTATTTTTGGAGAAGGTGAAAGGGAGAATCTCTGGCAAGGGGGGACCCCAGACACAGCTGACAGTAAGAGTCCTAACATGAAAAAAAAGAGGGTGTGTAAAAGTTTATGTGCTAAATGTTGTGACTCTCAACCTTTTGCCCCATTTGGATTCCTGAGCATTGGCATATACCCTTCAGGTCAAAGATTAAGAGTTTCTCTAAGGAATTCTCTAAGGAATCTGACCAGCCAAAAATAAAAGCCTTCAAGATATTGACATTGGAAGCTCTTTAAATAAACAGCTCACCCATGCAAAAAGAGCTTTCAATTAATTCGTGTTTAGGACCCCGCTCTTACAGATAATCAGCAAACACCCGTAGAGCAATTCTAATTTGAATACAGAGGTCGAACCTAACTAGAAAAAGATAGAGGAAACAAAGAATTGTTTTCATATAGAAAGCAACATACGAGTTATAATAAAAATATAAACAATTCAGACAAATCTACAACCATTGAACAAAATAGGACTGTAGGTACATAGATATACACATATGTGTTCCACAAGCACAATAAAAATCCTTTGCAAATTTAAATAGCAAAAAATAAAAAAAGTCCAAAGAACCACAAAGTAGACTTGAAAAAAAGTCTCCAAAAAGTAAAAGAAACATGACATCCTATGGAAATAAGGGGAAAATCCAAGATTTTAGGAAGAATCCACATTTCAAAATCTGATTGACAGCTATTCCAGAAAGGAAAATAGAAAGAAAGAAAAAAAAAAAAAAGTTTAAAAAATAATAAAAAATAATTCAAGACAGTTTTCAGAATTGAAAAACAAAATTTTCCAGACTAAAAAGACTCATGGAAAGTGAAGCACAATGGATTCTTCTTACACAGAACATCAGCTTCTCCTGATCTCCCTGTCTCGTTTCAATCACTGCTATGGCAACCAGATCTGCCAGTCTCTGACAAACTTCACATATGTCTCACATAAAGCCAGTAAAGCATGCCAACTGGCTCCTTCCGGGGGCTTTTTTGTTGGGACTGAGGAGTGGGATGCCCCAGAACCATCTAGGACAACCATTCATGCACCCACCCTGAAGTTCAGAACAAATCTTTGACACTGGGGGAATGGGAACTGTTAGATAAGATTCTTCAGAAGGGTGATCCTGAGATGTATTCCATGCTGGATAATAGTCCCATGATATGAACATTAGCAACTCATCTTCATATTGACTATATTTTACTTCTCTTTCACTCCCCTTGTCCTTCATCTCTTCTGGATTTGCACTAGCAAACAAGTAAAGGGAAGTCAGTGTTAAATCAGGATGCATCATCATGAAATTTCAGAACACTAGGGATAAAGAAAGAAATCCTAAAAGCTTCTGGAGAGAACAAAAAAGAAGTAGGTCACATACAAAGAAATCGATTATCACAACAACAACAACACTGGAAAGCTAGACGAAAATGAAGCAAAGCCTCCTGTGTTCTGAGAAAAACAATTCCATCCTTTATAAAAAGAGGCAGCAAAGGCTTGATTAAATTATAAAATTCAACACCCATTTATGAAAAAAAGATTCTTAGCATATAGAGAGGAGATATCCTCATCAAATAATATAGATTTATAACCTACTACCAGCAAAGTCATTTAATCATGTATGCTGATAAAATAAAGGCATACAATGTCAACTTTCAGACATTGAACCAGTAACACAGGACTCTGGTGACTGAGAAATGAGAAACTAATTAGATAAATCCTATGAGTGCCCAGGAATTCTGCCTGCAGACAATTTACAAAGATCAGTGCAGGAAGAGGAAACACTTCAGATTTCTCAGTGTGTGGAGGAGACAGAATTGAGAGTTAAAGGAGGAGCGGGGAGTTAGTGTGTGGGAAGAGGAACGGATAAGAGAAAGAGAACGCGCTTCAGAAAGATTCAAGATGCCTTTAGCGTTTGTATAAATCTCAATCCACACATACAAAGAGTGGAGTTCTATGATTCCGGGCAAAGAACAACTTCTAAGGGGAGAGCAATTATAAGGAAACTGTAAGAACAATCCCAGAATTTACACATAACTGGAAATAATTAGAGATCAAAATAGCCAGAGTGAAAAAAATCTTTGTTAAGTAGATTGAGCATTCCGTAGAGATCACAGAAGAATCAACCCTTAGTAGTGGTGCTTAACTAGTCATAAAGTCTGCTCTAGATATGCTCTATAAAATTATTAAAAATAATCCTTGAAAGAATCAAATGGGTGTGTCAAATTTTTTTAAAAAATAAGTAAGATTCAATACTTCTCAATGTTCAGAATCCAATAAAAATCACTATCCTTGAGGAAAAGATAACTAGTAACTAAGAGGGAAATCAGTCTGTAACAAATCCATACATTACAGAGATGTGGAATGAGTAGACGGGAATTTTAAGGTATCTACTATGGCTCTTGAGAACTAGAGGGTAAATCAATACCAAGAGAAGGGAAACTAATGGTATAAAAAAGAACTTCTACAGATGGAAAAATAACAGCTGAAATGAAGACATCACGAGACAGAGTTAGTAACAAGTTAGAAACTGAAAAATAGTCAATCTGAAGAAAACGCAATATAATTCCTAAAAATAAAGAGGAATATAACAAGAGAAGGAGGAAGTGAATGAGGTGGAAGATACCCCTAAGTGATGTGTGGAGCAATATCAAGAGGTCTTACATGACATACAGGAAGCTAAAATCCTAGGAAGATGAAAGGGTCATTGGGGTGGGAGGGAACTAGATATGTGAAAACATAACAGTCAAGAAATTTTCAAATTTGAAGATGATGAGCTACAACTCAAGAGTCTTAACTGTCCCCAAGCCAGATAAGTATAATAAAAATCACAGCCCATTATCATCAAATTGCTAAAATAAATAAGTAAATAAGAATTAAAAACAGTGAAAAACAGGAAAATATTAGAGACAGCCAAAGGGGGAAAAATGATATAAAGTGAAACAAAGATTAATTACAACAAGTTTCTTGTCAAAAAACTATGAAACCTAGATAGCAATATTATAATGCATTTGTTCTGGGGGAAAATATCAATATAAAGTTCTATACCTCGAGAGAAATTTTTTCCCAAAAATACTTCATTTTCATATAAGCAAAAGCTGTATAAATGCCTTGTCAGCAGAATGAGAATAAATATTAGATGACAATTTTAAAAAATAAGACTGAAAATAGTAAATGAAATATATTATTTCTCATTTTAAAATTCTTTTAATGGTAGTTAACTGTTTAAACCAACGATGAAAATAATGTATATGAAGCTTTATTACATATGTAGAAGTAAAATTATGGTAACGACGCCACAAAAGAGAGAAGGGAAATAAATTGTATTGTTGTAAAGATCTTACATTACATAAAGTTTTACAATTTACTTTGATGATAGACTATTATCTAAAATGCATATTGTAAAACTTAAAGCAAACACTTTAAAAGAAGAAACAGAGATATAAGCCACTAGTATAAATAAAATGGAAGAGTAAAAGTAATGAATTAATCTAGAAGGAGTCAGGAAAGAGAAAAATAAAGGAAGAGATAGAACAGATAAAAATACATTGCAAATTAGTTAAACTCAAACATAAAATGCTAAGTGTATAGTATAAACTACAATTAAAAGACAGATTGTTAAACTGAATTTTAAAACAAGATTCAACTATAAGCTGTTTTCAACAAAATCACCTTAATATACAGGTACTAATAGGTTAAGAGAAAAAAAAACATGGAAAAGATATGTATTTCAAGTAATAGCCAAAAGAAAGCTGGAGTGGCTAGATTAAAATCAGACAATGCAGACTTCAAGACAATGATTATTACAATGGATAAAGAAGTTAATTTCACAATGATAGAGGGGGCAATTCTTCAAGAAGATAAAATAATCCTAGATGTGGTCAAGCATAACAAAGCTTTGAAATATATGAAGTAAAAACTGAAGAAGTTGAAAGTTGAAATAGAAAAACCCACAATACAGTTAGAGTTGAAAACTCCTCTCTGATAAAATAATACAGGGGCTGAAAATTATAGAGATATAAGAGTTTGACAACACCATCAAGCAAATTAACCAACTGACATGAATGGAACATTTTATCAAAAACTACCAAATACACATTCATAAGTGCACAAGAAGACTATACTCTAGGCAATTAAATAAATCTCTGTATTTAAAAGAACTGAAATAGAGAATGCGTTCTCTGAACAAAAATGGTATTAAATGAGAAATATGATTCAAAAATATTTGAAAATTATAACACACATTAATAAATAATCCACAGGTTTAAGAAGAAATCACAAGAGAAATTAGAAAATATTTTTAACCACTATGAAATTGAAAATACATATCAAAATTTGTGAGATGCAGTAATATTCAGAGTGATGCTGTCCAATATAGTAGTGCACCAGCCACATGCAATTTCAGTTACTTAAACTTAATAGAGTAAAAATTTCCTTCCTCAGTCATTCTAGCCATATTTTGAGTACTCAATAGTCATGTGAGACTAGTGACCACCTTACTGAATAGTACAGAAAACATTTCCATTGTGACAGAAAGGTCTATTAGTTAGCACTGTCTTGGAGGAAATGATTTCAAATAATTATTTGAAGGACAAAAATGCCCAAAACCAAAGCTCCAAACTTACCCTTACTCCTATGTGGCATTCACTGTCATGCAAGTCTCAAGTTTTCTCCTGAAGTCCATCCACTTTTCATGAATTTAAAGACAATGAAGCGAAGGAGAAAGAATGAGTAATTATAAAAGCAGTATGTTTTATATACCAGATATGTTCCAAAGTACTTTACATATTTTAATTCACTTAAAACTCACAATAATCCCCCAGATAAACATCATTTTAAAGCCTCCACTTGATATGAATCCTGAGGCAGAGAGAGACTTAGCTTTGAAGGGGCTCGAAACAGGTAAACCCAAGACTCTCAGAATGGGTGCCCTATTGAGCCCCACTCTGGCAGGCAGAATATTTTGAACTGAAAGAAATGGCAACCCTGGAGGTGAAGGAGAAACTCTCGCCTTTCCCACAACATTCTACTCTTCTCCTAATTGAAGAGATGATCACTGTTACCTTGTTTTCTAGAAAAATGTAATTTGGGGAGGTCTTAATCCAGATGTAAGTTTGCCTGCGAACATGCCCTCTTTATCAGAGAAACGTATCTTAAGGCAAGGAAAAAGAATAGAGGCAAGATTTTGTCCTATGAAATCATCCACTTATGTGGGGACTACCTCCTCTCTCCTTGATGCTCAGATCCCCTTCCCCATAATTCAGCACAGTATATGTTTCTGTTCCATCCCGTTTATCTTAGAATATACAGCCCTGTAAATTCTCATAATGCGTGCCATTAGATAAGGCCTTTGCTTCTAATTCTGTCTGATACTAGTTTTCTTGTTCAAGCCATAGAGAATCCCAGAGGGAAGGGAGAATTTCCCCCACGGCCCAGCAATTTCTCACCTAAGGTCACATGCGTGGGAACTGGAAATGCTAAGACTGGATCTACAATCTGTTTCCAGCATCAAGAAGACACTTGCAGTGGCAGGCTTTAGACGCAACAAATGCCGCCTGGAGTCCTTCTGCTCCTTCTAATAGAAAAACCCCCACTGAAGTCTTTATTTGCTCTTTCATTTAAAACAAGAACCTTCTGATTAAACACATCTTTCTCCTCAGGCATTTATTCTTGACCTTGAAGCTGACAGCTTTGGACATAAGGGCCTCCTACAGTAACTTTAAGCTGTGAGGGAAAAATTCTAGCTAAAGCAAGGAGACACCTTGAGGGAAACTAGCATGAATTTATTTTGAATTTGAAATTAAATGTTCTGGGTGCTGATCCCCTGCCTCTACCTGGCCCACATTAGTCTGTAACACAATCTGACTCTTGAATACTTAAAATAGAGATAATTGAACATCCCACGCTGTAATGTGGGGCCTTAAAATTCAGTGCTGAATTCAGTGGTGGGAGTGCTGATTTGCATTAACTTAGTCATGCCCACCTCATCAACTTAGGTAACTGATGTTAGGTCCCTAGAGTTTCCTAGGAACCTAAGTGTTCCTAGGAACACAGTAGACTAGGAATAAGACCAGGATTTTATTCCTAGTTCTGTATTTAAGTAGTACTGTAAACTCAGATCATCTCATTTCTCTGGTTTTTCACACTAATCCATAGCTTTGGGGGCTTGGGTTGGATATGATGCCTTACAGAAAAATGGGCAATTCTCAGAAATCAATCAGGAAACTGAAAGAAGTCTTCTGAAATGGAAAACTGCCCTTCTTTATAATATTTTTCCAGAAACTACTTCATAGCACCAGGTGAAATTTTTTTTTTCTTTCACTCCATAGAAGGCCTCTTAAAACAGTATTCTCAACATTCCTCTGAGGTATCAAGTTCCAAAGGGGCCAACACAGCGTGATCTGTAGGAAGAGTCAGGGTTGGTGAAAACAATAGCATAGCTCTGCCATACTCAATCTATCTGCCTCATTGTCAAATAAACTTCCTGACAACTGTGTCCTCCCAGTAGAAAGGATCAGAGAATAAAATGAAAGAAGGTATAAACAACTCATAGAAAATAAGTTTTACCTATAAAATGATCTGAGTTCAAGAACAAAGAAAGCATCACTGAGTATGCAGGAAGTCACTTATGTGCTCTAGATTTCATTCACCTACACTAGAAAGCAGGACTCAGCATGGAAATCTCCAATTCAAAAGAAAATTAGAGGGCTGGAAGGGAAAGCCAAATTGGGCCTTGCATAGAACAGCTTCTCATTTTACTGTTGGGGAAATTGACAGAAAAAAACTGCTTATCCAGAGTTAGACAGAAAATTTGCTACTGGTCTGTTCTTAGGACCTAAGTCTTTATTCATTTATTCATTCAATAAACAATTTTTGTGGGGTAGACTATCAAATAATCCCATCAATATGTGGAATTAGAACATGACCCAATATGGCACAGTACCATGAGAAAATAGACGAATTTGGTTGCCTATAGACATCAGGACTCCTCTGAGGCTTAACCAGGCAAAGAAGGAAGAAAGAAAGGTGTTTTCCTAGTAGAGACAATAATATATACGAATGGTCTTTGGACAGGAGGAAACATGCCATGCTTTAGGAGAGGAGACTGGAGAGGGACTTTGAAGACAGACCATGAAAGGCATTATAAGTTATGTATATTTTCTTTCATGTATTGACTCATTCATTCTTACATCATTCGATCAACAAATATTTTGAGTACTCATCAAGAAATAGATATTATTAGGAGCACTGAAGATTGAACAGTGAATAAATAAAGTGCCCACCTCCCTAACCCCTCCCTTAATGAATTTCCCCTGTGGGGATTATGTGAGGAAAGAGATAATAATGAAATTTTTAAAAATATATAATGTGTCAAATGGTGACAGGGGCCCATGAGGATAAATGAAGCAGGGGAACAAAACAGGTGGCATGAAGTATTATTGTAGAAAGGGTGGCTAAGAAAGGCTCTTTATCAGGATGAATTTTGAGCAGAGCTGTAGTAGGAAGCCATTTAGCTATAAGCAGGAAAAAATTTCCGAGTAGAGAGAACAGCACAGGCAACGGACCTGAGATGGGAGGATACTTAGGCTGTTTAATAACAGAGAAGTCAGTGTCGCTCAAGCCCAAACAGCAAGAAGACAATTATCTGGGAAGAGTTCTTAGAGGCAGCAGTCCATCAGGTTTTGGGGTTAAATACTGACTTTGACTGCGAGTACTAGAGGATGTCATTGGAGTGTTTTGAGCATAAGAATAAGATGACCTTACTTATGTTTTAAAAAGATCATCCTGACTGCTCTTACACACTGTAAAGACAGTAAGGGTGGAAATAGAAAAAGGTTGAGACTCTATATTGATAACTCAGATTTAAAAATGATGGCATGGATGAAAGTGGAAGTAAAGAGAAGTAGTCAGATTCTAGGTGTATTTCAAAGGTAGAGACTGGAATATATGATATGAATTGGAGCAAGGAAGTTAGAGAAAGAGGAGTTAGGGATGATTGAGACCTTGGGTCACTAATTTAACAGAGATGTCATTCATGGAACAAAGGGAGGCCACTAATGAATTTGAAGTGATGGGATTGGGGGTGGCAGCGGATCACATGTGTATCCAAAGGTCACTCTGGACCTTTATATGGAGGATGGTTTGTTATTGGACAGGAGTTGACATGAAGTACCTAGTTAGGAGATTATGTAGGTAGTTCAGACAAGAGATCCATTAGTAGGTCATTCATTTTTTCCGCTATTCTAACAGTTTCATTTAGTAGGTATTGACTTTTATTAATGAATATTAGGAAAAAAAAACACCTCATCTGTGACTTTACAAAATTTCTTAGAAATCAGGGCAATATGGTACCCTAAATTAGATACAGTCAAGATATTTAATAAATAAAGGGATAGTTGGAACTTGGAAATTAAAAAAAATGTGATAGCAGTATGCAGATACTGATTGTGGAAAATACACTACATTATACCACCTGTTGATAAGCATCCTCAGTTAAGTAAGATTCTTTGGGTGAGCCACACTTTGGAGCATACATCCAGCCCACAAGCTATATTATTCCATGGTGACTGGGAATTTTCCTTTACCTGCAGACATGTTTATTCTGTGTTACCGACACCTGGGCTATGGCAGAGTGGATCAATCAGAGGCTCATCTGCAATGTGAACCTATGACAGAGATAGCCAGCTTGCTTCTGCAAATGGATTGAATGATAATCTATAAATACAAGAACTTAGTGTGGTCGTTGCTTGTTTGGAGGTTCAAAGAAGAACAGTCAGAAAGACAACTGCAAAGAAAAATAAGAGAGAAAAGATACATAACGAAATGCTGAGGCAAGAGAGAGGATTAATAGATTTTTATGATCTAATTCTAGCTCCTGCCAAAGGCCCTGGGGTCTTTCTGCTTTGAATACCTAAAACATTCTTCCACTGAAACAATAACTACAACTTTTAAATTTAGCCCTTTTAGCAGTTTCTCTTATTTGCTACTAAGGGGTCATATCTTGTTATTTTCATAGTTATGAAATTGTTAATAAGAAACTCTTTGTCTTGACGGTCAGGTAGGGGATTCATGAAGTTCTTGTGTTCAAACTCCTCACGCCAACAAAAGAAAGTTTTAAGTTATACAATTTGGGTATAAAGGAATCATACAGTTTCCAACTAGCTTACAGAAATAGTAACAAGTGTGTTTCTAATAGATGGAAGTAAGTCAACATTGGTTGAGGGAATAGTGAAGAGAAGGAGCAGCAGTTACCCCATTTAGGAAGAAAGAATGAGAAATCCTTAGAAAGCACTGAGAAAAAATTTATGACTGACAGCAATATTATAGAGCCCACCAGAGAATATAAAACTACCCAGAGGGCAGTAGGAGTAGGAGTAGAAGTAGTAGTAATAGCAGTAGTATTACTGCTACCACCACCAACACTGCTATTACCATTACTACTACTTCTCATATGATGACGATGACTGTCACTACTATTACGTCTCCTTCAATAACTTCTGCTCTGATGAGGACGACTGCTATATAGGAACTACTTTGCTGTTAAAAACCAAAAGTAGACTGAGTAAATTTCGAAGATCCTATTGGCTTTATGAATTACAGCATCCCATCTAGCAAACAGAAAAGACACCAAGGAGTTGTACGCAATGAACAGTTTTCACAGGATTGGCTGATCTCACTGCATTTCACTTCATGGCATCCGACAGAGACCATGCTTTCTCCAGATTAAAGGCGGATTCAGTCTTGTGTTGAGCAAGGCTATGGGCATGATTTCCAACAGCTTAGATAACAGCATTTTTTAGTAATAAACTGTTTTTAATTAAGGTATGTACATTTCTTTTTTAGACATAATGCTATTATCACTTAATAGAGTACAGGATAGTATAAACGTAACTATTTTTTTAAGGTGCAGGCAGAAACGAAGGTAGGTAAGCAGGCATATAGGAAGAGAGATGAGGAAGCAGCACTTTTTTTTCTTATTAGGTTGTTCATTCTGGTTGCTCCTCCTGCCCCCAAGTCTTAAAACTGGGTCCTTGGGATGCATGTGGACTATGTCTCCGTGGACATATCTGCTAGGACACCAGGCTGCGCCCAATGGAACTTTTGTAAGCACTAGGAAACCAAAAAGTTAGTGTGACTTATTGCAATAATAGTTTGATTGTGGTGATATGGAAAAGAGTCTGCAATATCTCTGAGGTCTGCCTGTATAGCAGAAGAAGTGAGACTAGGAAAACAGATTAGCAAAAAGCAGATGGGTTGTGACAAGGTCACTTGCCTTTAGGAAATGGCAGAGGTCTGTCAGGCCGATTACCTCTCTAGTGCTAACTAGTAATTCCAAATTAACTGGTTTAAGATTCAATTCCTGGGAGGGGCTGCAGCTGTAATTAAGTTAAGTATTTTGTCTTTGTTTGGTGGCCTGAGGCTAGCACAAGTGACTCCCTTTGGAGCCTACTGGCAATTTTATTTTTAATACTGTATCACAATACTTCTACCACAAGTACTACTATTCCTACGGCTGTTGCCATCATTCATTATTTCTAACATTTACAACAACCCTTGAAAATAGGTGCTATTATATCAATTTTACATATGACTCCATTAAGTTGATCAGCTTCCTTGAGGTCACAACAGTTAACAGGATACTGTGATTTATAAAAAGAAATGTGTGTGTGTGTGTGTGAAAATGGGACTGTAATATGAGATTGCTGGAGTCTTTGCATCATTCTGCTTCAGGTAACATCTACTCTGCCCCCAAAACTTTCTATTTCACAGCCCATTCACTTAGGAAATACCTGCCTTTAATTTTTCCCAGATAATATTTTAAATGAGATCTGCCATGTCTTAACTCCCAGAAATGGTTGACAGAAATTTTAGCAATTACTGTTGGTGCTATTTTATATTGTTGTTACATCGGAGAACTAAACACTTGTAAAGTCACACCAAGTCTGTGGTCAGATACATTACTGGCATGAGTATGACTCGAAAGGGCACAGTGTGATCTGGTGATCAGGTGATGGCAGGAAGTTTGTGTATGTGTGATTTTAGAGCCTTTCTTTCTTTTTCTCTCCCCTCCCGCCCTCTCCCTTTTTGGTGTTTGGCTTTGTGAGCCAGCCAGTCCCTGTTAAGACTTCCTTTACAACTAAGCAGCTCTGCTATTAACGGAGAGGGAACTGTACACAACAGTATACAATTGGGAGTGACTTTTACCAATAAAATTTTATAAGAACAGATAATGGGTCATATTTGATATGAAGTAATAGTTGGCCTACTCCTTGCCTGTTTGGTCTCAGTCCAGCTCTGTGACTCTGAGAGAAGTCACTTGAATTCTATGAGCCATGCTTTCCTCATTAGTAAATATGCAAATACGGCTATTATCTCAACTAACATTTACACATTAGGTGTAAGGATCTAACTGGATAATTTACATAAAGTCACCCAGTTCCCTATTTAGTAATTCCAGCTCACACACACACACAACCACAGAACTGTTTCTCACTGCTCTAGCTAGGGGGGGCCTTCTTTTTCTACCCGCACCCACCAGACTTAATTTCTTCACACCCCTCTCAGCTTAGACTACTACTAATGGCAGAAACAATATATAACTGTCCCATCTTACTTTCAAAAAGGGGCTATTGGTAGGTAAATAACCTGTTTCAAGATGCCCTTGGACATCTCACTAAAAGTTCAAGTGGACCATGGAATTCTTTGTCGAATATATTAAATTACTTCTGAGACACTCATTTAGAACCCTGAAGAGCAATTCAACTCCAGGAAACTAGAAGTTTAAGCTTAGAGGATACCCTGTGAATCTGCCTGTACGCACCAAGTTGCTTTTACAGAGCGGGAGTTGCCAACAGCCTGCAAAGGCAGGCAGGCTGGGAGAAAGGCTAAGTTTGGACCAAGCATATCACCTGCCAGTTGTTGAGATAAACAAATTAAAGAGAAACAGTGGCTTCCTGGCAGTGATAAACCCTGTGGGGAAGGTCAGAAAGAGAATCAATCCTAAAGCCATTTCCATGGTGTAAAGATTCCCACCATGATATCAAGCTAGCAATGGTTTAACAGCTAGTTTACAAAATCAGTGAATATTTTACAATCACTTGTTCCTTCCTGCTCTGGTACCTCATTGGCTCCATATCTACAACTGCTAGGCAGTTTAGATAAGATAAAAGTTTGCTTCTAATATACACTAGAGGAATAAGAGCCACCCCCAACCCCAATTTTCTAAGGCAGATCAGATAAATTCCTAGGCAGAGACTTCTTCACTTCTTGATCTCAGAAAATACAAGGATAATAAGGTCTTCCTGTGAATGAAAAAAAAAAAAAGTAGTTAATACACTATTTCATCTACACACATACACACTCACCCCTTACCATATTCTTTACAAGCTAATGACTATTTTCTCCCTTAAATTATGTATTTCATATCTCTTTTGTACGTGTAAAGAGGATCTTGCTCCTTGCTGTCAAAGCGATGACCTAAGAGCTTATCAGAAAGCAGAACTTCAGATTGCACTTCTGATCTAATGATTCATAATCTGCATTTTAACGCAATTTGTGTGTGCATTAAAATTTGGTAAGTGCTGCTCTATGTTCTGTTCAATTTGCACTTCTGAGTAGACAAAAGCCCTGAGGAAATGTGTTATTTTCCATACCACAAAAAACGATCCATCTTGTTCCTTTGTAGTGATTTGAAAAATTATGGGGTTTTTTGTTTGTTTTTCACTTAACACATAAAAATATTTCAAAATTCGTCTAACTTAAAACACAAAAGCAAACTTTCCCTTGTGGAACCACGACAATGTACTCTTAGGTAACTACAAAAATTGTTAGGATGGCCCAGAGGGACGGGACGTCCGTCGGCCACCTTTTTCCCGGGCGTGGCTGCCGGGCATGGCCGCCATCCCGTCCCTCTGGGCTAACCTAACAAAAATAATGCAAATTAGAGAATGTCTTGGTTCCAACTTTCCTTTGCAGTTTTATTCCATCATTTAATTACATGTTGTGATAGAAAGAATAGTGCAAGATCTCCATATACTAATCCCCCCCAAACCTGTGACTATGTAACCTTACTTGACAAAAGAAACCAGTTGGGATTAATCAAGGATCTTGAGACAGGGAGAGTAGCTTGAATTATTCAGGTGCACTCAATGGAATGACAAGGCTCTTAAGAGGGAAAGAGGAAGGCAGCAGAGAGGAGTTGTAAGTAGAAGTTGGAGCAATACAGGACCACAAACCAAGAAACAAACAGAGAAATGTCTCTAAAAAGAAAAAAGAGAAAGCGACAATTGTCCTCATAAGGTCCAGAAGAAATGTGATCTTGTCGACACCTTGATTTCAGCCTGGTGAAATCCTTTTCAGACTCCCGAAGTCCAAATTTTCAAGATAAAAATGTAAGTTCTAAATGTATGGTAATTTATTACAACAGGAATTGAAAATTAAAATGCATACCTCTCTCTCCAGTTAGACTGTGAGCATTTCAAGGGTCTGACTACAGCCTCCATATTTTGGTTGACTCTACTAGGTTTTTTGAAAAGATTTAAAGAAGAAACAAGTGGAATGAGTTGAGATAGAAATCCATTCTCCTACAGTTCAGCTACACGTGATCTCACTATTTAAAACCTTTCCGGGAGTTTTCATTATCCTGAAATAAGCATAATCTCTCTACAAGGTCTTCATGGCCAGAGCCATGCCTGCTCCTCTGGACTGGCCTCCAGCACTCACTCCCACTATGTTAATCTTTTTCCTGTTTGGATTCCTCTTGTCCCTTCCAGCTATCCTGTATTTGGTTAATCCCTATTTTTTTCCTTCAGATCTCAAATATCGCCTCCAGAGAGTTCATCCTTCTATGTTTTATAGATTGCATTCCTTTCCTTTACAGCAGTAACTTCCATTTGTCAATATAAAAAGCTCTTTCTCCTCCACCAGATCCTAAGCTCTATGAGAGCAGAGATCATGTCTATTACATAGTTCAGTGACTGGCATAGAGCAAAGATAGTGTAGTTATTTGTTGAGTGGAAAATATTTGCTGAGTAAAAAGTAGTCATTGCATGTATAAAAGAAAAGAGAAAACGCTTCAGTGATTTATGAGCTTCTACATAATGAGGAGAACAACTTTGCAAGCCTCTGTAGTATACAGTAAGCACTTAGACCTCAGTCACTAACTCTGAATAGAATCCCCTACATCTAAAGGAGCTGTTAAGTCACTACCCAAATTGATTAAGGTCCTTTGATAAAAATTTAATTCCAGTCTTGTTTCTTGGAGCCAGTGATGTACTAGAATCAGCTGTACACATCTTTACCCAATTTTGAATTCAGTGATTTCACTGTGACTGCCTGAAATCTCCTCCTCTCTAGTCCTTCCTTCCTCCTTTTCTGTTATTAGTCCCACTTACATTCAAATTTTACCATTTTAAAAAATGGGGCCCCAGAAGTTTCTAAATACCTGGGCCAATAAATACTCAGTACAAAACACATGCAAATGACATATAGTTTTCCAAGAGTTGGATATCGAGCTTGAAGCTACAAAACAGCCAATGGTGTGGTCCCTTATCGTTTCCTAACTAAGCTCATTATAAGCCAAGCGAGAAGCCGTCAAAAGGTAGGGTGAACAATGAAGTAAAAATGAACTCATTTGCCTGTGCATTTTCCAATTTTAAAGTAACTTTTGAAGAATGCTATAGCAGGTGAGTACTTCTTCACTCTAGCTTTGCTATCCCTGTGCAAGCTTGAGGAATCGGCTAATGGTTCCCATACATTGGTATAGCCCTTAGAAGTTGTTGGGTTTTTTTTGTCTAGCCCTTTAGGCTTTACCATAACTATGTGCAAATTGTTATTCAACCAAAGATTCAAATGTATGCGTATAAAATTGTTTAGAGTTCTTTACATGATCCGCCCGCTCCACGCCACTCCACTGTTGACAAATTACTTGGTTTCTGCAATCTGCTCAATTTGATAATAATACAAGGATTGGTTGTTTGAGTCTCTATCTCCACATTGCAGAAATCTGGTGTATATGGGCTTACATCATTGTAAGACTTGCCTCATTTGGTTGTGAGCTGTCTCCAGCAGAAAACTGGTCTGTTGCAGGGTTTACTGTATGTGTTCCCTTCTCTCAGGTGTGGTGACCTGTGCTGCCTAGGGACTGATATTCAAAACTGTTTCATATATTTCATCCAGTTTTCTAATTTATGGTAAGAAGATAATTCTGAATTTTCTTGCACTCAAAGTCAGGGGTGGAAGTCTATTATATTTAAGTGAGGCATTAACATTTAGTAATAAATTTATTTGATAAAATAGACTAATTTTAAGGTTTACTGGTTTCCTTCTTGCTGACTAAGCAAATCACTCCAAACTTACTGATTTAAAACAACACAAATTTATTATCTTACAATTCTGTAGGTCACAGTCCCAACACAGGTCAGCACAAAGTCACTGGTGACAGGGTTTCTCTGCTTCATGGAAACTCTGTGGGTGACATTTTCTGCTTCACAACATCGGGAAACCCCTTTCTTCCACCTTCCAAGTCAAAGTCCTTTGTTTTTATTCCATAGTCACATCTCACTCTGACTCTCCTGTTTTGCCTCCCTCTTCCACTTTTGAGGACCTTTGTAGTTACATTTGACCCACACAAATAATCCCATCTAATCTCCCTGTTTTAAATCCAGATGATTGTAATCTAGATTCCTTTTGCACACTTAATTCCCCTTTTCCATATAACCTAACACAGTCACAGTTAGGCCAAAGACATCCTTAGCAAACCTTTTTGTCTGCCTACCACAAGGGAACAATCTACTGTAACACTTTCCAGTTTCTATGCAGGATTTGGTTTAAGACCTAATCCAAAAAAATACCTTCTTTGGCAACTCTCAGACTTCACTGTTGAGTATGGAAATTCCTTGGGAAAATACAGAAGGATCTACCATTTGATCCAGCAATCCCACTTCTCAGCAGATACCCAGAAAACACCAAAATTCCAATCAGAAAAAAATGTCAACGCCCCTGTGTTGTAGCAGCACAGTTCACAATAACCAAAACATGGGAACAACCTAAATGCTGTCAACAGATCACTGGCTAAAGAAACTGTGGTTTGTATACTCAATGTAATTCTATGCAGCTGTTAAAAAAGAAAAGGATGTAATCATGCCTTTTGCAACAACTTGCAAAATTTAAGTCAAAGAAAGAAGTACAGGATGGTCTTACTGATATATGAAAGAAAAAAAAAAAAGAAAAGCCCCTACAAAATTCACAGGACAAAAATCTGCAGCTGTGAGGGATGGGGGTGGGACATGGGAGGAGAGGAGGGAATAACGTGGTAAAGGGCATTAGGATTCTGCTGGTGGGTATGGTGTGACATACACACAGGCAGAAGTGCAAATTCAATATCCTAAAAAGCATATATCAATGTAAAACAATAAAAACAATTTTAAAACAAACCTAGTCTTAAGAATTTCATTAACAATAGACATTCCAAAGCATTAAATTACATTTAAGTTTTTGTGAACTGGAATATAGATGTGAAAAAATATATAAAATTCTGATGTATATATGGCCCTAATAGTCATTTTTATATATATTACAAGTTATATTAAATGAATAGGTATTGTCGCTATAGAACATCTTTAGTAGTTGCAAATTTTACTACAAAGCCATGCTTATGTAAATGCACATCTCCTTTTCAAAAGTGTGGGATGTTTCCAGGTTTTTCCAATTTTTGTTGATAACACAAATAATACACAGTACTGTGTAAGCTTAAGGTGTTCAACATAATCATTTGACTGACATGCACTGTGTAATGATTGCCACAATATGTTTTGTTAACATCCATCAGCTCATATTTTAAAAAGAGCATAAACTTTTCCTTGTGAAGAGAAATATTAAGATATTCTTTCACAACTTTCAAATATACTATACAGCAGTGTTAACTATATCCCATGTTGTATATTTCATTCATAGTATTTCATTATCTTACTACTGGAGGTTTATACCTTGCTGACCACCTCCATCCAACTACCCCACTTCCCAGCCCCACCTCTGGTAATCACAATTTCAATATTTTACTATGATTTTGGTTTTTATTGTTGAGATTCTACATATAAGTGAGGTAACAGGGTATTTGTTCTTCTCTACCTGATGTATCTCACTTAACGTAATATCCTCAAGGTCTATATCTATGTTGTCACTGAGGTCAACTTTCCTTCTTTTATGACTGAATAATATTTCATTATTTTATGAATTATTATATTATGTCTTTTCAATACAATACTTTTACTTCCTTCAGCTATATTCCCATAAGGAATTACTGTATCATATGGTGGTTCAGTTTTGTGAAGAACCTCCGTATTGTTTTCTGTAGTAGCTGTACCAATTTATATTCCTGATAATAATGCACAAGGGTTCCCTTTTCTCCACATTCTCATCAACATCTATTACCTCTTGTTTTCTTGCTAGTCATTCTAACAGCTGTGAGGTTAATATCTCATTATAGCTTTGATTTGCATTTCCCTCATGATTATTTATGCTGAGCATCTTTTTATGTAGCTATTGGTCATTTGGAAAAAAATGTCTGTTCAGGTCTTTTGCCCATTTTTAATTGGATTCTTTGTGTTCCTTATATTTTGGGGGCATTAACCACTTGACAAATAGTACCTTCATTTAGATGATCATTTATTTGACTGTATAGAAGTTTTTTAGTTTGATGCCGTCTCACTTGTTTATTGTGTTGCTTATGGTTTAGGTGTTAAAATAAGAGGAAAATCAATAGGACTGTTTCGCAATATTACTGATTGCAAGAGTGCAATGTAAATAAGCCTTCATGGTATGAACAGAAATTGGCAGAGGCTCTCAGTCAAAATCAGAATGCTATTCCCTTCTCTGATTTCTCTCATCTTCTACTTTTCATTTTGCAACTTCTTCAAACATACTCCCCTGTGACTAACTCCGTGTTTTCCCCAGTCAATTGTGCTTTGCTGAAAAGACGGACATCAGTTTTTATTTTTGCCTACCATTCCTCAGTGAAAGTTACCTACAACCACATCTGACTCATTATAGATGTTGGCAAACATTCATAAAATTTGGCAAATGTTTCTCACACTTCTCAAGAGGGTACCATCTTCCAGGAAATTAAAAAAGAATCCACGTGAACCTACGATATTATCAAAATGCCTTTGAGACCTTGTGTGCACTTATGGGCCTTGTTCATAGTAAACATTAGCAATGATTACAAACAAAAAGAGTTTCTAGAAAATGCTTCCACAAATCAATAGGTTTTCCAAAAGCAATCCAAGAAAGACATTACTCCCAACTCTAAAACAGATTAAGTTGTTACCCTGTCACTTTGACTAATAATGACAAAGTCTCACAACCCCTTAACTCAAATGAACTGCCACTTAGTGAGATAACAGATTTAATGACAGTCTTACTTGAGTCAGTGATTTTATTTTATACACTTTCTCCTTTATCACAAAGCTCTTTTCTCACTGTGTCCATCTTTCTTCAAATTTGTTCTCACTCCTTTTGAAATCTTTGCCTCTAAGTGGTTTCATCTGACTATGCCTTCTCTACTAACTTCAGGATCGCTTCCTCTGTTTTGACTCTGTTTCTGTATCTCATCACAAAGTATCATTTTCTGAGTGCTCATATGTGTATCTGTGTTTCAGCGTGCTCACCAAATCATCTGAAAACTAGCTATTTGCTTTTTTACAAAAGTAAAACAGAATTCAGGTAGAAATTTTTTAGCTTCAGATATATTTTCTTGGTTTGACAGTGTTTTAAAATTGGAAATACACGCACGCACACATACATGTAATTCAGATTTATGACTTATCTTAAAAATTGGAAAATTTGGCAACTAGGTAAGAATTCCGGAGTGACAGCAATCACTGGAAGTGACCCAGTTACCTCCATTGATTGACCGGATGCCTACTTTCCAGTCTGTCTCAGTCCCCACCATTCTCCTACCACTCCCCCTTGCATTATCCTCAACCTCATCTACTTATTTAAGTGTTAGAGTTCTGGATTAGACTAAATGTCAAGTAAGGCAGGCCCTAGAGCAAGGCCAGCACCATTCACGACACACTCATACCTTGATGTATTCATTCAGTATCCACTCTGTAGGGAGGGGAAAAATACATTAGGCACGTGTATCCCCTGCTATCTACAAACAGAACCCCTATGTATGATTTAGAAGGTTATTTTAGAACTGTCTTTCCATGCTCAAAAATTTTCCCCTAGAAAGTAATGCAATAGCTTTCCTAAATAGCCTACAAAACCAGAAGTTCTATTACAGATAGTGGGGGAAACTTGTATCAGGTATGTACCAAGTGATTCCTGCTATCAAATAGCTCTGTCTAGATGGAAACAAAACAACAACAACAAAAAACCTCAACACAATGAAATACATATAAAAACCCAGATAAGGATCAGCTTCTTGTTTGCCACTAGCTTCTCTCTAGGCAGCAATGCAGGCATGCTTCCAGCCACAAGTATGAGGAACATATCAGGCATGGCAATGCATTCAGAACATTACTCCAAAAACTAGAGAAGATTGTCCCTGCATGGCAAAAATGAGGATTATCTCAGTTCTTTAATTTCCTCTTTGGTAAGTAGATCTAATACATATATATGTCTGTATATATTAGATAGATACATATGGATATATGTGAGAATTAAATGAGTTGATATGAAATCCCTAGAGAATGTTTGTACATATCAGTGGTTGATAAATGCTTTTGATTTTGAATATAGTACAATTTTTAAAAGAGGACTTTAAGGTAGAAACTTGATTTGGTGACAGCAGTGAGGTGATATAGTATGGCGATAGGATACAAAGATTTGGTTACAGAAACATGTACAGCAACTGTACCCAAGCAAAAGAGACCAAATAGCCCTTAGGCAATAAAGAGCTCCTATCCCAGGACTCCTAAAATCCTGACAATATCCTTTGCATTTTCACATGATTGTCTTCTTCAAAACCTAGATGCTACTTGGATTTTTCCCTAGCACTTTTTTACAAGATCTTAATGGATCACCAATAAATGGTTATTAAAATTATATAAACAATTGCTGAAACTTGAAACAGATTAGTGTCTTGTGAATGGTGAGGTTAAGAATAGAAGTGAGGAAAAGGGACCCAAATTCTAGGAACAGCTCTATGGACAAAGAACATGTGATGCCAATTTAATCGATATTCACAACTTTTGGGCAATTGTATTAACTGTGTCTATTGTGCAGGCATTCTATCTATCATCTACCTATATATATATATTGATAATGATATTAGATATATAAATATAGGTATACATGCTCTTATATGCATATATAATATGTATATACGCATAGACATATATATACATCTACATATAAAATTTTTATACTGCCCAAGGTATTCTGCAGGCTAACAACCTTTTCTTTCCAAATGAAGATATTTTCAGGATGATCCGATTTTCTGAAAATGAATAAACTCACTCTTTGACAAGAAAGGAAAAAACCACTTACAGAAAGAGAGCAGCACTGTTTGTCTCTTTCTCTTGCTGTCATAGTCCCATTCTTGACTGGCAGAGAAGAGAGGCAGGGCCATCATGTGGCCAGAGGAGTCAGGGTGAGAGGCCAGAACCAGGCCTTTGGGATAAATGAATATGCCTAGATGGGAACCTAGCCCAATGCTGTTGAAAGGCCACTTTTGTCAAGATAAATGCTTTTGCCCAACATTATTGCAACTCTTGTCCAATGCCTGCTGCCCTGTGGCATGAACTCCTCTTCCCTTTCTTGATGCTGCTAACTTCTCCCTTGGAGCCAATAATCTGTTTACCAGACATGTCATCAGGGACCAAGAAATCTCAACGGGAACATGATCCCTGAGCAAAGTTCCTTAGCTCACTTGCTTGAAAACGTTATTGCAAAGTCAGATTAATTACTGCCCATATCCCACTTACCCTCTCATCTTACAAAACTTTTCTATATGAGGGAAGAGGGAATTTGGAAAGTATTTTCCTAACCGTGAAACTATTCAAGAAGAAAGACTGTTTATTTCCTGTTTTCGTGGTCATCTTGAATTCTCTGCCTGATTAGGACCAACTCGTGTGCAAATGTGACTGACAGCAGCTTAATTACTAAGGCTCCTTTCTTCCTGACTCAAACTGTGGGTTCTTCTCCACTGGCTCTCAGGCTTCACCACATATCCAAGTCATCTGAGAGGGCTTGTTAAAACAGATTGTTAGCTCTCTGTAATGCAACCTGTTCCAGAGTTTCTAATTCTGTTGGTCTGAGGTACAACTAATAACATGTATTTCCATAAGTTACCAGGCTAATGCCCTGGTGACACAGGTACTGAGCTGGTAGCTAGGGCACAGACAATGTAAAGTCCTTAGATTTGGGACCCAGGTGGAACAATCAAAAAAAGCGTGCTTCCTACTCCTTTCTCTTCCTCTTCTTAAGAAAAAACAAGGCGTACCCTGTGACCTAGCAGTCTAGTATCCCTGGGAGCAGTCCCACATACATCCTAAGGTCCTGGGTTCAAGAACTGGGGCTGGGGGAGCGACCAGTGTGAACAAGTAAATAAAAATAAAAGTGCTTCTCCATCCTCTCTTTCTGCCTGCCTACTTGCCTTCATTCAGGCCTGCACCTTTCCTTTAAAAAGAAAAAGAAAGAAAAAAAAAAAATTGCCAGGTTATAGTACTGATAAAATTGATGTAGGAACTGTACTTTGAGAACCACTGCCTTATCAATTTAACATCTAAAAATGTAATCCCTTAGCAGTAGAGAAGGCACAAGTCATGTAGAACAGTATAAAAAATGTCAAATGAGGTCTTCTGGAGGAAAGGTCTAAAATTGTCTGAAGAGTTTTAATCTGGGTGCTGGTCAGTTGATGTGTCGAGAAAGCTATGTAAAGCTAGAAAAAGAACTACCTGAAAGGATTAGAGACAACTGTCACTGTTCTTCTCTGGACCAAGAAAAGTTCCTATTTATATTAGCTAAGGTCAAAGAACACATGGTTGATGAGGCATTGGGTAAAGTACACAGAAGAGTTGTGTCATTAGTGGGAAATAGCTCTCCCCAGTCTGAACATAGCTCCAGGCCTACCTAATCAATATTAAAAGCAAGAATCAAGAGATCTAAACTGTTTCCAAGTAACTTAACTGCAACCTAGAACTAAAGTTTAGAAATCTTTGTAGGAGTACAAAAATATTCAGTACCCCATCAGGTAAAATTCACAATGTCTGATATCCAGTAAAAAATTACCAGGGTAGTAAAAAGCAAAGATAGATGACCCATTATGAGAGAAAAATCAATCAGCTGAGACTGCACCAGGATTGAAGCAAATATTAGAATTAGCAGGCAAGGGCATTGAAACAGTTGTTCTAGCTATATTCCACTGGGCAAAAATTTAATCAGAGACATGGAAAATACTTTTAAAAAGTACTCAAATTAAAATAGAAGTAAAAACCTACAGTATGTGAAATTAAAAAATATGTTGGATGGGATTAATAGATTGCATACCACAAAAGAAAAGATCGGTGAGTTCTAAGATAAATTGATAACAACAAGACAAAATTAAGATTATTTTTAAATGGATGGAATATCAGTGAACTGTGAAACAACTTCAAATGGCTTAATAATGTGTAATTGGAGTCCCCAAAGAATAGAGTATGAGGAACTAAAAAATATTTAAAGAAACAATGAACAATGTCTAAATTGAATAGAATAATATATTCAGATTCAAGAAGTTTGACAAATCCCAAGCATAAGGGGCATCATAACCAAATGTTAAAAAAAATTAATTAATTAATTATAAAAGCAACCAGGAGGATTAAAAAAATCTAGACAGGACAAAATTTAGATGGCTTCAGATTTTTCATAGGAAATAGCGCAGGTGAGAGTGAAAAACTGCCTACTGTGAATTCTACGTGTGGCAACATCTGTTAAAACTGAAAGTGAAATAAAGGCTTTTGCACACAATAGAAAAGCTGAAGAATTCATCACCAGTAGATCCTCACTACAAGGAATGTTAAGGGCCAAAAGAAAAGCAAACCGGATGAAAGGATGGTTCTGCACAGTGGCAGTCAGAGCACTAGAGCTAGTAATGACACTGGGAAAGCATATATGATTTTTCAGTTATATTTAGATGTTTTAAACTTACCAGCCAGGTTCCACTAGGTGACTAGAAATTATCTAGATGAGTATTCCTTTCCCTTAACTTTTCACACCAACCCTGAAATAAATGAAAGTGAAGAACAAGAAAGAGACGGGAAACTCACAGAGAGCAGGAAGCCAGCTGGTCTTATTTTTTTTTTTAATTTTTATTGATATGTCATCTACATAAAATGTTATTAGTTTTAAGTGTACAGCAAATGATACGATATTTGTATAGATTATGACATGATCACTCCAAGTAAACATTCATTGCCAACTATACATTAATTTTTGTGACGTGAAATGTTAAGATCTATTTTCTTAGCAACTTTTAAGTATACAATACAGTAACTAACAATATAATCAACATGCTGAACCCCATAACTTACAGATTTTATAACTGGAAGTTTGTACTTTGATCCTTTCAACCATTTTGTTCATCCCTACCTCTTGTTTCCGGCAGCAACCAATCTGTTCGTTTCTATGATTTTTTTTAAGATTCCACTTATGAGCGAGATAATATGACATTTGTTTTTCCTTGACTTATTTCACTTAGCATAATGCCTTCAAGGTCCAAACATGTTGTTTAAAATGGCGAGTTTCTTTTTTCTTTTTTTCTGACAATATTATCCCATTGTAAATATATACCACATCTTTATCCATTCATCCACTGATGGACATTTAGGGTTTGTTTTTTTTTCATATCTTGACAATTGTAAATAATTCTGCAATGGAAATATAGGTACATATATATTTCTGAGTTACTGTTTTAATTTTCTTCATAAATATAATTGAATTCAGGAAACAAAATGTATATAGCTATAGTCTTCTTTCTCAAGACTGCTTGGGATCCTTTGTGGTTCCATACAAGTTTTAGGATTGATCTATTTCTGTGAAAAATTACATTAGAATTTTATAGATTGTACTGAATCTGGAAATTGCTTTGAGTAGTATGGATATTTTAACAATATTCCTCCAATCCATGAGCACAGCATATCATTCCATTTATTTGTATCTTCAGTTTCTTTCATCAATGTCATAGTTTTCAGTGTAGATAATTATCACCTCCTTTGTTTAATCTATTCCTAAATATTTTGCTATTTTGAAATAGTTGTAAATGGGATTGTTTTCTTGATTTCTCATTCTGATAGTAGTTTGTTGTTAGTGTATAAAATGCAACAAATTTTTGTATGTTGATTTTGTATATTTCAATTTATTAATTCCAACAATTTTTGGTAGGATTTTTAGGGGTTTATATACATGGTATCAGGTCATCTGAAAATAGTAACAGTTCGCTTGTCTGTTGAATGCCTTTTACTTTTTCTTGTCTAAATTCTCAGGCTAGGTTTTCCAATTCTATGATGAATAAAAGTGGCAAAAGTTGTCCCCTTTGGCCACTGGTCTAGAGGAAGTTCTTTCAGCTTTTAACTCTATAATAGATTTCAGCTGTGCTTATCATATATGGTCTTTATTATATTGAAGTGCATCCCCTGCATACATAGTTTGCTGATTTTATCATAAATGTTGATGTTTTTCAAATGCTTTTTCTGTGTCTATTGAAGATTATATAATTTTTACCTTTCATTTTGTTAATGTATATCACATTGATTTTGTTGTTGCTACATATGTTGAACCATCCTTGCATTTCTGGACTAAATCTCATTTGATCACAGTGTGTAATCCTTTTAATGTATTGTTTAACTCAGTTTGCTAATATTTTGTTGAAAGTTTTTGCATATGTATTTATAAGAGATATTGGCCTAAAATGTTCTTTTCTGTGGTGTGCTTTCTAGTTTTCATGTCATGATAATACTGGCCTTGTAAAATCGGTTGGAAGTGTATTCTTCAATTTTTTTTTAAAAGACTTTGAGAAGAGCTGGTATTCTGCTTGAAATACTTCGTAGAATACACCAGTGAAACCATCTGGTTTGGACTTTCATTTGTTCACATGTTTTTGATTATGATTCAGTCTTCTTAATAATATGTGCTCAGACTTTCTATTTTTTCTAATTTAACCTTGGTAAGGTATATCTTTCTGGGATTTAAAAATATTCCTCTAGTTTGTCCAATTTGTTAGCATACAATTATGTGTAACAGTCTCTTATGCTCTTTTGTTTTCCTGTGTTATCAGTTGTAATGTCTCACATTTTTTATTTTGAGTCCTCTCTCTCTCTCCTTTTATTTATATTGCTGTTTACATTTCAGGATATTGAATTCACACTTCAGTCTGTGTGTATTTAATTCTACACACATGACTAGAGTTCCGTGTCCTTTACCATCATTTTGTTGCTGCCTTCCACCTTCCTTTCATCTTCCCTTCCTCCCCTGGAGTAGCCACAGTGGTTTGCTTTAATGTTGTTGAGGTGTGTGAACTCTATATATTTTGAGATTAAACTCTTGTCTGATGTAAGATGTGTGAATGTCTTCTCCTGTCTTTTTATTTTAGTGGTGATTTCTTTCACTGTACAGAAAGTTTTCATTTTCATGTTGTCCCAATTGCTTTTACTTTAGTTTCTTTTGCTGAGGGAGTCATTTCCCCAATGACATTGACTTTTATGTAATGAAGTAGGTTTCCTACATTTTCTTCTGTGTATTCTATGGTTTGTCTTATGGATAGGTCTTTGATCCATTTTGAGTTAATTTTTTGTGTGATGCTAATGAGCAATTTTTTTTAAATTTTTCAGGTAACTATCCAATTTTCCCAGCACCATCTATTCAACAGAAATTTTTTCATCCATTATATGCTCTTGGCTCCTTTGTTGTCTATTAACTGCTCATATTGTTTTATTTCTGAGCTATTATTACACTGGTCAGTGTGTCTATTTTTGTTCCATTACCATATTGTTTTGATTAAAATCATTCTGTGTTATAGTTTGATGTCAGGGAGTGTGATTCTTCCACTGTTCTTTTTTTCTGAGGATAGCTTTGGCTATTCAAAACTTTTTGAAGATCCATACAAAGTTCGGTATTTTTGTTCAATTTCTTGAAAAATATCTCCAGAATTTTGATGGGAATTGTAATAAAACTGTATATTGCTTTGAGTAGAATGGTCATTTTGCTTATATTAATTCTTCTAATCCATGAGCACAGACTACTCTTCCATCTCTTTGTGTCTTTTTCTATTCCCTTTTGAATTTTGTCTTGCAGCTTTCATTACAAAGGATTACCACCTCCTTTGTTAAGTTCATTCCCAGGTATTTTATCTTTTTTTCTTGTAATTGTGATTGCGATGTTTTTCTTGATTTCCCTTTCTCTAATTTATCTGAATGAAGAAATGCTACTGATTTGTGTACGGCTTTTATATCCTACCACTTTGCTGTATCCGTTTATTGTTTCTAGCAGATTTTATCCTTGGCATTTTTTAGGTATAATATCATGTCATCTGCAAAGAATGACAGTTTTATGTCTTTTTTTTAATTTGAATTCCTTCAATATTCTTTCTATGTCTTATTGCTCTCTCCAGAACTTTCAGACCTATGAGTGAGTAAGTTAACAGTGAGCATCCTTTTCTTGCTTCAGATCTTAGGAGAAAGTCTTCCATTTTTTGACTGTTGAGTCTAATATTAGCCGCAGGATTTTCATATATGACTTTTTACATTTACATTGCCATTCATTCCCATTTTTGCATGAATTTTTATCAAAAATAGGTTTTGAATCTTGTCAAATGCTTTTTTCTGCATCTATTGATATGATCATATGATTTTCTTTATTTTTCCTTTGTATAGATATATTACATTGATTAGTTTGTATATATTAGCTCATACTTACCTCCCTGGTAAAAATCCTACTTGGTATTAATGTATGTTTTTAATGTGGTTTTTTTTTTCATTCAGTTTGCCAAGATTTCGTTGAATTTTTATGACTATACTCATCAGTACTGTTGATCTGTGATTTTCTTTTCTGATGCTGTCCTTTTCTGATTTTGGAATCAAAGTAATGTTATCTTTATAGAATATAAATTTTGGAATTTTCCTCTTCAATTTTGTGGAAGAATTTCAGGAGGATTGGAATTAGCTTTTCTTTGAATGTTTGGTGGAATTTGTAAGGAAAATCATCTGTCTCAGACTTTTGTTTTCTTGGGAGACTTGATTACCAGTTCAATTTCTAAACTTGTAATTCATCTGTTCAAGTTTTTTTTTCTGTCATTCTAATTCAGTTTGGGGAGGTTGTAGGTTTCTACAAATCTCTCAACTTCTACAAGATTGGTGAATTTATTGGGATATACTTATATGCTCATAATAGCCTCTTGTGATCCTTTGTATTTCTGTGGTATCTGTTCAGATTCACCTCATTTGTTCCTGATTCTTGTTCTTACGCTTTTCTCTCTTCATTTTTTCTCTATGAATCTGGCTAAGGGCATATCATTTGTGTATATATTTAAATCCAGATCTTTTTATTGATCTTTCAAATAATTTTTTGGTTTTGACATCATGTATTTCTACTCAATTTTTCAGTTGCTCTTTTTCTAATTTTTTAGGTATATTTAAGATAATTAATTTGAGATGTCTCTTGTTCTATCACTGTAAACTTTCCTCTTAGAATTATTTTTGCTACATCCCACATGTTCTGGTAGCTCATCTCTTTATTTTCATTTGTTTCCAGATAATTTTTAATTTTGTTTTTAATTTCCTCAAAGATTCAAGAGTTATTCAGAGGCATACTATTTGATCTCCACATTTTGGGGGGTTCTTCCATTTTTGTTTTTCTGGTTCATTTCTAGTTTCACCTCCTGTGATCTGTGGAGATGTTTTCTATAATTTCAGTGTAACTAAATGTACTGAATTATTTTGAGTCCCAAGATTTATTCTATCCTTGAGAATCCTCCAAGTGCATTTGGGAAGAACGTATAATATAAAGTTCTGCATATGTCTGTTAGGTCCATGTAATCTGTTGCATCATTTAGGATTTTTATTTCTTTATTGATTTTCTACCTGGATAACCTATTTATGTAAGCAGGGAATTGAAGTCCCCTACCCCTACTACATTATTATCAATGGCTCTCTTTAGTTCTATTGATATTTATTTTATGTATCTAGATGGTCTGGCAGTGGGTGGATATATATTAATGGTATTTTTTTCTTTTGTTGGACTTACCCCCTCGACCATAATGTTGTGTTATTTCTTACCTTGTGTTTCCCTTTTCAGGTGGAAGTTTATCTTATCTGCAGTTCCTGATTTATCTTTCATCTCCATTGCTTTGATATATTTTTCCATTGTCTTTCACTTTCAATCTGTCTTTGGATAAGGTGTAATTTGAATAGGCATAATTTCAATGGACACTGTATATTGATGCATCCATACACTCTGTCTTTTGATGGGTGATTCCTGACCATTCACTTTTTGGGTATTATTGCTATATTGAGCTTTGTCACTATCATTTGAGTCTGTTTTCTATCACTTGTTACTTTTTCCTTTTGTTTTACTTGTTCTTGTTTATCCTTCAGGTATTTTCTCTTTTATTCCTCATGGATCTAGTTAAGGTTTGCTAATTTTATCTTTTCAAAGATTCAACTCTGATTTTATCTTTTCTATTCCCTTTTTATTTTCTATTTCATATACTCTGATCTTGGCTATTTCCTTCTTTCTACTGTCTGTAAGTTTCACTTATGTTTTATTAGTTCCTTGATATGTAAATTTATATATTATATGTAAATTTCTTGTTGCTTGAGGTAGATATTTATCACTGTAACTGCCCTCTTAGAAGTGCTTTTGTGTATTTCCTAAGTTTTGGTAAGTTGTTATTCTATTTTCATTTGCTTGAAGGTATTCTTGATTTCTGTTTTGATATATTTTTCAACTCATTGGTTGATCAGTAGCATATTGCTTGATCTCTATATTTGTGATTTTTCTAATTACCTTTTTGTTATTGATTTCTCATTTCATGAAAGTTTTAGAAAAATGTTTGATATGATTTCAAATTTGTCAAATTTATTAAATTACTTTTGAAGCCTAACATAATCTGTCCTACAAAATGTTATCCCATGCACACTTAAGAGGAATGTGCATTCTGTTGCTTTGAATGGAATGTTCTGTATATGTCTGTTAAGTCTATCTGATATAACATGTTTAAGGTCAATGTTTCCCTGTTGATTTTGTTTTTTTCTTTTGAGAAAGGAAGACAGGCAGGAATGAAAACAGGTATGCAGGCAGGCAGGAAGAATAGGGGAGGAGGAGGGAGCATATTAATTTATTTCTCCATTTACAGTTGTTCCCTGGGTTCTTGGTATTACAAAACTATGCTCCAGCCACTGACTTAATGTCTGAGCCACAAGGATGTACTGCCTTGTGGATTTTTCTCTCTGATCTCTCCATTGGTGACAGTGGAATATAAAATATTTCCAAATATCGTTGTATTTCCCCCTTTAATCTGTTAATATTTACAACTTATATTTAGGTGTTCCTATGTTCAATGCATAAATATTTTTAAATGTCATGTCCACTTAATGGATCCATTTATCAATATGCAATGTTTTTCTTTGCCCCATTGAAGTCTTTATCTTAAAGTCTACTTTGTCTAGTATAATATAGTTACTTTAGCGTTCTTTTAGTCTCCATTTTCATGGAATATATTTTTAATTCTTTCATTTTCAGTCTATGTGTGTCTTTACGTCTGAGGTGAAACTCTTGTAAGCAGTATACAAAAAGGGTGTAATTTCCTTAACAGTAATATTTCTTTTGTTCACAACGTGATATTCACTTTAGGGTATTGAACTTGCATCTTAGTCTGTATTTTACACCACACCCACCATCAGAGTTCTAGTATCCTTTAATCCTCCAACTTTTCTCCATCTTTCATTGCTTCCACACCCTGGTAACCCAGATCTGTGTCCTGTTAATTATCTTGGGATTTGTATGTTTGTTTCATTTCATTATATTCCACATATGAATTAAACTATTGCTTTGGATATAATGGCCATTAACTATGTTAAATGTTTCAATTCATTAACATGGAATGAATTTCCATCTCTCTATGTCTTCTATTTTGTTAAGATCCTTTAATTTTCATTGCAGAGATATTTTTACCTCCTTTAGCTATGTTCCCAGGTATTTAATATTCTTGGTGCTATTGTGAATGGAATTTCCTTCTATTTTTAAAATACAATTTTTTAAAGGCAATGTACAAGCAGGAATGAAGGCAAGTAGGCAGACAGGCACACAGACAGAGAGAAGGAAGAAACATTTCATTAGTTAATTGTATTTAATTATTCACGTTGGTTGTTTTCCCCCAGGCTTAGGTCTTAAACCTGGGACCTTGCGCTGTATGTGAGACTGCTCTCAGGTGCACTAGACCACTAGGCCACCAGGGCATGCCCTGGAATTTCCTTCTTAATTTCTTTTTCCTCTACTTTTTTGTGTGCATATAGGAATGCTATTGATTTTGTGTGTCGAATTCATACCCTGCCACTTTACTGTATGTTGTATTTCTAGCAGTTTTTGTTTGTTTGTTTTTTGGTGGAGTCTTCAGTATTTTCTATGTATAATATCATGTCATATGAAAATAATGATATTTTCATTTTTCTCCAATTTGGAATCATTTTATATGCTTTCTTGCCTTATTGATCTGGCCAAGTCTTCCAGAACAATGCTAAGAGCAGTGGTGAATAGTGGCCAAGTTTATCTTTTTCTAGATCTTAGGGGAAGGACTGTTTTTCATCATTGATTATGTTGCTTGCTATGGGTTTGTCATATATTTTATTATGTTAAAGTATGTGCCTTCTATTCCTATATTGATGAGAGTTTTTCATGAATGGGTGTTTATTATCAAATACTTTTCCTGCATCTATATATGATTTTTTTTTTAAATTTTCACTGTGTATTACATTGATTTGTATATGTTGAACCATGCTTGCATCACTGGAATCAATCCCATTTGATTGTGGTGTATAATTTTTTATGTGTTCAATTCTAATGCCATGATTTTGAGTTTTTGAATATATATTTATCAGTGATACTGGTCTATAGTGTTCTTTTCTGTCTAACTTTGGAATCAGGGTAACATTGGCCCCATAGGATGAATTGGGATTCCCTCGTCGATTTTGTGGAAGAGTTTGAGGAGAGGAATTAGCTCTTCCTTGAATGTTTGGAAGAATTCAATAATGAAACCATCTGGACCTGGACTCATGTTTAGGGAGTTTTTTTATTACTGTTTTAGTTTCTGTGCTTGTCATAGGTCTAAGTTGTCTGTATACTCCTGGTTTAGTTTTGGGAGGTTGTAGGGTTTTAGAAACCAGTCTATTTCATGAGTGAACTAGTTAACATATAAATATTCAATAGTCTGTCATGATACTTTCCATTTCTGTGACATCAGTTGTAGTCTCACATTTTATTTCTGATTTTTGTTAATATTTTCACTCTTTCTTGGTGAGTCTAGTTATGGGTTTACCAATTTTGTTTAGTTTTTCAAAGAAATAGCTATTGGATTCATTGATCATTTGGATCACCTTTTATTTTCAATTTCATTTATTTCTGCTATAATTTTATCAATTTCTTTCTGCTGGTGTCTTTTTTGGTTTAGATTGGGTCTCGTGTTTTGATGTGCACTTGTATGACTATAAACTTTTCTCTCAGAACTGCTTTTGTGGAATCCCATATGCACTGGTAGCTCACCTCTACATTTTCATTTGTTTCCAGATAAGTCTAACTTCAACTTTAGTTTCCTCAGTGATCCAGGAGTTGTTCAGAAGCCTGTTATTCAACTCCACATCCTTCTTCCACTTTTGTTCTTTTAGTTCATTTCTGATTTTACCCCCTTGTGATTAGAGACTATGTTTTCTATAATTTTAATATTGCTAAATTTGCTGAGTCTTGTTTTGTAAACCAAGATATTATCTATGATCTATATTTGATAATGTTCCATTATACACTTGAGAAGAATGTATATTTTTTTTTTGTTGGGGTAGAACACCCTGTATGTCTGTGAGTTCTGTATGATATATTGCTTCAATTAGGGCCTTATTTCTTCATTAATTTTTCTACCTGGTTGGTCTACCTATTGGTGTAAGTAGAGTGTTGAAGTTCCCTGTTATTACTGTGTTATTGTCAGTATCTGCCTTTAATTCTGTCAGTATTTGTTTTATATATTTAGATCATCTGGCATTGGGTGCATGTACATTGATGATAGTTATTTCTTCTTGATGGATTACTCCCTTGACCATAATGTAGCATCCTCACCTCATAAAAACCTATTCAGTTGGAAATTTGCCTTGTCTTAGATATGTATTGCGGTTCCTCTTTTCCTTTCATATTTTTGACACATTTTTTTCATAGCCTTTGACTTTCAACCTACGCTTATATTTATATCTGAAATGAGTTTCTTATAAGCATAATGTTGATAGGTCCTGGTTTTTATCCATTCATTCACTCCGTATGTTTTGATTGGTGACTTCAGTCCATTCACATTTAAAGTGATGACTGAAATGTAGAGCTTTATTACTGGCATTTTAGCTTTTGTTATCTGTTGACTTTCTCAGCCTGTTTCTTCATTTTTGTTTATGTTTGCTTTTCCTTTCAGATTATTTTGTGTCTACTCTGTCAGTTTTTTTCTAATCCCTAGCTAGCTATCTCTTTAGGATTGTGGTTGTCTGTTTTGCCATCTCATGGATTATCTCTAACTGTACTGCTCTATGATAGTCTTTTATGAGCTTTGCCATACCATATTTATATATTTGTACAGCTTCTATGATTTTCTTTTCCCCTTTAGTCTTGAGTTTTTGTTTTCTTTGGTTTGGTTTGGTTTGTTTCTCTTCTGTTGGTGCTGTCTTTGTTTCTGTATTTGTTTTCCTGTTTATCACTATTCTTGAATTTTGGTGAATCATTGTTTACATTTTCCCTGTTGTAGGGCCCCATTCAAGATTTTTTGAATGGCAGGCTTAGTCATAGAAATATCCATTAACTTTTATTTGTCATTAAAGACCTTTATTTCTCCACCATATTGAATAATAATTTTCAGAATGGTAGTTTTGTTGGTAGTTTCGTCTTTTAACATTTTGGATATGTCATCCCACTCTCTCCTGACCTGTAGTAATTCTACTGAGAAGTTTGATGATTGCCTTATGGGTATACCTTGTTGGTTATGTTTTTTTTTTTCTCTAGCATCCTTTAGTACTTTTTGTTGTTGTTGTTGACTTTCGCTGGTTTTATTATGATGTGTCCAGGGTAAGTCTTTTAATATTTAGAAATTTTAGTGTTCCCTCAGCCTCTTTTGAATTTCTGTAGTTACTTTTGGTAACAGATGTGGGAAATTATCTGCTATTATTTCTTTATATGGGTTTTATGCTCATTTCTCCCTCTCCTCTCCTTCTAGACACCTGCTACCCTTATGTTTGTTCTTCTCATTGCGTCTGATATTTCTCATTGGGTTTTTTCATTTTTCCTCAGTCTCATTTCTCCTCTTCCGTGGGTGTTGTCAATTTATTTTTTATTCAGTTTCTGATATCTGTTTCTCTGTGAGATTGAGTCTGTTTATGGAGCATTCTCTGTTTATTCCATGACTCTATCTTTCAGCTTTAGCATTTCTGCTAGGACTTCCTTCATGTCCTTGCTATCTCTGATGTAATATTCCCTTTGAACTGTCACTTCTTTTCCAAGGTCTTCCAATATCCTTTGGTTACTTGTGTGTGCCTCCTGATTTTATTCAGCTTTTTCGCAACTATTATTTTGAACTTGTCATCAACCAAAGAAAACAAAACAAAAACCCGACACCAAAGGAGAAAAGAAAAACATAGAATCTGTACAAATATATAGGTTGTCCTAAAATATATCAATGAAGTCCTTCTTTGGTGAGCTCCAGGCATCTTCCTCTTTTGGGACCACTCATGTTTTGGGGACTGTCTTAGGTTTTAACATGGCTTTCTTCTCTGCCCTCAATTTAGCACTGTGGTCCAACCTTTTCTTTTACTTTTGATTTCTTCCTACTTATATGATAAAGTGGCAGGATGTCAACCCCTTGATTTCAGTGAGGGTGGGACCAGTCTTACTCTCTAGAATGTCCTTCTTGTGCTGGGTCATTGATGCTGTTTCAGGTGGTACTTGCAGGCTTTGCAGCTCTCCTACACAGGGGAGTACACAAGCACCCAAGGTGCAGTCCACTATGCACAAAGACTGGAATTCTCCATTGATGATAGGGGCCAGGGTCTTCCTCCATGAAGCTCCTCAGCCAGGGGCAAAGTTCATAGGCTGCTCCTGTGTGATCTTTTGCTCTCTAAGTTATCAGGCAGTGTCCTTTAGCTGTTGTTGATGGGCAGGGACTCACAGACCATAGTTCTTCTGTACCCCACTTATATGCTTTTACTGGATCTCTGGGTCTTGGATAAGGCAGTGTGGGGATCCACAGGAGTCCTTATGCCTCGAGGGCATTTGTTCCTGGCAGCTGCTGAGCAAGGCTAGGGGTCAATGATCCACCAATCTATAGGAGCTGGGGCCTAATGTGTGCTTGTTTGGGGCCATGACAAGTTTGGGGAGAGGGTCTATAGTACTTGAGGCCTGGTGGGTGCTGTTTCTCAGCCATTGTAGGGCAGAGCGGGTTAAGGGTTGGTCTGTGGTCCCCAGGTCTATAGAATCTGAGGCCTAGCATGTGCTGATTCCAAGCCATAGTGGGACCTGGGACAGGGATTTGGGGTACCTGAGGCCAGGTGTCCATTGGTTTTAGGCCACAGCAGAGTGGGACTGGGGATGATGACAGCCTTCTGATCCACAGGACCTGAGGTTTAATGTACACTGGTCTGTGCCCTGGCAGATCTGGTACAGGGATCTGGGGTACGTAAGATCTGGTAACAACTGTTTCCTGACCACAGCAAGGTGGAGACAGGGCAGGTCTCATTTTTGTTCAGTCACTCTTTCTTTTGATTGGAGAGTTTACTGCTTTTATATGTAAAGTAATTAATGGTAGACTTGTACTTACTGCCATTTTAATTGTTTCTGACTTGTAATTCCTCTGTTCCTTTCTTCTATTGCTTTTTTAATTGAGATTTGATGATTCTGTAGTGTTTAGAATTCATTTTCTGTTTTATCTATATAAAGATTTTTGCCTGTGGTTACCATAATGTTTACATAAAACAATTTATATGTATAACAATTTTTATTCACAACTGTCTATTTTAATTTGATAACTTCACTTTGAATCCATTCAAAACTCTTATCTTTTTGCTTTTTTCATCATATTTTGGCTTTTGTGTCACTATTTCATCTTTCTATCTTGTGTATCTCTTCATAAATTATTATAGTTATAATTACTTTATTACCTTTGTCTTTTAACCTTAATATTAGCTTTATTAATGATTAAACTTTTACAACATTGGCTTGTTCTGGATTTCAGTATGTATTTACCAGTACTGGTGAGATTTGTACTTTCATGTTTTATTGATATAATTAGCATTGTTTCATTTCAGTTTAAAGAAGTATCTTTAACATGTAAGGTAATCTAGTGGTGATAAATTATTTTAGCATTTTCTTGTCTTGAAAACTATTTGTCCTCCAATTCTGAATAACAACTTTTCTAAAGTACTCTTGGTTGCTGGGGTTTTTTTTGGTTTTTTGTTTTTCTTTTAGTTCTTTGAATATATCATTCTATTCCTTTCCGGACTCTAAAGCCTCAGATGAAAAATTTAATAGTCTTATGGACTTTCCTTTGTATACAACAAGTAGTTTTTCTCTTGCTGCTTTTAAGAGCCTCTTCTTTTAGCACTAACTAGGTTTAAGGTATACATGATAGCAAATTTACATCTGTAATAGTACAGTAGGTTAACCACTATTACCTTTTTTCCTTTACTATACATTGAATCCCCTTAACCACATTTGTTCCTTACCACTCCCCCATCTCTTCCTGTGCCCTCCAATTTTGCTTTTTAACCACTAAAAGTCTATTGTTGCTTGATTTAATTCATTTTTGTGAATTCTATTATTGTTTTAGTTCTTTCACTTTCTTTCTATCTCTATACACCACATTTGAATATTACCATACAATGTTTACCTGTCCTTCTGGATTATCATTCTAAGTATAATTCTCTCCAAGCCCATCTGTGTTAACATAAATGGCAGGATTTCTCACTTTTGATGACTGCGTAGTATTCCATTGTGTATATATAGCATGTCTTCTTTATTCGCTCACCTGTTGATGGGAATTTAGGTTGTTTATATCGCTTGGCTATTGTAAATAATGCTGCAATGAGCATAGGGGTGCATATATCTCTGCAAATGTGTGGTGCTATGATTTTAGGATAAATATCCATTAGAGGAACAACTGGATAATATGGAATTTCCACTCAATTCTTTGAGGAATCTCCATACTGCTTTCCAAAATGGTTGCACCATTTTAAACTTCCATCAACAGTGTATAAGAGTTCCCTTCTTCCATATTCTCTTCAGCACTTGCTGTTTCCTTCCTTTTGGTTGATAGTCATTCTCATAAATTGGAGATGATATTTCATTGTTGTTTTGATTTGCATTTCTCTAAATAAGAGAATGAAATAGACATTGAAAACTATCCAAAAGATTAATGAAAACAAAAGTTGAGTTTTTGAAAGAATAAACAAACTAAGCCAGTAGCCAGACTCACGAAAGAAAACATAAATATATAGAATGATATATGAAAAAGGAATAATCACAACAGATAGAGCAGAAATACAGAGTACCATAAGATATATTATATACAATTACATGGCTGCAAATTGGATAACCTAGAGGAAACGGGCAAATTTAAGTTTTGTTATTTCCTTCCTTCTGTTGGATTTTGGTTTCTCTTGTTTTCTCCTCTTTCTAGTTCCTTTAGGTAAAGGTTTAGGATTTTTTCCTGTGATTCTTCTTATTTCCTAAGGTAGAATTTTATGACTACATATTTCTCTTATTACTAATTTTGCTGCATCTGACAGATTCTGATGTATCGTGTGTTCATTTTCATTTGACTTCAGGTATTTTTAATTTCATCCTTGATTTCTTCCTTATGGTTGCTTAGTAACTTGTTTATTCTCCACTCTTTTGCACTTCTCCTCTCTTTCTTTTGGCTTTTATCTCTAGTTTGATGCTGTTGGAAAAATGATGCTAGATATTATTTTAATAGCTGAAAATTTATTGAGACTTGTTTTGTGTCCCGACATGTGGTTTATCTTTGAGAATGTTCCAAGAGCACAAGTATGTAGTATATCACTTTAGGGTGACATTATGCACACACACATACATACACACATCATATCTCTTCTAATTTGTTGTTTAAAGGTCTTGTTTGCTTATTGATTCTGTCTTGAGGAGCTTTACTTCACTAAAAGTGGAGTGTTAAAGTCCCCTAATATTGTTGTTGCTGTCAATATTTCTTTATTTGCTTGCCATACATGGGTCCTTTTTATTGAATACAAATATATTAATAAGTGTTATGTCTTTCTGTTGTATTGATTCCTTTATCATTATATAGTAACCATCTTCATGTTCTGTTACCTTTCTTTGTTTGAATTTGACTATCTGAGATGAATATAATAGTTCCTGTGTTTTTAGTTCACCATAGGTTTGGAGAATATTTCCATCCTTTCACTTTAAGTCTGTGTTTGTCTCTAGATCTTAGGTGACTTTCTTGCAAACAGCAAGTAAAAAGATTTGTTTCCTAATCCATCTAGCCTATTTCTTTTAATTAGTGAGTTCAGTCATTTACATGTTGAGTGACTTGAGGACTTACTGCTGCTATTTTTATTTTTATTTTCTGGTTTTGTCTATTTGTTACCTTGTTTAGATTTTTAAAATTTCTTGTCTTTGGTTTCAATAGGAAAGGCTCTTTTAAGATTTCTTATGAAGGAGGTCTTACAGTAGCAAAATCTTTCAACTTTTGTTTACTGGAAAAAAATCTCTTATTTCTCCCTTGAATTTGAGAAAAAAATTTTCAAGTTGTGGTATTCTTGGTTGGCACTTTTTATCTTAAAGTATTTTGAAAACATTGTTCCAGTCTCTAGCCTAGAGTTTCTGCTGAGATGTCTGAGGATATCATGATGGGAGTACATTTATTTGTTACATGGATTTTTTTTCCTGGCCACTTTTAGAATTTTTTCTTTGCTTGCATTTTTGATACTTTCACAATTATATGTCTTGTTGTAGGTTTTTTTTGCATTTATATAACTAAGTGTTCTGTTGGCTTCCTTGACTTGTATGTTTCTTTCCTTCCCTAGGTTTGGGAATTTTTCACTAAGTATTTCTTTGAATGTGTTTTATCTGTTCCCCTTTTCTCATCACCTTCTGGGATGCCCATTATTATCATGTTGCCTTTCCTAATGGTGTCAGATAGTTCAATTTCTTCATCTTTTTATTTATAATTTCTCTTTTTTCTTCCATCTAGCTACTTTCTATATTACAATCTTCTAGATCACAAATCCTTTTCTCCATGGTTTAGTCTATTCCCATAATTATCTTTATTGTCCTTAATTTCATTTATTGCCTCCTTTACATTCTGTATCTCTGTTAATTTCTTCTGTAGAACTTCGGTTTCTTCCCTCTGCTCCTTCATTATATTTCTGAGATCATTGATTTGTTTTTTTAAACTTTCTTTCTCTTTTCTGTGATAGTCTATCTCTGAGTTTCCTTATGATTGCCACTTTTAATTCTGTTTCTGTTAAAAGTAACCAATCATCTATGTCTTTGAAATTGGTATCTGAGAGCTATCATTTTCTTGTGATTCCATCTTAAGGTTTTGAAGGATGTGACTTCTTTTTTTTTAATTTTTTTTGTCTTATGGCCAGGGGTTACTTTAGTTTTATTTTATTTTTTGTCACTTATAGACTTCCATAGCATAGTTTTTGCTGTGTCAGGAAGTGAAGGATGGCTGCTGGATGGGGGAGGAATATGTGGTAGGGAAGCAGGGCAGCTGTTGCTGACTGGCTGGAGTGGAGTCTTGATTCTGCTGGTAACTCTCCAGTGAGCTCTCCTCTCTGAGCCTCAAAAATGAAGTCTAGCAGTCTACAGACTGTGTACCTGGATTATCCCTCTTCAAGACCCCAAGTCCCAAGAGGTAGGGAAGGAAAAGTGCTTTCCTCTCCTCTGCACTTCTAGCTCTGTTGCCCCACAGTCTCTCTTTTTGAGATGTCCTCAGGCGAAGTGTCCACAGTAATCATCAGTCCTCCCTCCTGCTGCTCCATCAGTACTCCAGCTGTAGTTGAAGCAGTGTTTCTGGAGCCAAAGCTGCTGGTGGCTCACGTACTGTGAAATGGAGACTAATCTGCCCAGCACTTGCATTCTCCTCACTCTTTTATGCTTTGAAAACATAACTTTAAGTTCTGCTTCTTCCATGGATCCTCCAGGTGCTGAAGCGGTGTTCAGTGATCTACCAGCATGCCAGGGATCTCATCATTCCTATCATCTCTGGAATAATCCTATACCTTCCCCAGATGACACACAGGGAATGATCCCAGCTGCCACCATCCTCCTGAATTTCCCCTTTCATTTCTGATTCTAGTTATTATAATGTTCTTTAATTCTTAGTAACCCTAGTCATAGGTTTGCCATTTCATTGACCTTTATGAAGAACCAGCTTTAGGATTCATTGATCATTTTAAAATTTCTATTTTGTCTATTTCTCCTTGAATTTTTATTTTCTTCCTTCTACTGACTTTTGGGGTCTATTGTTCTTTTCCTAACTACTTTAGGTGTAGGGATAGATTGTTTATTTATAATTTTTCCTGTATTTTGAGGAAGGCCTACATTGCTATAAACTCCCATTTCAATATTCCTTTGATTGCATCCCTCAAATTCTGGTAACTCTTGTCTTCATTCTCATTTGTCTCCAAGCATTTTTTATTCTCCTTTTATTTTCTCTTTTACCCAAAAGTCATTCAAAAACCTAATTGCTTTGGCTAGGACTTCCAGTATTATGTTAAATAAGAGTAGGGAGAGTGGGAACCCTTATTTTATTTTATTTCTGTTGTTAGAGGAAAAGCTTTCAGTCTTCACCATTGATTATGGTTAGTTGTGGCCTTGTCCTATATGGCCTCTATAATATTAAGATATATTCCTCATATACATAATTTGTTGAGTTTTGTCATAAATAAATTGCTAAATTTTGTCAATTTATCTCTGTCTATTGATACATACTTATGGCTTTCCCCATTCATTTAATATGATACATCACATTTATATGCATTCATTGAATATTATATATCAGGTTTGAATTCATTTGGTCATAGTTAATTATCATTTTAATGTACTATTCACTTTGTTAGCATTTTATCAAGAATCTTTGCATCTACATTCATTAAGAATATTAGCCTGTCATTTTCTTTTCTTTTTGTGTCCTTGTCTAGTTTTAGTATCAAGATAATGCTGGCTTCTCACAGTGAGTTTGGGAGTGTTTCCCCACTTGGCTATTTTTCTAAGGGAAGATGCAGGCAGGAATGAAGGCGAGTAGGCAGGCAGACAAGAACAGAGAGAAGGAAAAAAGGCTTTTAATTTTTATTTAGTTATTCACATGGGTTGTCCCCCCACCCCATGTCTCCCCACGGGACACGGGAGTTGAACTCAGGTATATGTGATCGGTGTCCTTTGAAGGTTACCCACCTAAATGCTACTCCACCAGGACACACCTCTTCTTTGAATTTTTTAAAGAGTTTAAAGAATTTGTGTTAGTTCTTCTTTAACTGTTTGGTAAATAAATTTCAATAGTGAAGTAATCTGTTCTGAACTCATTGGGAAATTTTTAAATACAGATTCGGTTTCCTTATTAGCAAATGTTCTGCTCAGCTTTCCTTTTTCTTTGTTATTTGATCTTGGTGATAATTTTGATGATAATTTCTTTCACTGTGCAGATTTCTAGATTGATATAGTCCCATTTATTTATGATTTTGTTTTCCTTGTCACTGGAATTGAGGGCCCAAAGACATCTCTAAAGCCAGTGTCATAGATTAATGTCTTAGGCTTTCTTTTATCTATTTTATGGTTTTAGGTTTTATATCCATATTTTTAATACATTTTGAATTAACTTTTGTGTATGGTGTTAAATATGGTCTAGTTTCATTCTTTTGTATGTGGCTATCCAGTTTTCCCAACACCATTTATTAAAGAAACTATCATTGACCCACTGTAAACTTTGTTTCTTTGCCATAAATTAGTTGTCCTTATATGTGAGAGTTTATTTTGGTTTCCCAATTCTATTCTACTGATCATGTGTCTCTTTTTATTCCAATAGCATGTTCACTTGATTACTGTTGTTTTGTTGTTCTTTTTACTCAGGATTGCTTTTGTTAGTCAGGATCTTTTCTAATTCCAAATTAACTTTATGATTTGTTGTTCTATTTCTGTGAATAATGTTGTTGGACTTTTAATAAGTATTTCATTATACCTATATTTTGCTTTAGGTAATATGGTCATTTTAATTATGCCAATTCTTCAATCCATGAGCACAGAGTATCTTTCCATTTGTTTTACTTTAACAATGACTTACAGTTTTCAGAATACAGGTCTCTCAGTTCTTTGGTTAAATTTATTCTAAGGTATTTCTTTTTTTTTTTTTTTTGATGTAATTGTAAATGGGGTTGTCTTCCTGAGTTCTATTTCTGATAGTTATTTATATACATATATATTATAGAAATGCAATATATTTTGCATATTGATTTCATAACTTGCCAATTTACTGTATTCTTATATTTCTAGCAACTTTTCTTTTACTAGAGACTTTGGGGTTCTCTGTCACATAATCACTTGTCATCTACAAGAGATGATACTTTCACTTCTTCAATTTGGATAAATTTTATGTTCTTTCTTGCCTAATTGTACTGCCTAGGACTTCCACTTGTATGTCTAAAAATAATGATAGTGTACATCTTTCCTTGTTCCTTATGTTAGAAGAAAAGTTTTTAGTTTTTCCTCACTGAGTAAGATGTTGACTCTGGGTTTGTCATATTAACGTATATTCCACCTATTGTCATTTTGGAAGGTTTTTAATATAGAAGTATGTTGAGTGTTGTCAAGTGAATTTTCTGCATGTATGGTCAAATGATGGTCAATGATTTTTATTCTTTTGTTCATGCGATACATTTACTGATTTCTGTATGTTGCACCATCGTTGCATCCCTGCAATCAATCCCAGTAGATCATGCTTTATGAATCTTTTTAATGAGTTTTTGGATTTGGCTTGCTAGTATTTTTGTTGAGAGTATTTGCTAAGGATTTTTTTCATCAATATTCATTAGAAAAATGATTCATAATTTATTTTGATGTGATGTCTGTTTCAGAATCATATAGTGTTGTGCTCATAAAAAGTATTTGGGAGTTTGTCTTTTTCAGTTTTTGGACAAATTTGAGAAGAATTAGTATTCTTTGAAAGTTTTATAGAATTCATTAGTGAAACCATCTGTTTCTGGGATTTTGTTTGTGGGGAGAAGTTTTTGATTATTAATTTCTTACCTAGGGTTGGTCTGTTAAAATTTTCCATTTCTTCCAGATTTAGTCTTGGAATGTTGTATGCTTTCTAGGAAATGGTCCATTTCTTCTCCATTATAGACTTTGTTGCCATGTAGTTATTCATGATCTTTTACGACCCTTTGTATTTATGTAGTTACCTATTGTAACTTCTGTTATTTTTCATTTCATTCATGTTTTATTTTTCTTCTTTATGAGTTTGGGTAAGGTTTTTCAATTTTTTTCAAAGAATGATTTTTCTGTTTTATTAAATAAGTCTTTTTGTCTTTATTTCATTGATTTTTTTCTCTACATTGTTTTATTTCCTTTTTGATAAATTATGTCATCTCTATTTGATTCAAGTTTTTTTTTAATTTTACCTTTGCTATCTTAATTGATCCAATAGTTGTTTAGTAATGTGCTGTTCTCCAAATATACTGCTTTCCTTTTTCCTCATTAGGTTGATTTCTATTCAATTCCACTGCAATTTGAAAAGATGCTTGATATGATTTTAATATAATTATATTGAAACCTGTGTCCCAACATGTGGTTTATTTTAAAGGATGTTTCAGAAGCATTTGTAAATAATGTGTAACTATTGTTTTGGAGGTGAAATGCTCTGTATATAATCCACTAAATTATCTCTTTTAATTTGCCATTTAAGGTCTTTATTTTTCTGTTAATTTTCTGTTTGGATTATCTGTTCATTACTGCGAAAGGGGTGTTCAAGTTCCATACTATCACTGTGCTACTGTCAATGTCTCCCCTTAGTTCTGTTAATATTTGCTTTATATAGTTGGCTGCTACTATGTTGTATGTCTTCATATTAGTAAGTGTAAACACCATATTTTAAACTTATAACAACTTACAAAAATTCTTAAACTTTACATGTTTCTCCTGCTCCTCATACTTTAGGTTACAGATATTAAAGTTTACATATTTTATATTGTGTAATAATAGCTTACTGTAGCTACAGTCAATTTTGTTTTTTAGTTACTTTGCATTTGATTTTGAACTTTCAACGAGTTACATAGTACACAGCACTATTATGATTTTACATAAACTTTGACTATGTACTTAACATTAACCAATGGCTCATTCCACTTTTTTGTTTTTATGATCCTAATTGTTGTCCTCTCACTTTTAAACTCAAATAACTCTTTTTAGAATTTCTTATAAGGCAGGTCTAGTAAGAATAAACTTCTTCAGCTTTTTTTTGTTCAGAAAGTCTATCTTTTGTTTTCTTAAGGAATGCTTTGCTAGGTATGAAATATTTGAGTTTTTTTTTTTTCTTTCAATACTTTAAATATTTATCCATTCCTCCTGGTCTGAAAGTTTTCTTTTGAGAAATTCACTTATTATATGATTGGGGGTTCCCTTGTAACTTCTATATTCTATTTCTGTTTTCAAAAGTCCTTTTCTTGCATTTTGATAGTTGAATAATAATATGCCTTAGGATAGCCCTATTTTGAAGTAGCCTGTTTGATATTCATTGATACTTCTGTGTATGGATGTCTGTTTGTCTCCCCACATTTGGGAATTTTTTAGTCATTAACTTTACTTTTTCCTCCTGGAATTTTCATAATGTATATATTGCTTCTTTTGGTTATGTCCCATAAGTCCTGTAGGTTTTCTCCATTCTTGTTTCGTTTTTACTCCTGATCTTCTGAATGTTCAGTTCTGCTTCTAACAATCTATTGATATTCTTCAACTCAACCACTGTATTTTTCAGCTCTAGGATTTTTTTCTTTTTTAATTTTTGTTTTCCTTTTTTTTTGACCTCTCATTTTGTTTACGCATTTTTTTAAATTTTTTAGTTGTATCTTTGTGGTTTTGTAGTTCACCAAACTTTTTAAAGAGAATTATTCTAAATACTTTGAGAGCTTATAGATCTTCATTTCTTTATGGTTAGTTATAGGAACTTCACCGTTTCCTTTGATAGTGTCATTATTATTTGAAAGATGGTTAGGATTGGGTATTATACTTAATCAGTAGATGGGACAATAAAAGAGCTTCTCTGCCCTATTGGGGCAGCAAAATGAGCCCAAGTGGCTGCATTTGCACATTCTTTGGTGCTCTGAATCATGCAAGACAGTGTACTGAATTCCCTAGTCAGATAGGTCCAGGTCTGCTTGGCCAATAGGGAGAGCCACAAGTTATGCTCAGTTCAATGTCCCTATAAACAAGGCTCTTAAATTGGCTAGCTACTTTGTTTAGGCTCCCTGGCAAGGAGACTGAAATCTGTACTCAGCAAGGGGTAGGATAATGGATTAGTTTCCCTGTACAGATGCAGTGGGAGAACTAACTCCAAGGTCAGTAAGGTTCTCTGTGGTCTTCACTTGATCTAACTTGTAACTACGTTCATTGGCTATCTGCTTTGCTCTCCAGATAATCAACTTTGCCTATTAGACTCCCTGCTTAAGTGTTTCTGGGGTACTTACCTTCCAAGTTCTCTTGCTCTTTTTTTCTTGTTAGATGAGGCTCAGAGCTTAACTCAAAATTCTGTGGGGCTATGACTCAGCTTCTCTGTCTGGGTGGGGAGAACAGGATCCAGGGGTTGAAAATCTCTTCATCTTAAGATCCAATTCTATATTTCACTTCCCTGTATAGACTGTGCTAACAGCTTAGTTTTGCAGATGGGCAAAGCTGGTGGTTAAAACTACTATTTGAGCACAGCAGGTAGACTCTCAGTCTGCCAAGCTTCCAGTGCTGGTTGTTGCAAGCCCCTCCCTCGTTCTCCATCCCAGATTCCAGCTATCAAGCCCTGCAGAAATTTCCTGTATTTTCTGTAGCTTAGAACTGAGGGTTCTCAAGAAGTGGCCTACAATTCTTGGGGAGCTGGATGTCCACAATGGACTCTTCACCCTGAAGGAGCTGTAGATTCATGAGGGACCTGCCAGTGTAGTCTCACACACCTGGGGAAGGGGCAAAGTGGTCAGTGTGTAGTCACTCTTCTTACCCTTCTAATGAGATCTGTTTTTGTTTCTTTAATGCAAAAGTTTGCTTCAGCCTCATTCTCATGTTCTAGGATTCTCTCAGTGGTTTCTTGTCCTTAAATAATTGTTAGCTGCTGTGAGGGGGTGTGAAATCAAGCACATCCCATGTCACCATCTTGCTGATGTCATCTGGATTGCTATGGATTTTTTATAACCTTGAAACTATTCTTCTTCTTAAACATTACTTACTAAAATATTATAATATAATTCAAATAATTATTAGTTACATACTAAATCTCTTGGTAATCAGCAAACCAAGCAGATCTCCCATAGCAATAGAAAATTACCATTCTTTCAACATATTATAATACAGTCTCATTGTAAAAAGATGAAAATACAGACAATATGAAGAAATAACCCTGAGTAGCATGACAAGCAGGAATGCTTGATATATTAAAATTATAGGTACTGGAATCAGTCAGTTTAGGTTCAAATCTCACCTCCACTGCTTTCTGTGTATGGGATAAGCACCATCACAACTGCATGCAGCCTCAGTTTCTTGGTGAAGTAAAAAGTAATAACAGTGCCTACCTGCTGCTGTTTTATGAGGAATGCCTGGAAAAGAGTGAGCACAGCATCCAGAGGAATAGTAAATGCTCTGTAAAATTTAACTATTAGTATCAAGCTTACTATGATTAATAACCATCTCATGGATAAAATGTACACCACAAAAATACCAGGCAGGATGACAAAAGGGTTGAAACAAAACCAAATACAAGAGGTCATCAGCATGAAAGGAAGGATGGGAGGAAAGCCTCTCCTCTCTGGAAATGCTTAGTAGATAGTATTTAATTGTAAAGAAGTGACTCATGGATGCACTTCAGTACCAAAACCGAGGGACCTTAGAATGAGTTAGTGGTATTTTCAGGCTGGGATTGATTAAGAAAGGATTGTAGGGGGAGGGGAGGAGAGGATAATGGTTATTTGGGGTGCTATTGGTGGAAACTATCAAAAATCAGAGTGCAACAATAAACTCAGTCTTGAATGACAGGATACTTCATGAAATATGTGAATTTGGTTTTAAAATACTGTTTCTTAGGTTCCTGACAAAGGGGAAAAAGGAGGAAGCAAATGTTAGCAAGAAAGTTTGGGAGCTAAATATGTGCTCATGAGACAGATTGAGAGAATCCTTCAAGGCATTCCAGTTTCAGTGGAGAAATTATCATTTATTTAAGGATATAGGGTAGAGACAGGAAAAGCAATATTCTAGAAAAAATATTAGTCCTGGTTATATATCCCTTGTTCTTCCTGTGGATAAACACTGTAAGAAATGAAATGACAAACAGCAGGCCAAGTGATCTTCCTTTTATTTGTTCTTTTGGGGGATATGTAAATAGAGGGTAAGGGTGTAGGAATAGGCAAGGACTCATGAAATAAGAGAGAGAGCTCTGGCCTGAAACCTTAGGACTCCAATTTTAGTTCTGCTACTAATTTGCTAAATAATCAGTTTTCTAATCTGCAAATTGGAGGTGTAACATCAGTTCTACCTCAGAGAATCAGGAAAGAGATAATGGAAGGATACTTTTATCAGAGTTAATAAGACAGAGACCAGACCTGATTTTTTTTTTTTTTCATTTTTAGTAGGTAGAACAGTTAACTAGATATAACAAATTATTAATAGAGTAACTTAAATGGCCAAAAAGACATATTGAAGTATGATGGAGAAAGTAAAGACCGGAAGAAGCAACACTCTTAAGGCTGGAACAACAAAGGGAATGGGATAGAATCATTAGAACTTGGAGGTTTAAAGGTGTGGACCACAGAGCTGACACTCAGATCTCTGAAGAAGGGGTGCTTCTGGGCTGGTGCTCAGAGTTTAGGGAACTCTACCCTCTGAGGAGTGAACACTGGTCAGTGTTATGTGAGATGTCTTGAGGTGGGGGACTCAATAACGTTGCTTCTGCAAATAGTAGAATGCAAGCTGGATTCACATGCTGCTCCTGGAGAGTCCTGCTGCTCTGCTGGACTTAAGATGGGAGGTTTGAGTGATGCTGATAGAATAGGAAACAGGCCTGTCTTCTTTCTCCTGCTTTCCAGAGGCCCTCTAGTCCCCTCTAAGATGGTGTGTTTAGAGCCAAACTGTCACAATGTGGCTGATAAGAGGGTGGGTTTTAATATAGGAGGCAATAGCTTTGTAGGGCAGCATGAGAACATGACCCATACCCAGTCTTGAGAGTGAGTTGAGTTACTGGCCAATGCTGAACATGGACTTAAATGTAACAGATGGACTTTCTGAGATAACTACCTCTTCCTGCACTGATTGTACCCAAGATGTCCTGCCCTGGAATTCCGTTGTCCTTGCCTACTTGACTGCTCTTTGTTCTTGTCCACATGTCTGTTCCTGCCTGCTCACTACCCTCCCTCTGCTGGTAGGTCCTATGAAAGACCCCCTCCCCCCCACCTCCCCTCCGCTTAGCTTTCTGGAAACATTGCTGAACCACCATAATTGGAACCCCCTGTTGTGAGTGCAATAAAGTTCATATCGTTGTCAGCTATGTCTTCTCATAATTTCCTTGGACTATCTACTAGGTAGGACATCACCCTGCCAGAATGTGAACACCTGCATAGCAAGCTTCACATAGGGTACAACGCCCACAAGAAATGTTGACAGCCTTTTCTTAAGTCTTGCCTAAGTTCCTCTGAAAGGACATCTCCGTTATATAAAGAACCTAGCAAAGCAAATATACTGTGTACCTCAGAGTATGTGACCCAAAGGAAATAAAAGTAGTAGTTTTGAGGGTGATGAGTAACCTATAAAATCCAACGGTCTTGGACTTGAACTGTCTAGTGCTGACATACCAGCCAAATTCTTTGGGTTTAAATTCTTTTATTGAACACCAAGACAGATTCTATATAAATTGGCTTTTTAAAGGGGCTGTTTGTTCTGTTGTGTTCTTATTCACCCATTCCCCTGCTCCTTCAGATACATAAAATCTAGTGAGACTAGGTTTCAAAGACAGCAAATAAAAGGCAGATCAGATGAGGTCAATAGTGGGAAGATCAGATGTGGTCAACAGTGCTTAAAATATGCCATTTTGAGGTCTACATCAGTCTATGCTGGCAGATTATTCTACAGAATTGAAACCGTTCTTCCAATGGGTGAGCAGCAGATGAAGGTGTTAGATTGTTAAAGGCCTGTGTTGTCTACAGCATGACATTTACTGTTAGATGCTAGACTCACACTCTGCCAACACATGGAAACTGAGATCTCTACATTTACATCTTAGAACTTGCTCTCACATGGGTTCTCTGGAAAAATGAGGACAAGAGCTATTTAAATAGTACTCCTTACTCTGTCCCTTTTGTTTCCTTGTTTTGCTAAAACGTGTACAACATCCAGCAGAATGAATAAAATGAAAAAAAATACTATGTATCACTGAAGATATAGAACAACTGGAACTTTCCCACATGGCAGGTGGGAATATAAATTGAAAAACTGGTTTCAGACAATGGTTTGGTCTAAAACCGAACTAATACCAAACCCTGTAACTCAGAGCTATCGCTCCTATGCACATGCCTGACAGCTCATATAATATATAATTTTATAAAATGTTCAACAATAAAGTCAATATGATCTGCACTGTTAGGAATCAAGAGAAGATACTCTTGAGGTCAGGGAGTGAGACAAGAGAGAAACTCCTGCGAGAAAGGTTCTGCTTCATTTTTCATATTGAATATATTTGACATTAACATTGTATAAGCTCAAGGTATGCAATGTGTTCATGTTATTTATATAGAAATACAATTGCCGTGGTGGTGATTAGTCCCTCAATTATAATATCTGATTATCTTCTTTAGAAAGTGGTTAGAATAATTAAGTTCTGTCTCTTAGCAAGTTTGTTGATAATGCAATATTATTGTCCATATTCACTGTACTGTGCATTAGATCTCTAGGGGTATGCACTGCTTGCTCTACGTTTGTACCCTTAAACAGCTTCTGTCCTATCCTCTCGACATCCATCCCTTGGTAACCACCATTTTACTAATTTCTATGAATTTAGATATTTTAAAATTCACATAAGTGATAATACAGTTGCTTATTTCACTCAGCATAATGTACTCAAGTTTTATTCAAGTTATCATAAATGGTAAGATGCCCTTCATTTTCATGGCTGAATATATTTTTCATTATATATTATATATATGGATATGTATATATGTAAAAGTCACATGGGAGGGTGAGGGTTGGGTGTGCACATACAAATATAGATATGTATACAGATGATACCTCAGTGTAAACATCTCACATCTTTACACATTCTTCCATGTCTAAGCTATTATAAATACTACTGCTGTGAACATGGGGGTGTAGGTATCGCTTCAAAAATCCTGTCTTCCTTTCCTCAGGGTATATAATCAAGTGGAATTGCTAGATTGTATGATAGATCTAATTTTAAATTTTGACTATTTTCTATCTTTGTTGACCCATCATTTGCATTCCCATCAACAGTGCACAAGAGTTCCATTTTCTCTACATCCTCTCCAACACTTTTTTCGTCTTCATGATAGCACTTTAACTATTTACCAGGTGTGAATAAAGTTTCTCATTTCCCTAATGATCAGTGATGTTGTAAATTATTTCATGAACCTTTTGGCTACATGGATATCTTTGAAGAAATATCTGTCTAGTACTTCTGCCCATTATTAAATATATTTGGTTGTTCTTATTGAGTTGTATGAGTTCTTTATATATTTTATGTTAATCCCTTGTCTGATATATGACATAAGAATTTTTCCCATTCATAGGTTGCTTTTTCAGTTGTTTCTGTTGCTGTGCAGAAGCTTTTGAGGTTGTATTATTTGTTAATTTTTGCTTTTATTGTCATATCAAAAAAGTATTTCCAAGAACAATGACAAGGAGCTTTTTCTATAGATTATCTTCTAGAAGTGTCATAGTATCAAGTCTTATGTTCATGTTTTGATCCATTTTAACTTAATTTTTGGAGTGATGTATGATAGGGATCAAATTTCATTGTTCTGTATGTGTTTATCCAGTTTTCCCCCACATGATTTTTTGAAAGAAATTATCCTTTCCCCTTTGGATGTTCTTGGTTCCCTTATAAAATATTAGCTGATCAGATATGCAGGGGTTTAATTTTAGGCTCTCCATTTTGATCCATTGTTCTATGGGTCTATTTTTGTACCAGTACCATACAGTTTTTTAATTACTATAGCTCTATATTTTGATATCAGGAAATGTGATGCCTCTGCTTTCTTTATCCTCTGCCTTGATTTGGCTACTTAGCATCTTTTGTAGTTTCAGACAAATTTTAGAGTTTTTCTGCTTCTGTGAAGAATCACATTGGTATTTGATGAGGAACATGTAGATGATTGAGGGTAGTATGGACATGTTAACAGTATTAATTGTGATAATTAACATGGATTCTTTCAATTTGCTTATGTCTAATTTTTTTCAGCAAAGTCTTACAGATTTCATTGTAGAGATTTTTTGATTCCTAGGTTAACTTTATTCAAGTATTGTTTTAATGCTATTGTGAATTTACTTTTTTTTTCAGATGTTTTATCAATGTATAGAAATACAACACTTTCTGTATGTTGACTTTGTATCCTGAACTCTACTAAAATTGCAGGTTAATTCCAATGGGTTTTTTTTGGGGGGGCGATTTTGGGGGATGGAGTCTTTAGAGTTTTCTGTATACAAAATCGTATCAAATGCATAGAGCAACAAGTTTACTTCTCCCTTTTCAATTTGTTACGTCTTTTATAATTTTTTCCTACCTAATTGTTTTTAGACCTTCCAGTATTACACTAAATAAAATTCATGGAAGTGTCCTTGTCTTGTTCCTAATATAGAGATTTCAATTTTTCTCTGGTGAATATGTTGTGTTTGTCATATATGAACTTTTTCTACCTTGAGATTTGTTCATTCTATACACATTCTATTTAAGGGTTAGATCATAAAATGAGGCCAAAGGCCTTTTTCTACATCTATGGAGATGAACTTGTGATTTTTTAATCTACTTTATTAATAGCATTACATTTATTGATTTGTGTATGCTGAATCATCCTTACATCCAGGGATAAATCCCACTTGGTTATGATGTATAATCCTTTCACTGGCTTCTTAAGTTTGGTTTACTTATATTTTGTTGAATTTTTATCTATATTCCTCAGGAATTTAGTCCAGTTTTCTTGCACTGACCTTATTTTTCTGTGGTATCAGATTAGTATGTCCTTGTAGAATGAGCTGAAAATATGAAAGTATTCTTTCTCAACTTTTTTTTTTTTTTGGAAGAGGTTGAGAAGGATTAGCACTAATTCTTTAAATGGTAGAAGTCACCAGTGAAACAGTCCAGTTCTGGGTTTTCTGTATTGGGAGATTTGATTAAAAATTCAATCTCTTTACTTGTTGTTCTGGTCAGATTTAGTATTTCTTCTCGATTCAGTCAAGGTTTCTAGAAATGTATCCATTTATTCCAGGTTAGTTTATGGGCATATCATTTTTCACTGCAGTCTCTTACCCTAAGTATTTCTGTACTATTAGTTGTAATGCTTCTTCTTTCATTTCTAATCTTGAGTTCTTTCAGTCTAAAGCTTTTTTTTTTTCTTTTCAAAGAACCATTTCTTGAGCTTTTTTATTGTTTTTCTGATCTTATTTCTGCACTGATCTTACTATTTCTTTCTTTCTGCTAACTTTAGATCTAATTTACTGCTCTTCTAGTTCCTTGAGGTATAAAGTTTATTTGAAATTGTTCTAATTTCTTAACACATTTATCATTATAATTTTCCACTTAGAACTGCTTTCATTGAAGTTTTAATTTGTTGTTTTTGCTTTGAGATGCTTTCTCTCGATTTCTCTTCATCCCAATGGTTGTTCAGAAGTGATTTGTTTAGCTTTTGTTATTTGTAGATTTCTCTTGATCATTAGGTTTATACCATTGTGGACAGAGAAGAATTGATATAATTCCAGTCTTCTTAAATTTTCTACTATTTGTTTTGTGTCTTATCATATGATCTATCCTGGATAATATTCCCTCTGTCATCTTTGAGAATAATGTATATTCTGCTGTTGTTGAAGGGAACGTTCTATAAATGTTAAATATTGGCTGAATTTCAGTATTTTCTTGTTGGTTTTCTGTCTGGATGCTCTGTCCATAGCTAACAGTGGGGTAGTGAAATTCCCCCACTACTATGCTCTTGTTTATTCCTTTAAATCTGTGTATGCTTAATATAGTCTGATTAATGCTGAAGCTATACATATATATATATATATATATATATATATATATGTATGTATGTACATCCTTTATGTATTGGCCCTTTCATCACTACACCTTCATTACATCTTGCTAAGATTTTTAGCTTGAGGTCTATTTTGTCTGATATCAAAGTTTGGCTAATATTCTCTTTTGGTTTTTACCTACATAGAGTATCCTCTTCCATCCCATCACTTTGAGCCCCTGTATATCTCTCAGACTGAAATTAGTCTCCTTTAGGTAGCCTATAGTTGAGTCTTTTTTTCTTTTAATTCATCCATTCACTCTGACTTCTGATGAACTTAATCAATTTACAGTTAGAGTGATTATTAGTATGTGAGGCCTTACTACTGTCATCATTTGCTTGCTCCATTTTTTGTAACTCTTGTTTTTCGCCAGCTTCTGACAACTGATGTAAATTGGTGGTTTCCTTTAGGTGATTTACTTAGTCTCCATTTTACATTGTGTAACTCTTCTAGATTTTCACTTTGTGGTTACCATCAGATTTACATAAAACATCTTACAGGTAAAAAAGTGTTTTCATGCTAATAAAACTTACCTTCATTCACCTTTCATGCTTCCACCCTTTTACTTCTGTTTGTTTTGATGTCCTATTTTTTAAACTGAATTTCTTAACAAATTAGTTGCTATAATTTTATGCTTTTTCTTTAACCATACTTTATACTGTATGTGGTTAATACATCATTCTTACGTAGCTTAATTTAATTATAACTTTCATATTTATAGGAGTATTATGCACTTTCAATTTTGTCACTACTTGGCTAATTTTCATTTAAACTTAAAAAGTTCATTTCGGCATTTCTGACAGAGTAAATCTAGGGATGGTTAACTACCTCAGTTTTTGTTTATCTGGGAAAAGCTTTTTTTTTTTTTCCTTTATCTCTGAAAGATAGCTTTGCTGGGTAAAATATTCTTGGCTGGCAATTTTTATCTTTTAATACTCTGTCATTCTATTCTCTCTTGGCCTGTTGCTTCTGCTCAGAAATAGTCACTGATAAACTAATTTGGGTTCCTTTGTAGGTTTTCATGGTTTTTTTGGTTACTTTAAGCATATCCATCATTTTTTAACAATCTCATAATGTATCTTTGAGGTCTGTTTGCACTGAGAAAATAGGATGTTACCTTCTCAAGACCTGTATTCCAATTCCTTCCTTGTTTATTTACATTAACTCTACCCCTTCCCCCTCTTCTTCTGGTATGTCAACTACTCAGATTTGCTTCTCTGACTGTTAGCTAACGCAGGATTTTTTCACTTTTTGAAAATCTTAGTATCTCCTGATTTCATTTATAAATTCCTATCCTCCAAGCTACTTATTCATCCTTCCATCTAAACTATCCCATAATCGATGCTCTCTTATACATTCTTGCTCTCATTCATAGAATCCTTCAATTTCATAATCTTTTATACTTTTCAAACTCTGGTAAACTTGTATTCATTAACTTTATTCTGAGTTAATCAAATTATCCAAGTTTTCTTGTAGCTTGTTGAGTATCTCCATAACAATTTAATTCTCAGATCACAACATTCCAAGTATTTGAGTTCAGTAATTAAAAATTTACCATTTGCTTTTCTGATATATTTCCTTGATTCTCTTCATAGTCTTGGAAGATATATGCTTCTGATTCTCCTTTTGTAAGTAACAAATACTTTCCTCAGTGAACAATGTGTTTGGTTGTTACAGTTCAACAGACTTGTGATTAGAAACCTTTATTTTATATTCCAGAGCAGGCACTACCTCAAGTTTTTGGTTTCTCTTAACAGAGTTGGCTTTTGGGGCCACAATTAGTACACAGAAAGAACCAGATGAGTGTGGGTTTGGCCCATGATCTTTAGGGGTTCTCCATGCAGGGGATCCTTGAGTAAGGGACTACCAGAGGAGTCCTCCTGTGGCAGAACTCATGCTGAAATCCTGAAGCACACAGCAGGAAACTCATTCCTTCCATAGTTGTGGGAATACTTGTGTGCCTCCTTCACATCTTCTCTCCAGTCGTGGAGATCTATCTTGAGAAATTCAGGTCCCTCTAGCTGCAACCTGCACAGTCAGGCAATCTTTCCATCTCCTCTGGCAAAGAAGAAGCCACTACCACTGAAAGAAGTTCAACATGTTATGGCCTGGGGAAGGGGATGAGGGTGCCTCAGTGAGTTCTTCCTCCTCTGCTTCCAAACTTGTTTCTACCCGGCTCCAATGGCATGCTAGGGTCTCGTTAGGTTGGCTGGACCTCTACAAATTCTCTAGCTTCAGTGAGTGTCTATCCAGGTTTTAGGTTCCAGATTCTCCTTTTCCTGACCACAGCAAGTGGGAGTGGGACAGGCTCACGGACTCTTCTGGATCTGTAGTCCCAGCTGAGGTTCTATCCACGCACAGTTGGATGCACAGGTAGGTAGAAATTGATGAGTTGTTTTGGTGTGATGTGCAGAGACACTTACGTTCCATTATGAAGTCCAATAAATTTAGATCAAAGAGGAGAGATGAAAGGAACTGCTAGCCATAATTGCTTACGGCATTCTGAGAAGTCAGAGTTCTATTTCTTGATCTGGGCGCTCTCTCATTGTTGGAAGCACTTTTATATATGTAATATTTCAACAAAAGTTAAATAAAACTCCATTCTACCTTGGAGTATATAGCCAAAAGCACTGAAAACAAGGATTTGGGAGCTATTTGCACACCTTTGTTCATAGCAGTATTCAAAATAGTCAAATGATAGAATCGGTTAGTGTCTATCAACAGATGAATAAATGAAATGTTGTACAGACATACAATGGAATATTATCAACCAATGGACTATTATCCGCTATAGAAAGGAAGCAAATTCTAATATATACAATAACAAAGATGAACCTTGAGGACATTATGCTAAAGAATAAGTCTCACAAAAGGGTTAATATGTATGATTATATTCATACAAGTACTTAGTATTCAAATTTGAGACTGAAGCGTATGAGGACTATAAATACTATCAATAGGCATAGTTTCAGTTCTGCAAGATGAAAACATTTCTGTGGATGGAGTTCTGGAGATGGCAGGATAAGTGATGTGAATGTACATAATAAAACTAAACATAGAAGTAGTTATTTTTTAGGCATGCTGTATGATAATTTTTTAAGTCAAATATGACTTTATACTCTTCAAGTAAATGTATCCTAATAAAGATATTAACTTACCTCTGATGAACATTCTACTAATTTTACTGCTCTTTTCCTATTGGGCTATTCTAAAACCTTACCTCTTGAATCCTATTGAGCACAGAAGTAAAACAAAGTTAACAATGAACTCTCCCCATGCAGCTAGTTGAGATGCATAAGACTGCTTTCCACTCACACAGGACCTTTTACTAAACAAAATGCTTCTACTTCCTTCCTCCCATTTATATTAATAACTTCCTTGCTCCCTTGAGAGGAAGGCAGGTTAGACAGGTCTGTTATCCTCACGGAAGGCTGGAGAAAATGATCAAGAAAAAAATAAAAATCACAGTCAAAAGGAAACAAACAATTGAAATGTTCTGATATAAAATTCAAGCTGGAATACATCCTTGTTAGACTCTTTTATGTTTGTTACTAGACCTGAAAGCAAATTCAATTTTTCAAGTTTTGTGTTTCTATTTTATGTATAAGAAAATACTTTTTAGATCTTTTTGATACATTGAGAAAAATCAGTCTTTGACTTGAAAACATTTTATTTAATTTATACAAATAACTACTAAATACAAAAAGTAGATTAAAACAAAATAGTTATTTTTTTCTGGCAGAGTTTAAATGCATGTAATGGATAATTCCGAAGAAAATGCATTTTCCCCACAGCGTTCGGGACTAAAATTCTACTGAAATCTTTGCTTCTAATCAGTAATATATTCGGTGGTGTCACATGGGTAATGGCTAAATACGTTCTGCATATGAACTGAAAAAAAGGTTACAGTCTACACACATACAAATGTGAAGCACTTAAAATGTGAATTTAAGTGACAATAAAAGAAAATGTCCATTTCAGAGTATAGTGTTAAAAACATTTCGGTAATAAAATCATAAGACCACATAAAAATAAGCTTTAACATATGCACATAGTGGTTTTGTAAAAACCGCTGAATGCACAAGTAATAAATAATTTGCAAAGTTGTGTATAAACAATTCCTAATGTTCAGCATCATTGTAAACATCAGCACATGTGTAAAATGCAGCAAAGTCTGACATTATATTTTGTTTTGCCAAATTGAATTCCTATTATCCAAAGACAGACCAGTGGAGTATGCTGCCAACATTTTGGCAAGTTGGGTCTTTAAAATTAAGAGTAACAGTGCAAGTAAGGAATGCAAAGAATTCCTAGTGCAATAAAGAAGAGAAGCACAGGCAATATTGCTGATTAAAAATTCACCACCTCCTTGAGTTTCCCGTGGGGAGTGTCTCGGAGACCTGTGAAAGATATGCAAAGCCACTGTTTTAATGCCCAGATCTCTTTAGGATTTCTCTGTGTTCCTCCAGTTCCCTACCTTTGCAACAGTGTCTGTCAAACATTAGTCTCTGCAGAATGAAGTCTGTGAAATGCCCAGTTCACAGTCATTGAGCGAGGTTAGGGTGGTTTTGGTGTCTCCCCAACACATGGCTGGGTCAGGTGTCTGCCTTGTGAAAGCCGCCATTTGAGGAGGGAGACAGAGGGATTCTGTTCTGACAACCAGTCAGGCCAGTATTAGGTCCCAGCTGGACAACAACAGCCACAAATCTTCCTTCTTGACACCATGAAAATGTCAACAGTCAGTTTTCAATTTGTCTAGGGAATTATCAATTTTGGTCAAAGTCTTTTTGATACGCAGAGCTGTGAGTCTTGCAGATGGATTCTGATACCAGCATTCTTTCATCAGCTTGGCCAGAGAAGTTAATGTCTGAGAAGAGAAAGAATAAACACCACAGTGAAAAAGTAGTTTACTAGCAGTCCGAGAATCTGGAAAGATGCTGTGTTGACTATTTTTTGCAGAATTCTGCAGGTCTTGTGAAGGTCAAGTGATATTATTGTCAGCTTCTCTATCAGTGGTCAAGGCTTTCATTATTTGTTTACAGAAGTCACTCTAGAGTTTCTTGAACTCTGTCCTTTGGACTCTAATGCTACCAACTTGACTTTATGGTAAATTACATAGGTCAGGTTGGACCCTTTGATGGTTTTATGGTTGTTGAAAGTGGTTAATACTAACCCAGGGTTAATTCTGAGATATACAGATAGTCATTTCTCAATGTCTTAGGATCTGCTACTATTTGAGAGCAGCATAAGGATCTATTCTATGTTTGGAATTTCAGATATGCAGGGAAGGAAAAGAGGTTAAAGGCATCATTCAAAGCTCTCACTTTATACATGAAAATCTACCTCCGGGCTTAAGGTGCAAGAAAATCTTGTGAATATTATCATTATTAGCAAAATCTATCAGATACAGCTCTTTCAAGAATGAGACCATTTTGTGAACTTAAACTAAATCTAAGACCATCTACAGAAAATAGGGAGAGAAAGAAAGGAACAGATAAACGGACACATCACTCAGGCACCATGCCAGTGGCAACTCTTAAGAGTAAGCAAATAGCCAACAGCTGAGAATGACTCTAAAACAAAGAAACGGGCACTCTTACCGGATCTGAGAACCATCTGTTGGGTATGTTTGGCCTCTGTTGATCCACACAGACCACCTTCCTCATATCTTCAAAACTTGGGTCATTGGGAACCACATCGTAAAATGGTGGCTTGTAATCCTCCACAATACCTGCATACAGGGATAGGAATTTGTTGCATTAGCAAAGGAGTTATGGTCCCCCAGGGTTTTGCTGATGAATTTCCAGGTTATAATGTGATAGGAAACACTGATTATTTTCTTCAAACTTCAAGGTGACTCTGAAAGTTATGCATAGGTCTTAGAATAGTGGAGAGCAAGACAATAATAGAAGCCCTTCAGAGATTGAGGGGAAGAATGATTACTAGAAGAAAACATGTGGCTATTTCTCATATAATTTTAATAAATATTTATAAAATGTTCCAATAGCATAGTAAACAAATCTGTAATATCTTACACAGGGCATAGGAGAACCAGAACAAAAGTTTCTTCTGGAAGAAAGAGACAAGGAAGAGATATGCATCTAGTGGTTTCGGGCCATAAATAGAAATAATAATATTAAGTTGTCCCCAAACTAGATCTAGAGGCAAATAATAATCCATGACCACCAAAATACCTCTTGTTCATATAAAATGATTAGGGGGAAAAATATTATTGCTATTTCTCCCAGTGGAGAGATACAAATAAGGTAACACGTTGATTTTCTCATTCATTCATTCATTCCATAGGTATTCAGTGTCCTCTATGTGCCCCTGAACTGCCAGGCAGTTTATCTGTTTGATGGCTATATTATTCATTCTCAGTTTGAAGATACAAAATAAAATGTAGAAGACAGTCATTTGGGAAGGCAGAAGAAAGGTTTAAAAAAGAATGAACTCTTCCCTTACTTCCAAGCAAATATGAAAGTGGCAGATTTCAGCTTCTGCCACTGCATGGTTTCCAATGCCTTAGCAACCTCTTCCCCCAGCAAAATTACATCAATTCCTTTCACAAGACAGAGTATAGAGAAATTTAAAACTTCATTTAAAATTAGGAAATTGACTCTTCTCCTTTTAGAGATGAAATCAAGAAAATCATTTCAGCCCCCACCCCCCATCATCAAAAGTTTCTATAAGGACAGTAGATTACTGCTCTTTCCTTCCTCTATGTAACTTTATTCTACTCCTAAATACCTAACAGGTTGTTAGAGGGAGACAGGAGGAGACTGTGAGGGAAGTTATAATTAACTTTTACAGTTCCTATAAGCCACCTGAAAAGCTTCAATCCTCTTTTCATTTATCAAAGAAATTAAATTACTTAACAGCGAGAATTCATTCTTGCAAATCCCATATAAATACAAAGCATTTATGCAGAAGATTAACCATAAGGGGCATCTATTAAAGAAATACTACAGATTTTTTTCTTAAGCTTCATCAATTCAACTAAGATTTTTTTTAATGGAACATATCCTAAATATGTTTTTTAAAAAATTGCCAGTTGATACTCTTAAATCTAAACAACATCCACATTATATAATGACATTTAACTATGTAGTCAATGGATTAAATCCTTTCTTAGCAAATCATAAACAGTTCATATTGGGCATAAACCACAGTCTTCAGAAGAACACTTGGGATGGGACACATGTCAGAGGCCCTACCAAATTCTCTGGTAAGGGTACGGTGAAGCATTTAAACACAAATATTTTCCTTTTTAGTACTAAGCAACACTAGATAAAATATATGCAAACACAAATATGATAATTCTTTTTAGTACTAAGAGACCCATATCAAATAACACTGGACATGAACCTACAAAGTAATTTACATCTTTTTTTTTCCCCCCAAGGACCACATGTATTTAAACTAAACAGAGATCTCTGATAATCACTATATTGCCTTTCACCATCTTTGAATGTTTCTGTAAAACAATGCATTGAACAGCCTAGTTTAATTCTTTAAAAAATATAACACACTAGCCAGTTATTTGGGATATTTTGCCTAGCTAGCTTAGGAAGAGTTATGTGAATGTGAATGATACTACTAAATTGGATTTTTCTAAAAATATTAAAGAGAAAAGTATAACTGGATAAAAACACAGTAATAGTGATACCTATCTGTGGATTTCACTCATTGAAGTATTCCCTTATTTGAATTTCCCATATTTTAATAATATTCAATGTCCCTATTAAGTTTAAAAAGATCATTTAATATGAAGTATGAGTCACACCTCTTTCTTCTCCCACTGATCAATTGTTGGTTGTTTCTATCTGACACTGGTCATGCCTTTTCAGCCTAACATATGCCTCGGCAGTCATTTGGAACTCAAGGAAAACTAGTAGTTCAATTAATAAAAAGAATACTCTATATCTGCTATGTATGGAACATCATTTTAAATGTTGAGCATCATAAAAGTATGATGTGCTCTTGTCAAAGTACTCAATCGAGTGGAAGGTGAAGACAAGCCCATTTTTTCTTAGATAACAGAAATTTTGTTAAAAAGAATCTCAATTTTTGTTAATCCCACTACTTACTTTACATCTTGAGGGTCAAAGATGGATTATACATGTTCACTATGTTTTTTTTAGTTCCTAATTGATTCAATAACCATTTTGATCCCTTAAACTGTGTGGCATGAGGAATACAAAGATGGGGGGTAAGGGAGCAATGTTAGTGATGAGCAGACTGATGGGAAAGAGGTAGGATGGAAGGAGGAAAAGTGACGGATATGGTCCTCGGTAGACCTTAGTGAAGAAATCATCTGTGCCATTTGCCAAAAAATTAGAGAGAAACTGAGGGCCAGGGAATTATAAACTTTCCAGGAGCTAGAGCTTGGTGGACATAGAAAGGCAAGGAGTTTTTAAGAGGATGGGAGATGAAAACATCAAGGAATTACAAGTAATCCTCATATGCTGTAGAGAAAAACTGAGGCTCCCAGTGGCTGAAATCAGGTGCACAGGACAGAAGGCAGAGTAGAGCAAGGCCAGGCTGAAACAACTTGTGTTGTCAGGGTAGGAAGTTACTTACAACTGTTCCTTACTTCTGCCAAAAAGTAACCATCTGGGTAACCAGGTGAAAAAAGTGAACTGAACGTCCTTTTAAGGCAGCAGCCAATGAGCAACTGCCAAATCACAAGGCACCAAAGAGAACAACATGAATTTCAGGAAATGTGATTAAAAATACAAATTACTTCCAGTGTCAAAGGAGTGGTACAAATATCAAAGCAGACAGGAATAGAGTGGAAGAGGAATTCTTATTAGTGGCTGGAGATGGATAACCTGAGCCATGAAAAAAGCCTTATTTTTCCATGTAAGGTAGATGGTGTGACTCAAAAGGACATGAGAAGGAAATCAGAAATTATTCCAAACCTTCTCCCCTACAACTTTTGGCACATGTATCTGCATTTTACCATTGTTTTTTTCTGGGCATATGTGTAACTGAATGTTTTCTCTGGGGCAAATAAATCCTTACCAACCAATATCCCTAACTATTCATCTGCTCCATGGCTCTGAGCACGCACGCGTTAGCAAACTGCCACCCCTTAGTTCCAACACCAACACCTCTAAAGTATGCATCAAAAAGCTGATGTACAGATCAGCAACATGGCCTTAACCATGCTTTTAAAAATCTGAAATGCTCATTTAGAAAATGTCTTTCTAAAAGACAAGTCCCTGGAAACAAGAGACTCCCTCATGATCCTCCCCACCAATGTCTTGGACCAAGCTCCTTATTGTCTCCCCCATGACAGCTCCCTCTGGGGACCTACAGATCTCTCTGCTTCTGGTCCTCCCCTGCTAGTCCTCCACTAAGATCTCTAGGGGAAAACTGAGGGAAAAGCTCATTATATCCTTTCTCTACATGTATCCATCCATCATCAGTGTTGTTATGGTTTGTACTCAGCCTCCATTAACCCCAGTCACCCCCACTGTCCCCCTTCACATACCTGGGTGTCAGTCACACTGGAATTACTCGCACTTCTCTCAATAGGGCACCTCTATTAACTCTGTTACCTGGGACACCAACTGTCATTGTTTGATTTTATTTTTCATCTCCAACATCGATCCTCTAAGCTTGTCCAACTGAGTTGCTCCCATTCCCCTCATTTAAGACTCATTTCCATGTTTTCTATCTTCTGAGATCCTCATACTTTGCTGCCACAACTCCAGACTCCCAAAGTTCAGTGTCCTCTCTGTCCTCAGTCACCTCCCTGCACACTTCAGCCATAGTGACTTCTATTCATTTAAAATCTGTCTCCAACTGAACTATGTGTACCCTTAAGTAAGATGCCTCTCTACTTTCTCTTGCTCAGCTGCTTCCTTAGAGCCCAAGATAATTCCTAGCATATTATATACACTAAATACATGTTAGTTAAGTGAATGTTGATTATATTATAGAAATTCCTAAGGCTAAATGCAGAATTTGGAATTTTTTTTTTTATATTTTACAAGGTAATGAGATGCACACACCATATTAAGTGTGATTCCGTAGGAGAGTCTGGGAATACCCTGCAGCCAAACCTATTTCTTCAATGAAATATATAGTCTCTCTAAATGGGATAAATAAGGTTACAAATAGTCTCCTGTCTATTTAAGTGAGATATGACAGGCAAAAAAGTTCAGCTCAGGTGTCTGTCAAATAAGTTAGGAAAAAGATTTTGGGTTTCAAAGCTTTGGGGGTTTCTCAATTGTAGATAAGGGATTGAGAATCCGGTTATGCTTTGAATAATCCGGAGTCAAACCAGAAACAAACATGGAGAGTAGTGTCATATAGCTCACACCCTTCCTTTCCCGTAAAATAATCAGAACCACTCAGGAAAACTTGTCCAATTTCCCTGCAAATTATTGACAAAGTGAAACTGGATTCCAATTCCCTGTTTCCGTTCTAGGTTATTTCCCAACAAGCCAGTGATAGGACAATAAAGTACGCCCTCTCTGCATCAATTTCACGTCACAGCACACTCAACTCCATCTTACACTGTGCACCAGTTAGTGGTCCCATCTGATACCCAGTTACCAAGTGAGAACAGCACCCCTGGCATCTGTCCAACAGAGTTAGAAATTCTAAAATCCTTCAGAAGTTAGAATATTATAACTAAAGCCATTTAGTGAGCATTAATGAAAAGAAATGGTTCATGTTTGAATTCTGAGGACTCTAATAGTGCTTCCTTCAGGAGTGGCATGTGAGAACATCTGATGTGGTTCCTGGACAAAACCCTTACATCTTCTCAACTATGTATTTATTTTATAGTTACCTCCATTTCATATCATATGAAGCTGGCTTTCCACTTCCAGCAGTGATGACAAATTTCCTTTTAAAACAAATTAAATCTGAAAAAGTCATTTAACTGGAAAGATTAAGTAAATAAGGGCCTATGTGATATTGAGATATGGAAAAAATTAAGAAGGTTGTATGTATATGAGTGAACCCTCGGAACTGAAGAGTTCATAGAAAAGTATTCTTCCTAGTAGGACAAGATTCATAAAGGTATATTTGTTATTACTTATTTTAATATTCCTGACAGGAAGACTGCAAAGAATTTTTCATGTCATGGTTCACATCAAAACGGATAAATGGATGCATCTGCTCAGGGTAGAGCTGATGAGAACTTGGGAGTTCTGGTCCCCTTAGCCCTGCACCTCAAAGCTCGAGGTTTGAGAATCACTAGCCCTAGCATTCCTGTAACCCAACAGAATACACTTGCTGCAATGCCCTACCTTAACCTATGGCAGATCCTCCCTCCTGAAACAGGAGCAGAGTTGGAAGGACAGCTCTTTCCCTGCAAAGTGCATAGATAGCAGCCAGATACTTGTCCTTCAACCCCCACTGTAATTCATGGGCTTAAAGGGCCATGCACATTACTCTAAATGAAGACTAATTGTGTTCTCAGAAATCGTGTTAAAATTATATAAGTAATTTTTATCTTTTGTGTTTTAAAGGAAAGGTACAGGCAGGGATGAAGGTGAGCAGAGATAGGTTGGTCGGAGGAGAGAGGAGGAAGAAGCTATTTAATCTATTTAGTTGTTCATCTTGTTTGCTCCCCTGGACCCTGGGTCTTGAACCTGGGTCCCTGGGATGTATGTGCACTGCATCTGGTGGATTTAATCAATAAGCCACTAGGACATACCTACAGAAGTAATTTCTACTGGGAGTCACATTGATGTACCACACCAAATGATTTATAGACGACTATGCAATCAGGCTCTACTAAAAATATTAATAGTATAGTTAGTTGTAGGTCTAGGAGAGATGCAAAGTCATGCTGAGTCAAGCTACATATGCTGATTCAGTTACATATCACCCAAAGGTTCTGAACATTTGGTAACCCTAGAGGTCTAATGAAAAGCAGTGTTATCATTCACTGAATGTTGGGGATTTCTAAGACATAAAACACTAATATTTATCCTTGTGGAAGGCTGCTCTTAAAGGCATTCAAGACAAGATACTACTAGGCAGTGAACAGAACCGAGAGAAGTTCTCCAGGTTATTTTGTGGTGATTTCAGCTGACTGTCCTCCTCTGATCCGAATCTCCAAATCAGAGACATGAAATTCTAGGAATCAGTGGGAAAAATCTTTTCCTCTCATTCCTCCATTTTTCTAGCCCCAGCCACTGACCTGAAGACTTAAAATTTTAAAAAAGAAAAAAGAAATTACCTTAATGAATATACAAATTTTATGATGATTTTTTTTTTTCTCTCCCATTGTTCAAACCTTGACTTACACTAAAGAGGTGAACTAATATTGTGAAAGATGGCAAACATGAAGTTGCTGAGGAAAGTAAGAGTTGTCATGGTTTCCGTACACAAGTCCATTATGCGTAGGAACAGAAGCACATGCAGTTCCCTGGCAAGCCCAACGATAAATTGGAAAAACCTCTTCTAAAGTACATGTGCCAAAAAAAGCTTATTCTAACAAGTATTTCCTAGTCCCCATCCCAGAAGAGATACAGCTTAGCCAGCAAAGATTTTTCTGAGATACGAAAACATTTGGACACATTTTAATAATGGATTCCCTCACAAACTAAAGCCAGAAGAGTGAAAATACAGCCAGGAAGAGAGAAACCAGAGTGTGCTCACACAGGCCTCCTGTAGACAATGAACAGGGAAACGAATGTAGAAGCAGGGTGACGCAGAAGCACAAGGAGAGATGAGGACGGACTGAGGTCTGCCAGCAAGAAAGCAGCCTCTGCGCTCGCTTCTGTGGGAAGGAAACAATACCCACAGATACATTATGAGCACGAACTAGATACCAGACATACACTAGGTGCTTGATATATATTAACTCATATAATCACCAGAACTCTTTAAATTGGATAGAATTATTATCCATGTTGTTGATGATGTAAGTGATCGAGTCGGTAGGACTTCGGAGCCTGGAATGTTAACGATCACGTTGAACCACCTCCGGTGGGCCCAGCTGCACAGAGGGTGCCATTCACACAGGCTATACGACAGGGCCGGTGGGGATGAGAGCCACCACAAGGCAGGCAGCCAGAAAACACAATAAAACACGTGTCTGTCCTGTCTCCTAAAGGTGTTTGCTGTTCAGTCTGGCACGCTGCCTCGTCACAAATTCTACTGTGTATTCCGATAGGAACCCTAGTGCCATGCTTGAAATCTCTGAATACTTTGAAAAATAACTGGCTACTGGGCATGCCTTTGTGACTCAGGCAGCTGAGACGCTGGCATGTGGCCCACCTAAAGTGCACAGGTCCAGGTTCAAGACCTGGGGCTGGGGTGAAAACTGAATGAAAACCTAAATAGAGATGTTTCTTCCTCCTCTCTCTTCCTTCCTTCTTTCCTTTAAAAACTGCTTCTTCCTCCTGTACCTTCTGTCCCTCTCTTAAAAAAAAAACAAACAAAACCTGGGTTAGTTTTGATAGTATCTAACATATAAATGACAATTTCATGACATATTTCACAATGAAAACTTTGCTTAATGTACTGCAGACTTTGAGTCTCATGAAGGAAACAGAAGCCTGTGCTATTCAAATGATGCTGTAGTAAATGACGTGCTGGAGGGTGGACAGAGAAAATGATTATAGTTAGATTTTTAAATCCATAAGCAGAGGACCACAGTACTAGAGCAGCACAGCAATGGATTTTCTCCAAATAAAGTGTAACACCAAAGGCTGGATATCTAGAGAAAGGACTTCCAAATTCAAGAAGGAACACACTGCAAGAATTCTTAGAGCCAATTAAAGATCAGATAGAAGTTAAACGACACAAATCTATAGTTACAACACAAATTCCAGTTATAATATACCTATTTACTTCCTGAATCCCCCAGTTCTTTCCTCATACCAAACTGAACTCAAGTGACCAGAAGCAAATATATCTGCAAAGAACACTGCCAGCAAAGCAGAGAAAGGTCTAGGCATGGCTACAAGTCTCCTAAAGGAGAAATGGAGTCCTCAACAGCTTGGGAGAGAGAGCCATTTTCACCTGAAGCAACAACAAAATGGCACAGGCATCCTGTTCAGACAAAATCTGTTGTGTTCCAGGGACAAAGATTTAACATTCTATTTTAACATGGATCACAGGGGTACGACCCCTGACCCAGCAGCATCAGCCTTCACCTGGGGCCCTGTGAGAAAGGGGAATTCTTGGTCCAAACTTAGACCCATTAAAGCAGAAAGTCAGGGGCCCAGCACTGTTTGTTTCTAGGTGATTTTGATGCCAAATCCAAGGAAAACCCTGTCTTTAAGTTTACATTAAAAATTCACACAGGAAAGGCGACAAAATAGTTTTCCTTCCCACTAATTCCAAATTCAGAAACAAAACACCAAAAGAAAATTCTAAAAGACACGTTGAGAAATTTTCAGATGCAAAGATGGACTAAACTTCCGTTTTCTGTATAGAAATGGCATGAAGATTATTAGAGTAGCAAATAAATGTAAAATTCCAATGAAAATATGAATGTAACATTTTTATACTTATGGGTCACTTGAGGATTATATTGCTCCAGGAGAACGATCTGGTCATCAATTTTTATAATGGACTCAGAAACTCAAAGGACACATAATTATAATGTCCTTCCTAAGATAAGATATTCATATATTTAAATGAGGTAATTTTATATGCAATAATTTCAAAAAAATATATTCTTTTAATGACAGTTTCTAAAGCTGGTAAGAAAGTAAAATAAGTACATCACACCCTGGGGTGAGGTATATATTGTAAATTAGTACTACTGATATGGAAAGCAATTTGGCAATATGTGTGAAGTCATAAAAACATCCATACTCTTTGACCTATTAAGTCTACTTCTTTTCAGATGAAGAATCCCCCAAAGGGAAGAGCTTTATGAACAAAGATGTCAACTATAGGTCCCAAGTGGAGAAGGTAGGATGTCTAACAATATAGAAATAGTTAATGAAAATACCATGTGATCATTTAAAATAAAAACACACTATTTAACAACATTAAAACACACAAATGAAAGATGATACAGAATTGAATCTGGATGATTATAACTAAGTAAAAAAAAAAAAAAAGGTACATTCATGGGTACAAATAGAAGTGGAAAGAAACTGGAATGTAAAGATAATATTTCTATTAACTTTTTCTATTTGAGGAAAATAGCTAAGATATTTTAATAATTAAAAACATGTTTTCAAGCATTGAACACTTAAATAAACTGATTTCTATGTGCTATGCAAATATAAGCATGTAAATATTCATGGGAGAAGGGGACTAGAGAAAGGGGAAAATACCAAATGTCATTGCCAAGGAAGAATAACTGAGTTAAAATGAGACATCACATATCTTTATTTCCCCTAAGTGTTAAGCCACATCACAGAACAGGGGCTCAATCCACAGAAATTTAGGAACTAAGAAAAATCTAATTGATGATGTAAGGGGAGATCCATAAATCAAAAAACAACCAAAATATCCTCCTCCTATTATTTTTTTTTTTCTCTCCAAAAAAAAGGTTACAGTAGGGATAGAACAAGTAAACTACCATTTGTTAAGCTAAAAACTACCATTTGTTAAGCTAAATTTTAAACTGATGACTTTAACTTCAAACTGACTACTATTAATCACAGCTGATCATAAAAAGCCATCTGGGTGTACGCCTGTGACACAGGGAATGAGTTTGCAGCTGAGTTTTTTCAAAGCCCCAATCCCAAGTTTCTGCCAAGTATAGCTTTCCTCCCGTGGGCTTGCTTGGTGCCGATCTGGTGCAGACACAGCTGGAAATGCTACCGTCCTGGCCTGACAATGTCAACTTCCTCTTCCACTGAGGCAAGTTCCCGTCACACAATTTACAGCAATCCTTCCTTAAACTGCTAAGATAAACTAATTTTCGGTTCCAAGATGCTTCAGGATTATTGGGGAGGAGGATGGAGAAACCAAGTTAACGTGCAATTTTAGGCAAAGTTCAGAACATTATAAATCAGAAAAACAATCTGTTGCAAACAATTCTCAAGGCGCTTGAACAGCACAAAATGCAAGTCAGTAGCTCCCAACAATTGAGAAATAATTACCAAGAAAACTTTCATGACTCCATCAAAAAAACAGGGGGGTGGGGGATTCTTTAAAAGATCTGTTAGGTTACACTGTTTATGTTTAATCTGAAATATTGGTACCCTAAGAGAGTTTGTTCAAAGTAAACACTCTGCTGTCAGAAGAGAAGCTACCTGAAGGCATGAGTTTAATTCCTATACATTAAAACTATTCAATGATCCAAATTCCAATTCCTTTTACAGAACCTCTTATCTGACTGCAATATTCATGAAAATTATGACTGCTCCAAGAATCCCAATCCTTACATGAAAATATCAGTAGAAGGTGGGATGGAGCACAGCTGTCAGAGAATTCTGTTTTGTCTGGTTTTTAAAACTTTTTAAGTCCATAATTCCCATGGTTGATAGGAGGGTAAAATATCTTTGAAAATGAATATTAGTCTAAATATGCAATGTTTTCTTCGATTTTCCAAAAACAATCTCAGATACATCGATACATCCTCTGTGAAACAGGATTCCAAATTGTGAAGATACGAAGGTGGTGATTTAGTAATTCAGGAGATTTGCTTATAATAACCACTTTGTGTACTGACGAAGCACGTGCAGTGTGAAAGTGCACTTCAGTGCTTTCAGGATCCATGTACTGAAAGCAAAACTCAAAAAAGTGTTGTGGCTGACTTGGTGCATAAAACACAAGAGTGACAGTATACTCTAGGGACACAGGGACGTGTGTATGTCAATCAGGTTTAACCTATCACTAAAGCTACATTTTATAAAACTTAATTATAACTCTATTTCATAAAACTGTAAGAGGAACAGCTTAAGATACCTATCCAGGGCTTCCTGATTTTAAACTTTAGTCATTGAGAGGATATGGCCTGCTCCTCACAAAGTAGTGAAATTCAAATATACAACCTGAATATTTTAATACAAACTTAAGAAGAAAAACATCTAAAGCAGCACAATTCACCTAAGATTACTCCTTAGATCTCACTTGTGAGAAGAGCAAAGAAGAGTTGGGGAGTGATGAGAAAGGTCAAACAGGAAAATCGAAGAAATGAATGAAATATGGAGCAATCAAAAGAGAAACCAAGAAACAACTAGTCTCTTCCAGAAACATTCTTTTTCAACCATAATTTCCTCTTATGTAGCCGAAACATAATGACATTACACTCCACCTACCCATCATAAACTGGATATAAAAACCGATTGCTTGGCTTGACAAGTATGATTCAAGGAGTAATGCGGACATAAATATTCCCTTTGCATTTTTAAAGACAGCAGAATCAAGAGGACTTGGGTAAGGACATTATTAGATCAAGATTAGATACCTACCATTGCTCACCATCCGCCTGGCCACTTCCCACAAGACAAGTCCAAAGGCCCAAATATCAACTCTTTTGTAAGAATCAAAGCAATCCACCTGGATGGTTTCATCTAGAACTTCGGGGGCCATGTAGCGTTTGGTGCCCACGCGGGGGTTGTTCCCCACATCAAGTTGATTGGTGCTCTGGGAATGCATGACTGCCAGGCCTAAAAGAAAAATGACAGGGTCAATCAGTCCATTTCCTGTCTCTTAGAAAGTTGCTGAGGAATTTTAAAGGAACCCAACCAAAAGCGCCCTCTTGTGGTAGCCATGGTCACTGCTGCATAACACTGATCTTGAACATTCTCTATGATTTATTTCCGTGAGAGTAGGAAACAGGACTTATGTCAGAAATAGTCTGAGTCTATTAGATTAATATATGAACAGATGAGACAAAAAATATATATGAGGTAAATGATAAACCAACATGTGGCCAGTTTTTGAAATCCACAGGAAAATAGGCACATATTAACTGGGAACCTCAAAGTAGGCTAAGGAGCAAATTAAGTTCTTAGCCTCCACCGCAGCTCCCACTAGTCTGCAAATACAAATTTAAACCATGTGACAGAGAATTAGTGTTTATCACGACCTAAAGAACAGACTGTCAGAGATACTACTCCATTCCTAAAAGACCTGCTTTATCTGAACATGACGACCAAACCTGTTAACCTTTCTCTACAGTCATGAGCACAGAAAATATGGATCTCATTCAAAGCACAGTGCTCATGTTAAATGGATTTGAAGCATTTTCTTAAAGCATGAAACCACTACATCATCTGATAATTCTTCAAGAGAGGTTTGACATTCCTCACAAACCAGGGTGGGTAAACAGATATATGCAAAGATTGGGAATCGACCTATTTGTTGATGCATATGCAGACCAACTAAAAATGATTCGTTTAGCACTTGAAACAATGAAAAGTGCAAAACTGGAGCAAACATCCCCTGCAAATCTTTGCAATCCAGTGATACTCTGGTGATCCCTTAAGCCATCTAAGGAGAATGCTGTCACTTGACTTTGCATGTACAGGATAATGACTCCCTGTAATACTAGACTGATCACAAATGCTGTCTCAACCTCAATTAGCAAAGACATTGGCAACTGCGTTTAAGTCAGACAAGTTCTTCTTTCTTGTATTTTTATAATCAACACCAAATTTCTGTGGCCACTGTGAATATCTCCCAAGTCATATTTGTCCCTCTACTATTTCCAGAACCAAAGAGTCAAAATAACAGAATACAAAAGAGGTGCAGTTTAAATAGAAGACTGTGGTAATTTAAAAAGGTTTTAAAACATTTCCCTTAGGTAAAGCTCAATTCTCCATCCCTTGAGTGTGGGCTGATCATAAAACAGAAGTGTGTTTCTTCTGGCATCAGTACCTTTTCTAACGTTTTCAAATGTTTCTGGCATTTATCCTTTTTCCTGTTCTCATGAAAGTCATCACAAAAGGGCATTCCAAAATAACTAGGTATAATGCAGTAATGACCATGGGTACCACACAAAGGTGCTTTGACCAAAAAAAAAAAAAAAAGACATTAAAAACACTATGGCTTCCTCTCTGGGCTCACTCACAGCATTATGAGGACTCTCAAGTAGCCCTGTGGGAAGCTCCACAAGACAAGGAACTGGGCCCTCCAGTCAACAACCATGAGTAAATCATCTTGAAAGTTCCTCTAGACTCATCAAGCCTTCAGATTCCTGCAGCTCTCACTGACAACTTGACTACAACCCCCGAAACTGAGTCAGAACTGTGGAGCTTGACGACTATTGACTCTCAGAGAATTATGTGAAATAAGAAATCTGTGCTGTTTTAAGCTGCTAAGTTTTAGAGGTAATTTGTTACCCAGTAATAGATAATTTAACTAAAGAGACAAAACAACAAAACAAAATGTGTGGAATTCTTATTTGAAAAAAAAACGGACAAATTTGAAAATGGATATTAAATGATACAAGAGAATTATAAATTTTTAGGTGTAAAAACTGCAAAAGATGCATCTTGAAGTTTCTTTTTGAATGCACTTATTTAGGAATAAAGTGTTGTAATGTCTGTGACTTATTTTCAAATGCATTAACAAACACATGCAGTCACAGAGTAAAGCTAATTGGATACAACTTTTAACAATTGCTGAATCTAAATGTGAATGAGAAAGCCTACTGTTCTTTTAACTTTTTGAAATCAATTCATAATGATTTTTGAATAATAAAAAGTTAGAAAGTTAATGCAATACTGGTATATTTGCATTATTAATAGAACATGATTTCTAATGAATGATCCTTAATTTCTGGTGTAGAGTGAAAAATTACATACAAATATGGTCTACAGGAGCAGTCTCCTGTCCTACAGAGCTACTCCCTGAATAATGATCCCTTGACACAGATTTTTTTTTGCACAAATCCAATACAATTAGGAGTAATTAGAAGACTGCAGGCCAAAAGAAACATAGTTGAAGAATAAGATTTACTGCAATGCTCCTCCCACTCTTTCCCAAGTCCTATAAACCAAAGCCAGCGGCTGCGCCTCACTCAATATGTCCCCCTTCCCTTAATCAATAAACTAATTTAACAGCAGCTACCATTTGAAGGCGTATTATTTGCCACACATTTATGATTTCTGAATCCTATAAGAATCCTGTGTATAGACATAAGTGATTTTTGGTAATATGAGTAATCTATGAATATGACATTATGAAAGTTTCAAACAGTACAATAAGCCTCCAATCCTTGCAATGAGATTTTACAAGTCAGCACTTAGGAAAGATAAACATATAGATGAAAAAAACCTGTGCAGATACGAAAAGTGGACAACTAGAAAAATCAAATCATCCTGACTCCAAAAGTTAGAGCACAGCCATGAAAATCTTCTACATCACAACTACAACCACCCACAAAGAACTTTCCTTTCAATGCTTTACTAAATGCTTTTCTTCTCATATTTGGAAAACATAATTTCTCAACAGGAAAGCAGACTCTAAAGTGATTCAAAAGAAATTTTCTTAATATGTCAAATTCCTTGTGTCTAAAAATAAATTTGATCATTTAGATAAATAGAGCTAACATTGTCTAAACCTTTATCAGTCTAACAACTATAATGGTATGACTATAACATATTTTCTTAACCAAGTAGAGGAAGGATTCCCAATAGTACACTGAAATGAATAACCAATGTTGCAATTCAATTCTCACTAGCATAATCATACAGCAAGCACTCTAAAGGTTTAGGATAAATACAGTTTTACACAGAATGCCAGCTTAAAGGAAAATACTCTTATTTATAATGCAATTAAAGCTATACTGAGCATTGTTACCCTAACACCGGAAGAATGAGATAGCCCAGCAGGGTAAAATATAAATTGATCTGGGGATTTTTTTTCCCTCCCTCTTTTCTCAATTGATTATTCTACCATGGTAATAGAAGAACAACTTTAAAAATCATTTTTAAGACAAATTCACTATATGGATTATTTGAGTGATCACTTTATGTAAAGTTTTGTAAAATCAGAATATTACAGTATCGGGCAGGCTTACAGGGACTGATGGAAGCAGCAAGAGGGGAGGGTAATGGGAAGGTCTGTATGTATCTCAATAGGAATTTGAATTTTAGGCATTTGTCAGACCTCTGAGAATATTAAGATGAATGAATTTCATATTAAATATATCTAAACTGAAAAGAAAAAAGGAAATATTGAACTCCAGGGAATAAGACAGAGTGCGTACTGAAGTCTTTGGATAGGTCTTTTGTCTGCTGGTCACTCTGAAATGTATCAAAGATGAAGATGATTGATGAATGGGGGTGGGGGAAGTTGGATCATGTGATAAAGCCAAAAAGCTGAAGAATACCAAAATGATAATGGAAGACTCTAAGGGGGGGCGGGCGGCGGGGGCGTGGGTACACAGTTATTCACTGTGAAGATTTTTCAACATGTCCACACACTTGAAATTTTTCATAACAAAATGTTAGGGAAGTAAAAGTGATGCAAGCTGGCTATGCACTGGTATCCAACAAAATTAAAAGCAGTTACTTAAGGTATTTGGAAAGAATTTACCTAAATCTGCTATGCAACACTGTCCGTTCTTCTTAACTAGGATGTTTTTGCTCTTTAAATCTCGATGAGCAATGGCTGGTTTCCCTTGGGTCCCAAATATCTCTATGTGCAAATGTGCAAGACCACTAGCTATTGACAGCACTATCCGCAGGCAGCTGACTGTATCCAGAGTAGTAAGCTGCAGATAGTCATACAACGATCCCATTTCATGGTAATGTGTGATTAACCACAGCTGGGTGCTGGAGTGTCTTGATGTCATGTCGGAAGCAATGAAGCCTGGAGAGAGCAAGAACAAAATGAATAGTCGTGAGAATTCCACACTTTAAGTATACAGAAATTGTGACCTATACAGTCGACATCATCTATAACAAAAATAATTAATATGAAAGATTTACCGAGGTCTCAACAGAGGAAAACAATAGTATTTAGCCCTTAACAGAGTATAGCTAATGAAGAGGAAAATTTCACATTCATTTCCCACGTAAAACAGTACTTTTTAAATAATATTTTACATTGCATCAGCATCTGGATAGGAATACTTTCTTGTTTACACATAATAATAGTGCCAAACTCTTCAACATGTAGACAGTCCAAAGACAGAACATTCATCCATTAGCAAAAAAAGACATATCACCTAGAACCTAGACACCTGTTCTAGCCCTGATTCTACATTATGATTTGATGTGTAATGCTGAGCGGCTCATTTAGGCTCTCTACACTTTGTTCAGATTTAATATAAAGGGTTGAGTTCATATGAAATGACTGACATCAAATTAAAAAAAAAAAGGAATAATGAAATAGGACAAGCACTCATGTTTTGTCAGTCATGCAGGGAAACAAAGGTGACAGTGTTTGTTGGCTAGAAGAGGAAGATAAAAAAAATTACAATGTGAAAAGCAATAAAATACGTATCTGTAAAGAACAACATGAGCCCAGAGTAGGGAACCGTAACAGTTCAGACCAGATGTTCCGATACTTCCATCCGAGACTGACACAACTGAACTGGTTGTGAGATACTGACAGAAAATGCCAGGAAGAGATTTTTCTAGAGACGCTGATGGGCCTTTGAGCACAATGAAGGAACTCCAGAAGTAAGATGCATTTCTGAACCTATGAAGTAACTGTGATGTGTGTGCTTTCCTATAATTATTCATACTTTATACACACAGACACACACACACACACACACACACACACACACACACACACACACACAGAGTCCCTACCTTATGGAAAGTTTTGGTTTATAAACAGAAGAGGAAATCTTTTAAAAAGACAGATATGACTTGAGAAGAAAATGGCTTATGAAAGTGGAAAGTCAAAAAGAAAATACATTAAAATACCTTGTATTTGCATAGTGCTTTATATAAGATTTATGTCACCTTCAGAGTATATTTTGTCATGGGACTTCTCTAGAGACCAATAAGATAAATAGCATTGCCCTCGTTTTATAAATAACAAAGTTGCTGCTGGGAAGATGCCAAGGATCATGCAGCTATTAAATGATTACCAACTCCCAAACTGGAGCTAGCTGCTCTGGTACAGCATACCTGGTAATGGAAGACTCTGCAACAAGAAGGGACCCATATTTGATCAACTGTATCAGTAATGGAAGCTGAATACTAGCAATGTGCCAGGTAATTCGCATGCAGTCCTCCAGCAACTACATTAAGGATGGAGATGACATCACTGATAATGGATCAATGACTTTAGGTGTCTGGTCCTCTGGCTCCCAAGTCCATGTTGTTAAACCACTGTACCATACTCGCCACCAAGTAACTGAAAGTAGAAACTTTCAGTTTCTACTGAAATGTGGGAGACCTACAAAATGAACTGAGTAACATTTCACACGTGGTCCCCTTCCTCTGAGCCAGAGTCACAGTCAGCCTAACCACCACCCCCCACCCCACCCCACCCCTTCCCTGCTCTCCAGTCTGTCTCTGTCTCCCCAGAGCCATTTCTCCTGGAGCCCTTGGCTGGCCATAAAACAAGCCAAAAATGTGTACTTAGACATTATTTATTTTAGCTCAAGAAAATGTTCCTGTTTCATCACTTTGAACCAAGTGATATTAATCTTTAATGACTTTCTCAAAAATAAATACTCCAAACTATAAATGCACCACTAGAAATTAAATTATTGCTGTGTAGTTGTGTAGCCTCTACTGATTTCTCTGCCCAAGGGAAAACAATGCTGATTAAATAAATAAATAAACACACATTTTTATTCTCTTACCTCCCTCTAAGCCACCTAGGTCTTAGAGGAGGATTCTGTCTGCTCTGCTAATTATGCTCTAGACCTTCAGGAAAAAAAAACGACTTTTAAATAAACAGAGTTCCTTTTTTTTAAGGTTGATCTCTCAAGTATGAATTATATGGTTATTTGCTTCAAAATGCTAGAATACTTTTATGAGATTTCTGCATTATGTGTCAAAGCTGCACTCTTCGCAGAGGCTGAATGGGTGCCTGTTAAGTTGGAACTCGGGCACAACCAGCTGGTATGTTCATAACAGGGAAAAATCAAACAGGACAACTATCTCTTATTTAACAGTCAAAGTCATCCACCCAGGCTCCTCAAGAGCAAAATTAAAATCCAAAATCTTAAGTGAGGTCATCAGTGTCTTTTGCAAGCCTCTCACTGGCATCTCCCCAGAACCAGGCCCTGGGCAGCTCTGAGCTCTGAGGCGCGAGGCTGCCGCACAGCGCAGCCCAGCATGGAGTGCGGGGCCCCAGAGCTGGAGACCGGGGCTCCCATACTGGCGCCACCCTCCCCGAGCGATCTCACTCAAGTCACATCTAACCTCCACCTCGGTTTCCTCATTTGTGAGACAGAATAATGTCCCACACCTCACAAGGTGTTAATGTGACCACAAAGTACATGCAAAGTGCTCCCTATGATGTCTAACACATGGCAGGTGTTCCAGAACAGTTGGTTAGTCTTTATATTTCAAAATGGCCAAGGGATCCAATAAAACTACCCAACTTTGTCAATCTAATATTGTTTGCAGGTAGTTTTGTTTCCAGGCAGTTTCAAGAAATTCTGACTGATTAAATGGCTAGGCAGTACCTTTTAAGAGTGTGAGGAGAGAGTTTTCAAAATAGATAGAGGTGAGAGTTGCACAATGTGGAGTGATTAATAACACTGAGCTGTGTATTTCATATGGTTAAAATGGTAACTTATTGCTATGTGTATTTTACCATCTTTTTTTAAGGCTAGTAAATTAAAACTTTGAAGCGAAATTCTCATGCTAACTCAACCTCCTTAGTTTTAGTGATGAGGAAAAGAATGCTCAGAAATACACAACTGTGGCTGAAGTCACAGAGTGGGTCTCTAATGGTGCTGAGAGCAGACACCAGTTTCCCCAACATTCAGGTCACTGATCCTACCAAATACAACAGAGCTACCCATTATCACTTACCTGTTGACTTCTATCCCACATATAGTAAAAGGAACAGTGGAAATCCTAGCTAGTCTGTTTGAAAAATAATGTTTTCTAAGTGTAATGAGAGGATTAAAAACTGAGGGCACAGAGTTTACATACATGAACTTATATACGCATACTTGAATCTGTGTATATGTTTTAATTATGTATTTTTAAGGGTTAGAGTTCGCAATATGCAAAGGTGGAAGGAAATCAGAATCTGATACTCAAAACATAATATGCTCTTTTGATAGAAAAGAAAATGATCACAGAAATCCTCCTTCAATGAGCCTCAGATCCTACATGCTTCTTAGAGTAGGTACACCTACTCATTCAAAGTCATTCTTATATCCAAGATAAGTTCTTGTATATCATGGCTTCTAGAACAACCAATGCTTTCCGTGGTGCTCAACTTCAGGGTCCCAGTGTCCAAGGACAAACTGGGACATTCAAACACAATTTTAAGTATAGATGAATTTTCACCTCATCCACTGACTCCGGAAGCTAAGAAGCAACTCGACTCACTACTCACTACTACGTGACCACCGAGCCCACTACAGTAAAGAACACAAAACAGTGATTAGGGATTTGATAAATGGTGTGATTCTCAACTCTAGCACTTAATCTGCTGGGTGATGTTTACCTCTACGCACCTACCTCTGTTATCTCATCATCTAAAAGTAGAAAAACAAAAGGACTTACCCTCTGAGGTTCTGAGGATTAAATGAGAAAATGTGTACTGCATAACAGTCATTACTGTTACTGCCCCTTTTTTTTTTTTAAAGTTATTTCTATGCATCTAACAAGGCAAGCTGTATGTAAGAAAGGTTGGAGCAGAGGTGCAATGAGAAGGGGCGCAGAAAAGCACAAATAAATGCTCTGGAGAAAAACTGGAAGGGAACTGATGTTCTGACAGAAGAAGGGGGTGGCAGGAAGGTGGGATGGGGTGGGGGAGACAGAGAACAACATGAGCAGTAGCACAGAGACCTGAATGCTTGTGGCAATGCCACGCAACTGGAAATGACAGTAGCTATCCAAGTGGGTGGTATTTGTAGAGGAAGCTTCAGAGACAACTTGGGACCACACAATGGGGAGTCTGGAACACCAGGCCAATTAAGTCACAAATGTTGCAGCTGAAGTGGGAGTCATCAAGGACACTTTGAAAAGAGACATCAGTTCCTCAATAGAAGACAACCCACTGTAACAAGATGGATTGGGAAGGGGAGGCCAAGAGCAACAAGGTAAGTGAGAGGGTTAGGTGACAGCTAGGGTCTCAGGAGGGAAAGGGGAGAAGTCAGCAGAAACTGGGGTAAGTCTTGAGATGGTACAACCACCATATTGTTGCAGCAAAGCTAGGGACACCTAGCAAACCATAATTTGTACACATTGACTCAGTTTTAATAATAAACATGGCAGGAGGGAAAATAAATTCTGGCATCAGTCTTCCTGTAAGCCAGGCATAATCTAATAGCCATGATGTGGCCAACATGCTCCCAGAGAGTCAAATTCTATATACATTTTATACCCACTAGTCATGCGCTCTGGGCAGCGTTCGTCAAACGTGTATTAGCATAAACACATTTAGAGAAATTTTCAAAAATATCAAAGTCAGTGGGCACAAGGAACATTCTCACCCTTTATACTTCCATAGCAGTATTTCAATGGGCTTTTCACATATTTCACAAATGCTTCTAAGTTTTAGTTTCTAAATTAAAATGTATGCTAAATCCCTCTGAAAATCTGGGCTTTAAAAACTATGCCTCATTTGAGGGAATGTGCATTTAATTATGATGTCCCTGGGAGCTGTGAATCTCTAGGAAATTATCCAAAGATCTTTCTTAGTTTGATTCAAGTAATAAATATTCAAAAAGGGTGGAGTAAGTAGAACAATCGATGAAGCCTTGAAATGCACAATGTGGGGCAAATTCTTGTTGTATTTCAATAAAGACCTGCAGAACAGTAATTAGCAGTAACTATTTCCTTTTCTTCATGTAGAGAATCTTAAAACTTAGCTTATTTGCAGATTTAAGTAAGAAATTAGTGTCAGAAAAAAAGTAAACAGTATATAAATGCTGATAATCCCTATACCATTTTGCAGAAGAGACTGACTTAATTCATATACACCCATACAGCAACTCAGAGAGGGCAGAGGCAGGCAATTATTTCCTTCTGATATAACTAATGAGGGGGTTATCATCACACTTACCTAAAATATTTTCATGCCTCAGCATCACAGTGTTGTACAGTTCTGTTTCCCTGAACCATGACTTCTCATCCCGGGAGGAGAATATCTTTACAGCCACATTCTCCCCTTGCCAGCTGCCCCTCCATACCTCGCCATACCTGCCTTTCCCTGTGGAAAGCAACAAAGAAGTGACTTTTTAACTGTAGGCACAACAAACTCTAACCCCACTGTTTACTCAAAAACTCCTCTGAGGATAGAAACACTTCACCTTTTGCCTGGACCCACAGTCAAAATCAAGGTGGAACCAGTCACTCCCATCCACCCCATTGTGATGAAAATTAAACACCCTCCATTGGCATCTGCATTTTACAATTAGCTACTAATTGCAAAAAAAAAAAAAAAAAAAAAAAAAAAAAAATTACAGTTAAATTCCCCTATTGAAAAGTAGGAAACATGTGGTTTTTGAGAGCACGTGAAAATTGGTAAAACTCAGAAAACGGTACAAATGATTAGATTTCAATGCTGTGCTGAAAGCTGTATCAAATGTACGTGGCTGCCCCAAGAGCTTCCTTGAGTCCTTCTCTTCGTACAGGATTAACATAAGCATTTTCTAAACATCCACACAGATGCATTTACATCTGCGTTTTTCCTTTTCGCCATTAAATGTGAGATGTGTGCTCCGAAGGGTTTTTAAAACAACCAACCAGCAAACAACACAGATAAACAAGTAGTCACTGGCCCCCTAGAGAATGTCTTAGTGGAGGATGTATTTCAAAAGAGGATTTGCCAAGTCTTAAACACATAATCCTAGAACAGCCCTGATTTCTGACACGGGTCACTGGTATGTGCTTGTTAGACAGAATCCCAGTGACACCGTAAGTGGGTTAGGCTGAAAAGGTCACTTGGAGAAGAGGTCTTGCCAAAGACAAGGTGAGGCTAGTTGTGATCAGATCGGGTTGGGTGCCTGCCCCTCCGGCAGCATGCTCCATCTCCCATTCTTCTCTTTAATTATGACAGCAGTGATCAGGGAGGTTGGGAAGAGGAGGTAATTACTAGGAGACGACAGGGATCAACTCCAGGGATAATTAAGGGTAAAGACACACGCAGCACCTAGATAATGATGCAGCAGGAAACACCACTTGCTGGGCAGCGGGGTTTTCTACCACAGCAAGTGGCTGCTGGGAATCACGGCTTGAAATAAGCAGCTGCAGGACCATCTGCATCGACAGGAGCACAGCTCTTTACTGAAAAGCTAAACCACTGAGAACCCAAACATGGAGAGAGGAGACATGTCTGATCAGGAAACTCACCTGCAATATCAAGACCACTCAATCTAGATCCCCTTATGATAAACAATGACCGGGATTAAATACCAATGACTATTCTAAAAGGATGTTAAATGTAGCCCGTAAGTGGTCTCTGTGGGCCACTGTCAGGTCATAAACATACTATTTTATTTCAATTTTAATAAAGTAATTGCCTAGCATTTGCAGCTCAAGGTGAAGCCTAGTGCGAGGATACTCCAAAATCAGCTACCAGAAAATGGCATGCTAATCTTTTCCTGCCTTTGGCGCCACGTTCTATCTTTATTCACCCTTTATCCTCATCGTCTTATTAAGAAAGAGAAAAATATCCCAGAGAATTGTTGACATTACTGTAAAAGCTGCCTTAAACACTATTTTTTAAATAAAACAGAGATGGATGTCAGGGTAAGGAGAGTTAAAATAGAATCCCAGTGAGATAGTTTTCAAAAGCTTTTAAGTTGTCAAATGCCTTTTGCAAATGGGATGTTTCACAGAAACCCCTAAAACCAGAAGAAGACCTGCCCCGAAGTCCTGGCTATGGAGTTCCACCAAAAGGAGATTCCTAAGACACCTAATTTTGGGGGGGCTCACTGATCACCATCTGGAAATGAGTGACCTAGTCCTGCTTCCCATGCTTTTGAACCTAAAATGATAACACACTACCCAAGCAGTCATCACATATATCTTTATTCGAGCCTTTATCACATGAATGCTAATTAACAGCTATTGAAAAACATAATTTTCTTAAAGTCCTTAACCCTAACCAACTGTTATCACTGAATTTACACTATTTCAAAAAATGCTGAAGAATACATCTATACAATTATAAAAGGTATGTATTTTTAAAGGTGCAATGTTCTTTTGACTTTCTTTAGACTACAGGGTCATTTTCTAAGGACTGATCCTGAGATCTCGTGCTGTCTGTGAATGGCGAGTGGCCATGGGACAGGAGTGGGGTGTGGAGCTGAGACAGGTTGATGTACCCCCGCTTCACTGTCTTCTGACCCTTGTTCGTAATCAAACAGGACATTAGCTGGTCTAAGAGGATAACCCTGGTTAGAGGTACTGAGCATATGGGGGGCTGTTTCCTTTTCATTTTCCCTATTATTCACAATCTTGTGTGAAGTGAAGGGTAGTATAGGGTTCACAAACAGAATAGCTACAGACCTAGAAAAAGGCTCCATTGGCCACCAGTGCATCAGACGGTGGCAGTCTCTGTTCTTACCACCTCTGCCTGTCCCCCTTTCTTTCCATTATTGGAATTTGGGATTTTTGTTTCCATGAAAATAGGAAAATAAGTCAGAGGATAGCAGCCATTTGGTAGAGACAGCTTATGATAGCCAGCCATCTCCCCAAAAGCTGTCAAGTTCAGGCAAAGAAACTAGGAGGATGAGAAAGTGTGGGGATGCTGCCAGCCCATGACTGGACAGCCACTGGGCTCTCCCTGCGGCCAGCTAGAGGGGAAATTTACGACAACCATCGTGCAGCTCTCAGATGCCTACCACATAAATGGAAAACTAATAAAAATCAGGACTTCATCAAAAAAGGCATTATGCACCATCTTCCTAGATGGGCAGTCCAGCAACTCATTAAAAAAAAAAACACAAATTTTGACTCAGGAACCCCAATTCCTGGAAAAATTATTCTTCCCACTCAAAAGAAAGAATCAATGTGTGCAAAAACTTTTCAAAGTAGTGTTTTGAAAGATAAATTATCATTCAGTAGACACAGAGTTTTAATTATTTGTGATATGTACATGGTATGTGTGTTTAAAACTGAAAAACAGGACACAAATTTATATAGACACACATGTATGTATGTATATGTATGTATGTGTATATATATAAAACATATATATTACATCTACATATAAATATGTCATTTATGGGGAAAATATGAAAGACTGTAGAGAAATGTGCTCAACTCTGGTTTAAATAAAGCAGTTATAAAGGGAGTTCTGATAAAATTTTGTTCCATTATCTTTAAAGGCAGAAGAAGAATGAGGGTTACAGAATGGCAATAAAAAAGTTTATTGTCCAAAATCTACTTACCTCAGATGATACAAACACCTGTAGTCAGAACAATCATATCAATTCATTTTTCAAATATTTCCATCACTCCAAAGAATCCCCTTGCCACTGAACGCTTTGACTAGGCATGCTCTGTACTAAAACAAATGACTGGTCCCTTTGACAAGAGCTTCAGCCAGTCCAAGTGCTCCAACACGAGTCACGAGAACACAGTTACACCACATCTCCTGATGCTGAAGGAGCAACAGTCAACAAGCAGATTTTCTAAGTTGCATTCCATGTCTAGAACCACAACTAGCAGTACATACAAGCCCAAAAGAAGGGAAAAGGAATTACCGACACACTCCAAAAGCGTGATCTGCCGAGCCACTGTTCTTTGCACCAGAAAAGGAAGACCAGAGCCGCTTCCTGATGTACACGAATGATCCAATAAATCCTGTGGTTTAAAACAAGGAGAAAAACTATTGAGAAACAGCTTCTGGTTCCGAGTGTTCATGTATGTCATTAAACTTGCATAAAGACAGAAATCACGGACATGTGGCCATGAGTGTGCCTCGAAAACCCCACTGGAGGAAGGATTGGTTTTATTTCTTAGGAAAGCCAAAAGTTGACCCCTTCTCTAACATATGCTTATCTGAGGGATAAGGAGTCGTTTATTGCACCCAGAGCTTTAGAGCAAAATACATACAGAGAGAAGCTGAGGAGAGAAAGTAGGTGTCAATTAGAAAGAAAACCCAACGAAGGAGGGCTGAGAACAGAGGAGTGGTGGAAAGAGGAGGATGTGAAGCAGTAGAGGAAGAGCCTTCGACTCCAAGAGCAGGGTAGAGTCTATCATCTGCTGCTCTTCTCAGAAATATCTACCAATGGATCCACTTTAGCTGGCATATCAATGAAGAAACTAATAAGGGAAAAAAAACTAGAAATAAGATGCAAAAATGACTCTTAAGTTGTTTGTACTGCCAAGACTCCAATGGCCATGTGGAACACCATACCAATGGGACAAATTGGTCAAACAGAGAGGGGCTAGCTACCTGGATGGAGATTATTGTTTAGGTGGGTGAGGAACTAGAGAGTCACAAAATTTTTAACATCAAATGTCATTTCTTGATGTGCATTACAAATAAAGATAAAATAAAGTTTTAATTAAAACATAAGACCATGCCCTAAATCTCCTTTTAGTTCATTCAAAGTTTTTCCTTTTTACTTTCAGTGCAAGTCAAGAAGCAGAAATCTTGTTGTAACAGGGATGAACTGTCTGTAACAAACATTACCGCGCCCGTGTGATGACGGTAAGGCTGCAGTCATGTTAAGCTAACACTCCCCAAACCTATCCTTTGCCAAACATTTTAGCTGGCCTGTTAAAGCAATACATTGATTTGCTTGGATTTCATCTTTTTTTTACTTCCTCTGAGCACCATTGTGAAATACTGTGGATCAGCAAAATTATCAAAAGCTGAACATCCAAAGGAAGAAATTTAGAATCTTTAAAAACCACAAAATGGATCATCAACAAGAAATTGAATGTGGATGAAGTAATTTCAAATCTCCCTAGCCACAATCTCTTGCAGTTCTTTTTTCTCTTTATCCATTCCAATTTTAAGAGAATAATTCTGAACCTTAAACTCATGTATTGATTTTTTCCATAATGTAGAATCTGGTTCTAAACTGAAATCCCAGACCTAAAGGGTGGGGGAAGAATTGGATAAACCAAAAGACTTATTCCAACTCCTGGATCCCAAGGCTTCTTTGTCAAAGAAGGGAAGCTATTTAGTAGGGTATTCTATGTGAATCACATAAACAAACACATTGCTTAATTAAGAAAGCACGTAGATCAATAATGATAACATGTCTTAAACAGTGCTCTTTACTCAGGTATTATATCATGATATACTATCATCAAACATACTTGAGTGGAGAGAATTATTTAGACACACACTCTCATTCCTCTTTCAAAATTAGAGAAACTATTTAAACAGTAATTTACACTAGCTATTCCTTTCATTGCCCATGGCAATAAGTTATGTTTGCAATTCTGAGGAACAAAGTTCTGACTAATCTATTTTAGAATCTTGCTTTGCTAAAACTTTGTCAGGATGTAGACACGCATCTTCTTGCTACTAATTCAAGAAATTCATTTTTAATCTTCCTTAAAACTTGAAATAAACTTTGAAGTGCATTTCTAACAAAAAACCTATTTCTTGACTCTTTGAAATGGGATGCCCTTATATCTTATTCTCCCAGACTTGGTGTACCACAGTTTAAGTATGTGGGTCAAAGAAAACTAAACAAAGCTTCATCCCCCTTTTACACACCAAAAATTATACTTGTCTGGTGGTCCAATGATGGGGAAGGCATTAGGGATGGGATAGTCCCAGTTGGTATCAGCCACCACCAGATGTTTTAAGAACCCACCAAGTGTTCCAGGGGTACGATTTAAGCCACAAAGACTGGTACTGTAAGGCGGGGTTAACTCAGGACTATCAGATACCTTTAAGCTGTTGTCTAGCAGAACAAGACTTAATACAACAAGACAAGATCTTCTATTGTAATACATAGTCCGATCATGAAATAAAACTGAATCACATCAGAAATTATCTTGATTGTCATCTGATTACAACAAGGGGAGAGTTTCAATTTGGTATGAGAATATCTTTAATACCTCTCTGAAACTCATGCATCTTTGCCTTTTTCAGAGCAAACGACAGATAGTGAGCAGAGAAACCCTTAAAATGTTATTACTTTTCTCTTTTGCACTTTATGGTAACCTATTTACAGAAAGTGATTCCTTTGCTCACTTAACGTTTCTTTAAAGTGAACACTTAACAGTTTTAAAAAGTTTAAAAAAAGTCACTCATTAATGTAATTTCATTGTTTTAAGATATGCAAAGAATAATTGTGAAGCAAATACAATGGTTTCTAACCCTTTTTCATTTTTTTTTTTAAGGTGGCTACTAGTATATTTTAAATTGTGTACGTGGGGCACATTATTTCTATTGGCCAGAAATGGTTTCCACAAATGACAGGACTCCACAAGAGGGCAGCACACGAGCATGAAAAATTTAACAGCTGCTTTTTTGGATGTCAAGTTTTAAAGTCTTCAAAATGCAGGGTATTAAAATAATCTAGGAGAGAGTGATTTTAATATTAATGAAGATACTTTTATTGCTAAAATTAAAGTAACGGAGTACCATAAACTGAAAGCTCCCCAAAATGACAAGCAACCATTCTGTCCCTTTTCTCTTTATTCCCCAAAGAAAAGCAGCTTCCAAGAAACAACTAAAATAAATCTCTTTCCCTATTTAATAGAAATGCCTGCCCAACATAATTGATCTCACAGAAAGAAAAACTAAACAGGTACCAACATATACCGGGTCAGGACATCAGAGTCCAGTGGTATGTGTGCACAAGGCCCAGACACCAGTCACTGGTCAGCATTTCATGCTCAAGATAAGAAAACCTCTTATGCCATTTTTGTTACACTGGGATTTCCCGGGGTCACAAACTCACTGCTAAAGTGCTGTCTCCAACATTGGTGGTGATGAGCCCTTCAATTGTGCCGTACTCCACATCCCTGGGGTTCAGGCGTTCCTGGTTGCGCCTTTTAAATTTTCGAAGAGCAACTCCCAGCAGGCAAGCTAGAAGGCATACTGCAAACACTACAGACAGAATAATGAGGCCGACCTCCAAGTGGAAATTCTGTGTTCCAGGAAAGGATTTACCTGAAGACGGGGAAGAAAAGGGTAAATGACTATAAAGATTACTTCTGACTTATTATTTCATATAACTTACAATTTAAGAAGTAATTCCTATCCTGACTACATAGTCTCACAAATCACAAGTGTTAAAATTAAAACACTTTCTAACACTTGGCCAGTGACCCAATCCTCTTTATCATTATTCATTTAGACACAACTAGAGTTTGAAAAATTCTGAGAACCAATCATATTAATGAACATATGTGAAAATGCTTTTAAATTATAAACAATGAGAGAAAAAGATGGAGGGGAGGGAGGGAGGGAGGGAGGTAGGGAGAAAGAACTATATGTATCTCTGTAACTACTCTTATTACCTAGGATTTGATCTGTAAGGATGTTTTATCCTCAAATCCTTATAGGCAGACATTTGCTGTAATATTCTTGTGAGAAAGTGCTATCTGAGCTAAAACCAAAGTACCCAATCTGATCTCTTTCATCAATGCATCTTGGATGTCTATTTCTGAATTCTCATTGATCTTTTTACTCATTCATCTGTTCTTTTACATGCTTATTCAACAATCATTCACTCACTGAAAACATTCACTCACGGATTAATTCGGAAGCCTAATCACTCATTTACTCCCTTGTCAGATATCATTATAGTACTCATTCAAATATTTGTACACTCAAACACATATCACTAAAGCAAATATTCACAAGACTTTCCACTTGCCTAATGAGTTAAATCAAAAATGAAGATCCATAATTTAAAAGTCCCCAAACAATAATTATCTCTAAATTTCAGATTCCATAACACTGTGTCACCAAGTACTATTCTCTCCCACAGATGCCTTATTCTTTTCCGTATCTGTGGCGTCTTCAGTCATCTAAGATCAAGCTTTACTTCCTTTATGCATTTGTTTTTAACTCTAATTCAAAGTAATCAATGCCTTGGCACATAATACTCCATGGTACATGTCATTTGTACAATAAAATGTAAAACTAATTATATATGTTAAGTTATGAGTATTGTGCCTCCCTAATTAAGTTAGACATTTCTTAAGCAAGGAAATTAATTTTCTATTACAACTCAGACTCCAGCAGAATTTTCTTCAGGTTGGGAACTTTTCATACTGTTGATATAACTTTTGCTTGAATACAGACATGTCTTCATGTTCATTTACTCTACTCATAACAATGTATAAAGTTGAAGAGTAAAGTTTATTCTGTCAAATATTCTTGTAGTGTTAGCCAACGTAAATATATGGTCTCTCTTTTTTAAATCTTCTTTTATTAATCAACTCTATTTATCAGGATTTAACCTTTTATAAATGTCTTAAGGTCATCACTAAAACTTCAGAAATATCTGCAGCGCAATGTTGTCTTAGTTCTCTTCATTTTCCTGTCTCCTCCCATGACATTTCTGGCACTGGATGTTTCTAGTAGTCTCTTCTACTCCACTTTTGGATTTGTTCTTTTCTGGCAGTAAAATTAAATACTTGCAACAATTTAAAAGACACTGTAGAAAAGATAAGTTTGGTTTGGAGTCTATAAAGACCACACTACAGTATGGCGCACCCTGGTGGAGTAGCAGTTGGGTGCAGGCAACATACATTCCCCCACCCCCAGTTTGTGTCCCAGGACCGGCGTGAACAACCAAGATGAAGAACTAAATAAAATAAATAAAAATGTTTCTTCATCTTCTTTTCATGCTCACTTGCCTCTACTCATCTTCAATCCTGCCTGCACCTACTCTTTAAAAAAAGAAGAAAAAAAAAAAAAAAAGACTACACTACATTAGTATTTCTCTTTGAGATAGCAATTTAGGGTTCATGTAATGAGTAACGTTTCAGAGGAGGATTTCCATGAGATATGGAATCCATACTGAAGACAGCATGAAGAAGATGCCACAGAAACTAAAAGGTTAATATGAAATTCTCATTTGCCTACAGGTTTGTTATAGATCATTGGAGATCAGATAAGAGAGAAGAAGTTAATAATAAGCCTTTCTTGGTCTTCTTCCTCATGAAGAAGGAAAAGAATTCTACTCCAGCACCAGACAATCTTAGGTTTCATTTTCCTCCCTGAACACTCAAATTAGAGACCAGTTTTCACTCAGCCAAATTGTTTCAGAAATCATGAATGATATCATGGGTCCTTAACACATAAGGGGACCAGAAGCTGTTCACCTGCTGATGGCCACTGAGAGGTCTGGTCAGCCAAGCCGTCCCCAAAGTGGGTATACCTTGATCAATTTTCCAAAAGAAATGTCCATCCTCTTTTCAGATTCCAAAAGGCTATGTCTTTCTCTTCCTCACCTACAACTATCTTCCTTGTCAACCACTGCCTCTGGTTTAAAGAGTAGGAGGAAAGTCCTGTGGCAACTAACATAGGTAACCCACACAGAATCAGGACAACACTAGCAGAACTCTTTATCTAGAAATAGAAAAGTCCATGGGAACCTTTGGTCGGCAGCTGGGCCGTGATGTTCCTGTTACACCAGTCCCCTTGGCAGCACTCCACAGCTTGTCCAGGTGATGGCGGGGTCTTACAGGTCATCTTTCCCTGCTCATAGACCTGGAAGCAGCCTTTCTGGTACACGTGGAAACCATCATTTATGCTCAGCGAGGAAAAGCACTGTTGGCCTTCACAATGGTCCTCGTTGCCACAAGAAAGGCCTTCACACACACACATGTAAAGTTTGGGGTTTACCTTGGGCTTCTCATCTGCAAAGGAGAGAGAAGGGGAAAGAAATTCATGCATGCATTTTACCACCACTGGGGTAATAATAGTTTCTCCAAGACCACAACAAACACATTAACCAAACAGAAAATCAGGCTAAGCATCCCCATTGGCTATGATGTGCACATTATCTTGTATCTCTCACTTGACCAACCACCAAACTAATCACCTCTCCATATAAGAATGTATTCATATAAACTGTGTCCTCTTTTAGATCAGCCAAAGACTGGTTGTTATCTCTCCCTAGGATTCTGAAAAGTAACTTCCGCCACTGTGGTTTTCACGTTACCTGCAGTTTGATGGGCACTCATGTCCCAATTCTTGAATCAAAATGATTTATCAGAACATAATGCTCATCACCTTTATTTTATGTTAAAGGTGGGGAGGGGTTCCTGAATATTTGTCAACTGTTAATACCCATTCCTGTTAGCTCTGTACAAATCTCCATTAATCAGTAAAACAAGGAATGTGGTCACTGCCTGCTTCAGAAGCAGCTACTAATAACAATTTAAAAGGATGCACAATTTATAATTACAAATTGATACTATCAATATTTTCAGCGACATACCTCGACTACCATTTTACCAGTAGTAACTAATATTTTTACAATTACATGAGGAATACATAGTTGCTAAAATATTTAAACTGGCAGAAGAAAAAAAAAAAAAAAACTTGTCAGCAATTACTGTGGATGAGGGCACAAGGAAACACAAGGTAAAAACAATGTTTGAACAACAGGATAACAGATGGGACCAAAGAGGTAGCCCATTCCTGGTGGGTCCAAGATACAACACAAAGAAGTAGAAACGTATCATCAGTAAAGGGAACCTGATGAGCAATCCTAATGGTTTCTTTCTAAAAAAACTCACTTACAGTTTCATTTTTCAAATCACTCTTTCCCCCTCCCTCACTAGAATGATTTGATTATTTGATTTGCTGATTCCAACAGTTTCCATCAGTAGAGAAGGAAAGTGAATATGGAATGCAGACAGCCAAGTCCTAAAGGCCACTGATTTGTTAGCTGAGGCCACTTTCACACAAGCTCTGCTCACATCAGGAAATTCAGCTTCCAATCCTTACACCTACTGTAACAGGTCTGCAAGATAACTGCTTCATTCTTAAAATAACAGGTAGGGTGGCTGTGCTTAAGAGGAGGCCTTAAGGTAAAGTTTTTGAAAATGTCAAGTTCATTTACACAGATCTGTGTGGGTGTGTGAAGAGATGTGGGTTACCTCAAAAAGAGAAAAGCATTCTTAATCTTTCTTCTTCTCCCTCCAAAGAAGTAGAAAATAGTTCACTGCCCACTGTAATGTGGGTGCCTCGTCCCACAGAGTAAGTGCAATGCAGACACACAGACACAAGTTTTCTATTTATAATTGACTTGCTAGTTCTTTTGAAAACCACAAGGGGCTCATCCAAGAGCAAAGACATGCCTGAAAGTAGAAAATCCAAAATAGCCGCTGACAGTGTATGTATGTCACCAGTCTCACCCCCCGAGAATCAAGAGCCCTCAGACATTTTTAATGAGCAAGAATTTTAATGAGTCAAGAGATAGTCTTTATTTTCCCTGCCTAGAGAAATGCAAGAGAAACTCCAACACCAATCTATTTCTATGAAGATGAGAAACATATATATCTGTTGACATAATCCAGCAAAAAGTTTACACTTGCCAAAACGCGAGTTGAAAGATAATATTTCTAGGGAGTCTAGACATGCTTGCCACTCTTGAATGGCAAGAGGCTTGGTTGAGGGTGCCAACTATGCTACCCAACAGGTGATGATTCTTTGGAGGCAAAGAGATGGGTGGGGTAGGGGGAGAGTTAATGCTGTCATAGTGATTTGTTGTGATCTATAGCAGGTAATTAAAGACTAAGAGCCAGGCAATAATATAATTTATGTTTGAAACCAATATTTTAAAATGCTGAATTTTTTAAAAAGTATACAAATACAAGGATACATTTTTAACTCATTAAAGAAGATGTGCCTATTGACTGAAGATTGGGCATGAGGGGTTACTGTTGAGATAAACAGGTATGATGGAAATAAAATAGTACAGTAACTTTCGTGGACTGACGATGGATTGATAAGAATAAATGAAATTTCAAATCTTAAAAAGATAAAATAAGAACAATAATAATAATTGTTCTAATGTGCTCTCAGAGTGCACTCAGCTTCTAAAGTTCCAACCCAAACCCAATCCTAGGTTCACAGATACTAGAAGGGTCACTGTCTTTACACAGTCTCCAGTTTCTGGCAGAAAATGGGACAAGGCTGACAGATACTGGATTCTAAACTAAAGAATTTTACCAGAAGTTGAGTAGCCTTAAGTAAATACCATTTTTAGTAAAATTCAACTCACTATACTCAGCTCTGCAGCATACACCAATAGGGGATAGATTGTAACCAGATCTTTATTCAGTGTGATCATAAACTGTCATAGGTATTAAACACTCTCTTTGAATCTGTATATCCTCCTTTAGTTGCATACTGACACCCAAGGACTGACTACCTTTATGTTGGTGATTCTTTTCTGGAAGATGTCAAAAACCAGGGGAAAAGGGACTGAAGGAGGGAAAGAAGTCTATTAATGATAATAACTCAGTCTCTGACACGGAGGAACTATGAGCTCAGTTAGCTATAGGAAAAGTACAAAACTGTCATCAACTTTATTTCCTATGTTGATTCTCATCAACATTTAGCCTTCTGAATTGGTATAGTCCCATATAACTAATTAGCAGAGACCTGCATGTATCTATTTTTTATATAGTCAAATTTAGATGAGGGGGTGGAGCAGCGGCTAACTCAGTTGCCTCTGAAGGAACAAGTCACAAACCCCTGGGTTTGAGTTTCACATCTGGGGGGAAACACCACTGTGAACAATTTAAAATTTAAAAATAAATTTAAAATAAATTTAAAAATAAATTTAAATCAAAAATGAAAATTTTGTATCTATATATGCATATATATGAACCCTAAATGCATAAAAAGAACAAGGACCAACGTGACTACGTAGCACACCCACACATACACACATGCTGGTTAAAAGCCACTTTGGCAATTTTATCCAATGAAGTGGACTAGGCAAAGAGATGCCAAAGAGATTTTCTGAGCTAGGATTACTAATTCACAAGGAAAGTTAAAAGCCAGGTAACAGCATTTACAGATCTAATAGTCACAATTCTTAGGAACACAGTAGACCTCAAAATGGGCATGACTCATTTTCAGTCTTGTCAAAATTTAGGAATACCCCTAACTGTGGGCCTATGATATTTTATCTGGGGCAGGCATGGTGTGGAGGGTGGGGGAATAAGAATTGTCATGAATCCCCTTTTAGAGCCACAGGTAAGCTTGTATAGACCTTTAATCTCTCAGACCAGGATATAAGCACAGCATACGTCGAGGAACACCAAGGCACGGATAATCACCTTCTGTGACTTATTTTCTGCAGCGCAGACAGGAAACGCCGTATCTGATATGAAGCATTTTACACTTGCCTGTGCAAACAACCAGGAAGTGCCCTGGCAGAAGTAGCACGGCTATTCCACCTAATTGACATTCATTTAAATAATTCAGTGCCTTAAATGTCAGGCTAGAGGTATTCCCTCTCTGAGGAGCTCACCCACATTGTTTGTTCTGAAAGGCACCTCCCGGCATTACTCAATGTTATGGCTGGCACTGTGCGCCCTTTGTGTCACCAGAACTCGGCGTGTGTGAACACACTTGCAGTCTGGGTCTGGCTGGGAGCAGCAGGAAGTTCTTGACACCACCCGGGAGGCTCCGGGGCTGGCTTCACAAACCAGAAGCACAGGCTTGGAATCCCAGGGGTTCATCACAGCCAGATCTTTCAAGAGATTTTTCTTGTTCTGGGCGATATTCACCTCATCACCATCTGGACACACCTCCCCTTCACAGCCTAGTCTTAAGACGGCAGAAAAAGAGGCAGAGCAGAGTACTGTGACCTTTTAAAGATAGTCTGCCGCTTGGGATAATCTTGTGCCTCACAGTAAAAGTACACGTGTCTATGTTTTAAGTGGGGTTGGAGCAAACCGGGCACTTATCCCCAACATTCTGTCTCCCACCTGCCCAGTCATGCACTCCACAGTGCTCCAAGGCACTGAAGCTGGTTATCATTCTAAATGGTGCACGAAGTCCCACATTTCCCACTAAAGCTTCTGACACAAAAGACAAATGATAAAATGCTACAAGTAAATCAGCCTGTAGCTATGATCCCAGGGGTCTGCAAAAGAAACAGGCTAAATTTCTTACAGGCTCACCTCAAAGCAGCACAAATAACTATGCAGTCAGTTATTAGACTATTGTTATAAAAGTCCAATAGCTCTGAACGGCATAGGCTAAAAAGTGAACCCCAAACATCCCTGAACTCCCTCCAATATTTTCATTTGAAATAGCAACTTATATTAGGCTTATAGATATGGGAAGCCCAGCCAGCGTCTCCTAATCCAAGAGTGCAGTTTGGCACCGCTCCAGAATCTGAAAGCATTTGAGATCTCTGGCATTAAACAAAGGCTTAAGGAAGGATTTTGCAATGCCAGGTATCATTGCTGCAATGCTGCTCCTAAGGCAGAAACACAATGGTCTAACTGAAATGCCTAGTGAAGAACATTTAATGGTCTGACAAGAAGGCAAGCTATATGCTCAGAGATAAAACACACCAAGTGTCTAAATGCTCTCATTATAAAACATTCGCTTAAGGAGTCCGGATTAGAGTTGTTTTTCTGATCAGACATAATTGGTACTTGGTAAATCTGTAAGTCAAAAAGAAAATATATTTTAGGAGTTACAAAATAATAAAGGTATTCAAATCAGATCACATATAAATTAGAACAACAACAGTAAAAAATGATTTTAGAATTTCCAAGATTTTGAAGCCTCCACTCCAAATGTATTCTTCCCCCAGTAAGGAAATAACTAAACAAATGGCATCCCAATCAGATGTGCAAGCCTGCTCTCTGACTTCTATTACTCTCAAAATAGAGACACAGTGATTAACCTGGCCTACAAAGTCTTGTTTGATCAGATCCCACCCAGCCTCTTCAGCCTCCCCTCAGATCACCTCACCTCTTAAAAGGCCTCTCCCTTCTATAAATTCTCAGGTCCTTAAGTATGAAACTCCCTCCGCTGGAGGAATGTTTATCTCCCTTCCTGCCAAAACCCCCCATTCACCTAGGAAGTGGCTCACTTACTCTCAGATTTCACCTTACATGTTATCTCCACAGAGAAGTCTTCGTTCATGTACCCAAATTTAAAGCAGGAGCTACCTGTGCATAATCAGGTACATATGTCTATGCACTGCTGGTTGTTCAAATGCTCCCACTAGATTGTGAGCACCATGAGGGCAGGAACTGAGCCTCTGTTGCTTCTCCATTATGTTCCCCACACCAACCTCAGTTCTGGACAGTGCAAGTCTGAAAATATTTGCTTTGGAATGAATTTTCTACTCCCAGAAAGGATTTAGAGATGGGAAGAGACATGATGCTGGTGAGCAGACTGAGCCTATAAAGTCTTTAAATGTCAGCAGAGATCTTAAGGCAAGGCTTAGTCACCCAGCCAGCATGTCTGTGCAAACCACTTCTTCCTAGACAAGCTTACCACAGCATCACATCTGTTCACCTACTCGGGCTTACAAATGTGGAAAATCAGTACTTTCTGTGGTTTGTTAGGTTTTTTGTTCGATTATAAGAATAAAAAGGTTAAAAACAAGAGTTCTTAAATAAGGATCTACTATAGTAATAGAGCATTAGGGCTTTAATGGGTGGTCCTTCCTTAGATGTCTGATTTAAGGAATCTGGGCTACTAAGATGCTATAGTGATCAGATGATCAAAGCCCAGTAAGTGGCTCGAACACCCGCCCCTACCCCATTCATTTTAGAGGAGCTGGTGTCTAACTTGGCTATGTAGTAGTGAAAAAGATTCCCCTGATTTTTGCTGCCATTTTTCTCTTCAGTGAAAACAATGGCGTTTTTCAGCAGGGAGTGGGAAAGAGTGCATTACATCATTTTCCCCTTCTTGTTCTGCTAAAGGTGACAAGGATTTCTAAGTCATCTTGCATTTGAATGCCTAAAGCTGAGACGAGATGCGGGTGAGGGGAGTATCATCTGTTTATTTTGTGTCTGGGTTGACTCCTTGTCTCTGAAATAATCCCTGTAAATTAAACCTATTGCGGCAGCCACACCTTTGATTTCAAAGCCAAAAACACGTCTGTGTTTAAGTGACTAACAAGTTAAAAGAACATCGTAGGGTAATGACCTAAGACAATATTGGTCTGTCTTTTCGGTGCTTTTTATGATTTCCTGAATGTAGCAAAGACTTGGCTTTAACATATGTACACTCTGAGAGCAACTTTCTAATATGGGGGGAAATAATGACCCCTTTCTTCATTCTGTCTTTAAACTTCTGGAATCTCTGCTTCAGAACAACAAACCACTACAAAGCCTAATAGAAATTACCCACCAGGAATTTTTTTAGAGACTAGAAAATACTCCCACACCCAAACTACTCCCATACACTGACAATGCCCTTATCTAAGCAAAGCTCCACTTATAGAGAGAGCAGAGCAGAGTACTATAGGCTGCAGGAAAAGGAAAAAAGACCGAGTGAATTATGAACATTTCAGAGAAGTCATTCTTCGTTTAGATGTGGAAGAGAACCAGTGATCTGGTACACTCTATTGAAGGTCTCAGGCTAGAAATTCTAGCCACTGTGTGGGAAGAGGTGTTCCTGACTTTTGGTTGTCCCCTCAAACCCGTGAGCTAACTAGAGAGTGTTTGATTATTCCAGTGAGGGTTTCCTACCTGGGCTCTATATGGAAATTTTTGGTTTTACAGGAAACCTTAAAGAAAAATATGAGGGTAGGGCAAAGGATGAGGAACAGCACAGTTTCAGTGTCAAGTTCTTACCTCAATTTCCCCTCGCAGCCTTTTTCTAATTTTTTTCTCTGGGATTCAGGTACAGGACATCCAAGGTTGCCCATCTTTGCTGGGGATATTATCAGAAAGCAGCCGCCATACCCCCACACCCTTTCTGGAAACTTTCAAACCACGGAGATAACCCCTCCAAAAGACAGGCAGGGCTCCAATTTGGTAAAGTTGAAGGTCTTAGCATTTTAGCCTCTAGGCACAGTGGTACCCAGAGCTAGAGGTGAAAACCTTCAGAATTCATTAAAAGATATTGTCTAGACTATTTTCTTTCCAGCCCAGATAAAGCCAAGTAGATTAAGACATTCAAAGGTTAAAAAAAAAAAAAAAAAAAAATGGATGAGACCCAAGTCTCTGATATTGCTCCTTCCCTATCCTCCAGTTTCCCAGTTCCTATCTCTATCAGGTCTCCAACTCCATGAAAAGTTCATGAAGAAAGGAAACTCATGTCTTCAATCCCATGAATACATGCCTTGGGCATCTGCATTCCAATTTGCTCTTTGCTTTACGTATCTTCTTTCCCTTCAGTCGAATTGATATGGTCCATAAGAATTCATTAACTTCTAAATTAAATACACTTAATACATCAACTTCTAAATTCAATACACTTGGCTTATTAGTAATCAACTAAGGACCCTACTGTCACCATAAGGTTGTATCTGGGTCATTTTCAGCTTTTGTTTTGTTTTGGTTTTTTAATCTCTCAGCCTACAGAAAGGCACCAGGGACCTGCACTCAAGGCAGAAACAAAAAACATTTCTTCAGAGTTGTGACCCAGAAATGACTTTTTATACACATTCCCTCCCTCACAATCTGTGGCACAGCACTCCATTCCCAGCTTCCAGTCATCCTGGGCCTTGGCAGAAAAAAAAACAGCTGAATCTGAGATGCATCACAAGGCCACTGGCTGGGGAGCCAGAATATCCAAACACAAACCCAGGCAGGAGCAAAAGGCCAGAGTTTCCACTGATTCCCGTTGGCCCCCTTGGCTGCTGAGCACTGACAGCTTAAAGATAACCCAAGCACCTCCAAAGGGTCACTTTTAAATAGTAGCTTTAATAACACCAGTCATTTCAGAAGTATTTCCTTCCAGAGCCTGCTTCCATGCACATTGGCGTGCCAAGCATGTCCAACAATGGCAGGCCCGCTGAAGAGATGAAAGCCCAGAAGAAAATGGAACAAGTCCCAAAGGGGAACAAACAGCTCCTAACATGCTGTGATTCTATTTGGTGTCCATTTTGAACTGCTGAGAAGGAGTAATCCAGCAAAAAGACACATTGTAGAAATGATCTACTGACAATCACTGGGGATTAAACAACAGGTAGAAAATTAAACACAACAGTTTATCTCAACGCCTCCCCTTTCTAAAACGGAGGCAGCATAAAACCGTGAATGGCCGCCATCCAGGAGTTCTTTAGGGAAGTCTTTCCTTCCAAGAGAAATTTTAGTCTCAGTCTATTGGAGCACAGTGTGGTTGCCTGAGAAGTGTTTGGAGACCTGAGCACATACTACACATACACGGCTACTGTGGTCACCCACTAGCCACCGAAGTGCCAAATGGAATTGCTCAGAGAGCCTGCTGCTTGTTTTTTTCTTCTTCCTGCCTTTTTTACAGGGCCAAAGTCCCGAGACCGTCCTGAGAACCATTAAAGTACACTCGAGCCCGCACCTATCTACCAAGTGAGTCCACACCGTCCAGAATGGCAATCGGCCAGAAGCTGGTGTTCAAGGGACAGGTGCTCAGTGGGCTATTTTCAGTGGCTATCAGCTCAATCAGGAGCTGCACATACTCAGTAGGCAGGCAAGTTTTGGTCGCATTTCAAACGCTGGGCAGCCAAGAGACATACACCTTTCACAGCTGCCAGGGCAACCAGCTGCCCAGTGCTCCTCCCAAGACAGGAGCAATGAAAACAGTGTAACCTGGCCAGCCAACATGCCAGTGAGCAAGCTGCACCTCTCATTTCACTGCCTGGGTTATTCTGAGCTGGGCTTATTGACACTCCATGGCAACACAGGAACAAAGGGCCAGCTACAGGGATCTAAATGTCTTGCAAAGTTGCTAGAAAAGTCAGCAGCAACGGCTTCTGTTTTCATAATAAAAGTAGCGGTGGAATTATTATTAGGTTATTGTTGGTGGCCACTGCTGGTGTTATTATTGGGAAAGTACTGTCATGAAGGGCTACTCTTTGAATGAAGATTTTGTTTGCCACCATCAAGTTGCTATCATTGGGATGGCTCTGAAAATTCAACCTGTACGTCGGCCTGCCCCACCACTGCATGAGAACTCTTTTTCTTATCCCCTGGATCTCTCACCTTGCCAAACCTTATGATCCACTTCTTTCACACATGTTGTTGAAAACACACTCAGCTATCCCTATTCTCACTGCCCTCAGAATATAAGGCAAAAACCTCAGACACAGTGTCCCGGACAGGTGAGCCAAATTCCCTCTCAAGACTGTACTAACGATGCCAGACTGCCCAGGCAGTGTCCTCTAGTCCCCTACTTCTGTGGACTCAGCATTTCCCCTGCCTTAAAAGTTTTTCCTTTGCTGGTCGGTTGAAGCCTGTCCTTCCTTCCAAACTCCACCTCCCTGGGCTGCTATATTCATTCCCAGTGCAGTGTGGTATGACAGCCCTTCTGTCGATACACCCAGTGCTGTGATATAACCTCTGCATCACCCAACTCGACAGCTTAGTTGGAGAATATACCAAATGACGTCAGGTGAGCAGAGCTTTCATCTGAGGGCAGCAGGGACTCCCGGGCAATAGACACCCAGGGGGGCAGGTAACAGTTGTCTGTTTTTAAACCACTTCTAGTATGTTGACAATACCAGTGCCTATCACAGTGTATATGTACATTAGGTCATCCATTGAAAGAATGGAAGATTGCCTTATAACCGATCCTCTTTTCCCAAAATCAGAATAATTTCTTTGAAGGGATGGGCTCTTAACAACTCCTTAGGTTAAATCAGTCCCTTCATCTCTTAGAATATTATCTTTTGTATTACAATAATCATTATTATTATAGCCATATTGACTTATACATTCATCTGAAAAGTATTCACTGAGCATCAACTACTGTGAGGCACATAGACACTGGGAACAAAATAATGATCATGACCACATCCAGGCATCTGTAGGGCTCACTTTACACTTATTTCTCCTGATTCACAACCACGCCATTATGTTCCCCATCGAGCTGCTTTGCTAACAACCCAAGTAACACAGACACAGACACAGTCAAAAGGAATACCCTGGCTCTAGAGGGTGTCTGACTTTGTGTCTATTCTGAGAACAGCCTCATTCGCACGCAAGACCAAGAGTCTTCCCTTCAGAAGACACTCTGACTAGAAACACCATTTAGTTACCAAAAATTACCCCAGTTTTGCAAAATTGACATTGTGAAGCTTTATGTAACTAAGATGTAACGTTAAAGAGAAATCATGACTGTTACTCTACATGGCATTTTGTAATAAATATTAAATGTCAGAGGATTCAAAAAGTCTAAGACTGTAGACATTTCCACCCCATCCTTTAGTTCACAACTTTCCTTAATGAATCTGTGTGTTTTGTTTTTTCTGTTTTTTGTTTTTTTGTTTTTTTTTATTCAAAGTGGCTGGGTGCATATACCAGAATTCAGAAGACAAGAGATGACAAAAAAAAAAAAAAACCCAGACAAAAGGAAGAGACCCCCACACCCTACCCGTACCAATCACTATTTGAATTAAAAATACAGGCTGAGATGGTTGGGTGTTTTCTATTTCAGGTGAATTTCACCACCCCCTCCCTAAGAGAAATTTCTCATTTTTCTCTTGTCCCTTCTCTTCAGCCTGTGTCCCCCAAATGTACATATCCTCAGAAAGCCCATGTTCTGCTCTAACCCATAACAAAGAATTAGAGGGAGCATTATAGTGGATCTGGGAAATACCCGGCTCCGCAGAGCTCAGATTCAGCTGATTAGAATCAGGCAGCAGCTGTCCCAGTGTTGTCACCAAGGCTGAGAGGGTGCAAGTGTAAACTTCCCTTTTCCTGTCAAATCACTGGCTTGGAGAGAGGGTGGTCAGGTGATGGAAAGTTGTGAAAAAATAAAAGATTCTAGGCCAGTTTTGTTGGTGAATATACCACATGTCCTAAGATTAGCAGTCAAGAGCTTTCACCTGAGGGCAGCCAGGACTTCTGGGCAGTGGATTCTCAGGAGCAGATGGAGTTGTCTTTTTTAAGTGATGGTTATGACCCTTTCATGGGTAGTGAAACGGACTTAGTGGCTCAAGACAAAGATTCTTTATTTTTTTATGAGAAATAAAACTATGTAGAAGAAAAAAAGGGAGAGAGAAGAAATAGTAGTTTGTTAAGCATAGTAGGAAAAATAACAATTTTAGCAATTTTCTTTCCAAATGTGTGCAGGCCTTATTCTAAAAGGTTCCCAAGTGTAAACGCACTCAGTACAACCTTAAAATGTTTCTTCCTGAGTCACAGTGAAAAGTTTAGAAGTCACCCCGCCCTTTGTCTTACACTATCCTGGAATCAACATGAGTTCTAAGTAATTATGACTATTAGGTATAATCATTATGGAAGCTCGCCTGAGGTCATGCCAGGCTACAAAGGGACGTTCTGGAAGACAGTTAGCAGGATTTGGGGAGCTGCAAATTCAATTTTAAAACTCTTGTTTTCCTCTTCTTTTCCTCTCAAGAATAAGAGTTGAATCTATGACATTTCTGCAATCTCCTGCTTCATGAGTTTTCCATGAAGAGGAGATGGCATCCATCCCCTTGCTCTTGAGACCTATCTTTATACAAGAGAAGCTGAGACGCTATCGCACCACCCACTCACTATGGTTCACAAAGAAATCATTTAAAGAGCTTGAGTCTTGGAGTTGTTTTCCCATCTGTTCAATACTTGACTCTGTTTGATTGCATTTTTAAGAGTCCTCTTACATCCTCCTGCTACCCCCTCCTCATATAAACACATAGCATATGAACATTTTATTATGTCCACGGCGGGGCGGGGTGGGAGAGGATGTGGCTTTAACAATCCACAGCTGAAACCAACATGCCCCAGGAAGGAAAGGCTAAATGGAAGCTTTGTCACAGCTCACCTGGATCAACTAATACAGCATCATTGTTAGGTAAGAAAATTTGACAATAAAGAAGCAGTATCTTAAGAGTGTGCCATTTCACCAGGTTTTAGGTCCTAGTAAAGCAAAGAGTTCACCAGATCACATCTCTCTTTTTAAAAAGTCTCTCGTTTGATGACATGTCAATGAAAAAGATTTTATTCTGAACAAAAGGGATATATTATAGTAATGAAAAATGAGAACAACAAATTTAATACTGAGACATTTCTCTTACATTCATTCACCCCTACAAGAACTTCCTGATCCTAAATAATGAGAAATTCAAAGAAAGACATATTCTTTTCCCCGCCCCAGTGGTGAAGAGGGGCACCTTTGTGGACCCTAACAAAAAGACTATTGACATTATCCCCGCCTTTCTTCCTTCACTGGGCAATTGGGCTGGAAAGTCTGAGTGATGATGGCTTTGGAAATACTAAAATAAAGTCAACACCAAAAATGATTTAGGACTTAGCAATTTTCTCTAGGACAGGCCAAAATCTCTTACAAGAAAACATAAAGGTCCAATCTTCCCTGCTCCCATCTAACTATGGCTTGAAATTTAATAAAATATGGGTCATCTTAGCTTGGAAATATTTCTACAGAAGCAATATTCCATTTTAATATTATGTCGTGGTCTACATCTGCAAATGCTCAAAGAACAAAGGAAAAGGCAAACATGGGAGGTTCGGAACAAAAAATGAACTCCTCCATGACATAATAGCAATATTAGAGCATGATTAGTCTTTTTAATGGGAAGGAAAAGGAAGGATATACGGGTAATTAGGACTCAAGTGCTCTTCTCTGTGAGAGCAAATAAAACTCTTACTGCAGCTAGAGCTGTATATATAACAAACTCAATAAATGAAGGCTAGAATGAGAAAAGAGAAATAAAACACAAACCAGGTGAACAGACCCTCATCACTTACTATTAATAAGCTCTCATCTCAGCTTTCAAACAGAGTGGACTGAGCTGGATTCTAACGTGCACCAGACAGAAGGGAAATCTGGATGTAGCTAATTAAGGGCAACAAATGCAAAATTCTAAGAGGACTGATATGATTGAAACTCTTGAACACCAATCTTCAAGGGTAGCATACTTTTTGTTGGCTTGGTAACTTTAAGCAATTCAATAACACATCCTCCAAAAGCAAACTCATTAAGGTAATCAAATGTATTATGGAAAAAAACACACATAAAGCAGTGGCAGATACTGACCACTCAATAAATATTACCTATCGTCCTCAAAGTAGCTATAGTCGGTAGTATTTTCCAACCTTATTTGGTCTAGTATTTTCAGGTTTCCACAGAACCTGAGAAATGTCCTAAAGTACACGCATAGCAGTCAAACTAATAAAATCACTCTATGTTTAAGTGTTACTAACAATTTAAGCTATATGTAAGAGACAATTCAGAAATAAGGGGAACTGGATTTTTGATTTTGTTATTTTAAGAAACATGAAGGCAGGATTGAAGATGAATAGACAAGGAGAAAGGAAGAGAGAAGAGGAAGAAACATTTTCATTTATTTTTATTTAGTTGTTCATCTTTGTTGTTCTCCCAGAAACTGGTAATAAGCAAACCCTGGTGCTTGAGATGTATGTAGGCTGTGCTTGGTCAGAGGCAGTCAACTTAACCACTATTTCACCTACAGGGTGCACCTGTTTTTTAACTGACTAAGAAGAGTATACTACCCAACAAAATATATTGGAACAACATCTCAATGACTCTCTTACTTATGCCAACAATGCCATCGACTTCATGGAAGTACAATTATTAAGGTGCTATATTGTTCTGTAAACATCAAACAATACATCTATATTCTTTTCAACTTAATAGCTTAAAAAGTCTACATTTAGAATACCTATGGGGCTAATGTAAATATTTTAGTTATCCATTCCATTATCTATCTCTTTTGGTTAAGTATTTTCAAATTAACATTTACTTTATGACTAATGTTGAGTATATTAGAGTGTATTAAATTCAGGAGTTCCCAGTGTTTCTTTTTTATTTCTTGTAAATATACAAAAACAAAGAGTCCTTTCATAGGCTATGCTATTGACAGTTAACAAGGAGCTGAGTCATGGAAGGAAGACAGGACTAAAGCAATTACTATTATAACTAGAGCACTCTAGGCTGCAGCACTCACTGAAAATTCTGTTCAAAAAATAAAAAGCTATTGTAAATAAAGGATGATGTGTTCATTTCCATATTTTTAAGTATCCTAGTGGTAGTGCTATATTAAATAGCAAAATGTTAGTGGTGATTGTTTCCACTTTAGCCAGACTAGCTCATTTCATTACATAGCTTCACTGTGACATTAAGAGGTCACTTCTGGATTCTTGGGAAGCTTAAGAGCTTAAAGCAGGAAAACACAACCAATAGCAGGGTTGTTAATCTTATTCTATATTATTATATTATTCTAAATTTTATATGCTCATTCCCTTTCTTTTTCACCTTTTTCTTCACCTCTCTTCCCTTATTAATACTACATTTCCACCTTAATTTCTCTCCCACTATCATTTTTTTCTACCTTGCCTATACAAGGTCTACCCATAATATCAAAAGAAATCCACAGTAAGTACTAATACAACACAGAACTGACAGTATACCTAGGGAAAGGCATGGAACTTGGAAGAATTTTTCCCACAACATTCTTTAGATTTTATAATTATATGTTTTTTAACAATCAGAGAAATAATCCTAGAAATCTGCCTGTTATGTCTCCAGATATGGCCAAATGTCCCAGGAATGTTTGAATAACCTCTATAAAGTACTACTAGCTCATCAAATCTTTTCAACCCATTTCTTCTTATTAAATCTTTTTAAAACTCACTCTCTTTTTCTGGGTAAACCAACTCCAATTCCTTTAAACATCCCAAACAGGATTCCTGGTTCATATCTTCTTGGCACTAATTAAAATGATTGTAGGGTAGTTAAGTAATTGAAATGATTGTTCCAAGATGGCAGACTGCAACGATCTCAAGCTTGCATCCTCCCAACAAGTACAACCAAAATATACTCATTTAGCAATGACAATATTTGAAAAGAAAGTAGGATCAGCATCTCCACAAAAAGACACACATCTTCATAAACGGTACGATAAGCTGATCTGTCATCTTCATGCCACCCTGTTCAGAGACCGTGAGGCTGCCGGCAGAGAACAGTGACATAAATACTCTCCAGGAGCTAAGGGGCTTTCCCCAGGAGTGGGTGCCCCCATACCTGGAATTTGCTTTTAGTCACTGAACCAAAAACCTTGGTGAGGGGTAGAGAGATAGTCTCCTACTAAAGCGAAGCACTATTTCAGCACAATGAGTACACTGGGGGCTGCCACTGCAGAAAGGCACCAAAAGGACACAAGCACCCCCTCAGCGGACTTGTGCCAAACTGTTGGTGCTCAAAGTTACCTTTCTTAGGGCTGCCAGAGACACAGAACCAAGTCTACAGTACCTGTGCAGTAAGTTGAATTAGTTTTAGCAGAGAGCATGTCATTCTCCAGCTCACTCAAGGAAGATAAGTGAGTCAAGTTTCCATGTGCCAGGGACTACTGCTAAACAGCTTTACTATCTGTTTGGTACTTCCTAGAACTTATACTCCCAGGATCCAAGGTTTCTTTACCTCTCACAGCTGAGGCTGCCACTCCACTAAAGGATTGAGGGATTTTCACAGGGGAAATGTACTTTCTGGCTTTCTCCTGTGACTCTGTTGAGACTGTGGTCTGCGTGCATACTGGGAGGGCCCACAGCTTTGGGGTCTCTCTCTTTCTGTCTTATTCATTCCTGTGACTCTGAGGAAAACTCTGCCCAATTGCAACCATGCAGGCTGGACTCTCGGGCATCAACAGAGTGGGCTCTAGAGCTGCAATAATCCCGAGACGTGCTGGGGTCACGCAACAAAAGAAGCCTAGACTTTCAGACCAACACCTAGGCCTATACTGTGCAAACTGATATCCTAATACAAGGACTTACAACAGGGAGGCCTAACTCACAGAAATAAATAAAAAATGCCAAAGAGATAAGAGACAAAGAAATACACATGTAATCGTGGACCAAAACAAAACTCCAGAGGGAAATCTGAATGCAACAGAAATAAACAAACTGATTAAGAATTTAAACAGCTGTAATGCTACTCAATGAAATCAGAAAAAAATGAACAAAACTAGAACTACATGAAGGAAGCAAATACATAAGGCAATTTCAAACAGAATTCATGGAGCTAAAGAATACAATAGCTGAGCTAAAGCACACTATAGACGGACTCAACAATAGGCTGGAAAAAGACTCCAATCGAATCAGCAAGCAAGAAGATAGGGCAATTGAATGCATCTAAACAGACCAGCAAAGAGAAAAAAGAATTAAAAGACATGAAAGAAAGCATATGAGACCTATGGGATGACATCAAGAGGAACAACATTCACCCCACAGAGGTCAGAGAGAGAGAGAGGGAGAGAGAGAGAGAGAGAGACAGAAATCATATTTGAAGAAATAAAAGCTGAGGAGTTCCCTAACCTGAGGAAGGAAACAGACATCCAGACCAAGGAACTCAAAGAGTACCAAACTAAAACCCAAATAGACCTATACCAAGATACAGTGATATTAAAATGACAAAAATACAAGATAAAGAGAGAATCTTAAAAGGAGCTAGAGAAAAAAATGAGTTACATGCAAAGGAGGGTCCATAAGACTGGCAGTAGATTTCTCAGTGGAAACTTTACAGGACAGAAGAGAATGGCAGGATATATTCAAAATACTGAAAGAAAAGGGTTTCAAACTAAGGATACTCTACCTTGCTAGCTTTTCCTTCAAATTGAAGGAATGATAAAGAACTCTACAAGCAAACTAAAAGTTAAAAGAATTCATCACCATGAAAACACCTTATGAGAATTAGAGAAAGTTCTATAAAATGAAAAAGAAACCCCATTTAGAAGCAACAAGGCATCATCACATTATAAAAAATTGCATGCCCTAATGAAATAGCAGTTAGATCCATTATCTCCAGCAGAGTGCACACACAACCCAATGACCCAGGTTCATGACCAAACACCAGGGGGATAACCAAAAGGAACTCCTAAATAAAAATTAATTAAATGCTTCTTCCTCCTCTGGCTTCCTGCCTGCCTACTTCTTCTGGCACCTTTTCTTTAAAATAAACAAAACAAATATATGTACTTGTATGTGTGTACATATATAATATATACACTTATACATACTATATATATATTATACATACACTATGTATACTTTTCCCCATATATAATGTGGAGAAAAGTTAAGTGAAAGTGTGGACTGTTAGAATGCGCTCAAGACAAACTTGCTTTTAAGCTATACAGGTTATAAGCATAGAAGTGTTTATGTAAAACCTCATAAACCCATATCAAAACAAAGAAGAAACTGAAAAGGGAAACCAAACACTACATAAATGCTTTCAAAGCACCTATGAAGAGAAGGGGAAAAAATACTATGTGCCAAAATACCCAGAAAACAATTAACAAAATGAAGAATAAATCGTAAGATATTAATAATCACCCTAAATGTTAATGGCCTGAACTCACCAATCAAAAGGCAAAGAGTGGCCAAATGGATTTTAGAAATGTAACCCAGCTCTCTCTCTGCTGCATATCGGAAACGCATCTACATTTGAAAGATAAATACTGGCTCAAAGTCAACAGCTGGAAGACAATCATACAGTCAAATGGTTATCTAAAAATAGCAGGGACAGCCATACTTATATCAAATAAAATAAACTTTCAACTAAAGAGGGTAGCAAAAGACAGGTATGGACATTACATAATGATTAAGGGGTCAATTCAGCAAGAAGACAGGACACATTAAAATACAAGTACCAAATGAAGGGGCATCAAAATACATAAAGCAATTACTAATAGTACTAAAGAGAGACATCAACAGCAGTAAAATTATAGGAGGAAACATCCATGATGATGAAAAACTTAAAGTGTTTTCACTAAGATAAGTAACCATTCAAAGCTGTCCACTCTCAACACTGCTATTTAACATCATACTGGAGGACCTAGCCAGAGCAATAAGGCAAGAAGAAATAAAAGGAAACCAAATTGGAAACTAAAACTATCACTGAATGATAATACACAAAGAAAATCCTACAAATTTCATCCAAAAAACTGTTACAATTGATCAAGGAACACAGTAAAGTGGTAAACTACAAAATCAATATACAAAAATCTGTTCATTTGTATATGCAAACAATAAAAGATAAAATCAAGAAAACTATCCTATTTATAATATAAACAAAAAGAATTAAGTGCCTTGTAATATACTTAACAAAAGAGGTGAAAGATCTTATAATGAGAACTCTAAGACTTTGTTTAAAAAAGGAAAAAAGGAAAACAGAAGACGATACACGATACAAAGAGACAGAAAGATATTCTGTGCATGGTTGGGAAGAATCGAAATTGTTAAACTTACCATCTTACCAAAAGCAATATACAGATTTCATGCAATCCCCACCAAAATTCCACTGACATTTTGCAAGGAAATTGAACAAAAAAAATTTAAATTCGCATGGAATCACAAAAGATCCCAAATACTAAAGCAGTCATGAGAAAAAAGAACAAAAACAGAGGTAACACACCCAAAGATCTTGAACTACAGTATGAAATGATAGTGCTCAAAACTATATGGTAATAGAAGTAAAACAGGCATATCAATGGAATAGAAATGAATCACCAGAAGTAAACAAATATGATCATTTAATTTATGACAAAAGAATGAAGAACATACAATAAAGAAAGGAAAATCTTTTCAACAAGTAGGGTTTGGCCAAGGAATAAAACTAGACTATTCTCTAATACTATAAACAGAAATTAATTCAAAATGGACTAGAGACTTGAATTTAAAACCAGAAACCATAAAATACTTAGAGAAAACTTAAGGCAATACTTTCCATGACATCAACTTAGAAAGATGACTGAACTCCAGAGGCAAGGGAAGCAAAAACTAAAAAAAAAAAAAAAATGGGACCACATCAAACTAAAAAGCTTCTGCACAGTGAAAGAAATCATTACCAAAACAAAAAGACATCCTACTGACTGGAAGAAGATATTTGCACATCATATATCTGACAAGGGCTTGATATCCAAAATATATAAAGAACTCATAAAACTCAACAATAGTAAAACAAGCAACCCAATTAAAAAAAAAAAATGGACACAAGAATTGAATAGACATTTCTCCAACAAAGACATACAGATTACTAAGGCATATGAAAAAGATATTCTTCCTCTCTTATTATTAAGGAAATGCAAATCAGAACAGTGAGATAGCAAGGAAAGGGAACCACTTTAAACTGCTGTTGTGAGTGTAAATTGTTGTAACCTTTATGGGAAGCAGTATGAAGACTCTTCAAAAAAAAAAACTGAAAATGAAATCTGATACAATCCCTTCATCCTACTTCTGGGTGTTTACCCAAAGAACACTAATTCACAGAGATATATGCACCTCTATGTTTAGTGCAATATTATTTACTATAGCCATGAATTGCAATCTACCTACATGCCCATCATCAGATGAATGGATAAAGAAGGCATGGTATCTATACACACAATGGGATAACATAAAGCTATAAAAAAAGATGAAATCTCATCATTTGCATCAACATGGATAGAACTAGAGGGGATTATCTATGTGAAATAAGTCAGAAGAAGAAAGACAAATACTGATAATCTCACTCATATGTAGAATATAAAGAAACAAAGCAAAGCAACGGACTAAAAAAAACACTGTTGGACACTGACAATAGAATTGAGGTCAGCAGTGGGGAAATGAGTGAGGGGCAAGAGTAAGTGGTGGTGGGGGTCCAATGGACAGCAGTGCAAGACTTTTACTAGTTTGGTGGTGGTTGTGGTACATTGTCATATATTGGAAGAATGGTGAACCTGCATATATGGGTTTATATTACTTTGTAAATTAAAGTTACCTCAATAAATACCAAAAATAAATAAGTAAAATGATTGTAATATTATTTGAATGTTTGTAATAACATGGCTTAAAGCAGAATCTAGACTATTAATATCTCAATTTGCTTGCAACAGCACAATCTGATAGAAACTTAGTATGTGTCACATTTCATAATTCTAGATTTTTATAGTAGTAAAAAAGAATATGCTAATTCCACCTTTCAAACTATCTTCAAAATCTAATATACACTTTACACATACAACATATCCCAATTTTTAGGTCCATTTCAATAGCTACATGTTCTAGTAGCTATTTATAGCAATATTTACAGAAAAAAGTAGGAACAGATAAAATGTTATAAACAGAACATATAATATATTTCTAGTATATTAAAAATTATTATTCTACAGTGGTGGTGACAGTGATTTGTCAAATTAATGCTTCATTGGAAGCTTAAGAAGTATGTAAAGAGATAAAGTAACTGAGGCAACAAGACTTACTGTCCCATCTGATCACAAGGCTAAGATTCACACTATTAGCACTACTCTTCATGAAAGAATCCTTGTAAAATAAAGTGGGTACTGCATGATGCAGAATAAAAAGTTTTCAAATTTTTTTTTCTTTATCTGAAACAATATAGGATAACATAAAAAAGCAACTACATGTGAGTATAGGGAATTACAAGTAACTTTATTTTCTTTTTCTCTTGATTACATCTTTTGTAGATATTAACAGGGACAGGACCATCCCTAAGTAGCTTTCAGCAGAGCACAGTAACAATGAGAAAGAGGCAGAGATGCCAAAAGTCCTGAAATGCCTGGGTGGTACAGGAATAAGCATTACCCAAGGGCTCACAAGTTTTGACTTTCCCACCTTTACATGACTCCTTTACATGAAAAACCTTTGTATAATTAATTGAAACTAGTAAGTAACGTTTATACATAAAATTGCAAAGTATGTCTTAAAATTGCCTTAATGTATACATTTTCTCAAAATATAGCAACTGTAAATCAAATTCTCTATTTTGCTGGATTTCCACCAAAATTTGCCTACTGATTGATAAAATTCAATCACTGAAGGCAAGAACAGTTACGGTAATTATGCCACCAATACATTAGTGTCAATCTGTTTTTCAACGAGATCAACAACTATTATATATATGTGCAAACATTTAGTACTTCATTATTATCCTGGTGTACTCATGACTGACTATATTCTATTTGTTTATACATGTTTATTGTTAATTATAGAATTTTAATTTTTTTTATTTCCAATAGGAAATTGTATGTAATTTTTAAAATGTGTGTAGACAGGTAAGGTATAACGTAAAAGTTACACATCATGATAGTCAAGGGCATTATGAAATATTTATCAAATAATGTATTATATACAGATGATTTATGATAATGCAAATATTAAATCTATACAATGTTTACATGCAATATTACTTCAATAAAATTTAAAAAAATAAAAATAGCTGTGAAAGCCCTCATACCCTAAAAAAAAAAAATCAGAAAACAAAAACAAAAACATCATTAGTCAACAATATAACTTTCACTGTATTAACTGACGTATATTTTCCTAGGACTCAAATTCTTGGTTATCCTGCAGCATAGTTATTATTATATCTAGAATAAATTTTTTTTTAAATAATTACCAGAAAAAGGAACACTCACATTGAAACTAATGAACCTAGACACACATCATACAGCCTTCACAGAAATGAATTCAAAATGAATCACAGACATATATGTAAAACAGAAAACTCTAAAAGGCCTACTAGATAACACAGAAGGAAAAAAACCTAGATAACCTTGGATACGACAATAACTTTCTAGAGGCATGATCCATGAAAGAAGTAATTAATTATCTGTGCTTCATAAAACTGAAAACTTCTGCTCTGTGAAAGACAATGTCAAGAAAATAAGAAGACAAGTCACAGACTGGGAGAAAATATATACAGAAGAAACAATGATATATTCTGACACATTCAAAATAGACAAAGAACTCTTAAAGCGCAAATATCATAAATAACTAAATTAAAAAACAGGTCACAGACCTTAACAGAAAACTCACCAAAAAAGATATACAACGGCAATTTAGCATATGAAAAGAGGGTCCACATCATATGACATTAGGGAAATGCAAATTAAAACGGCAATAAGAAACCAACCCATACCTATTCAAATGGCCAAAATGTTCAGAAAACTGACAACACTACCTGCTGGAACAGGAACAATGGTTCACTGAGGACGAGAATGCGAAAATGGGAGAGTCGCATTGGAAGATGGGTTTGGCAGTTTCTTACAAGATTCAACATACTCTTACCATACAATCTAGCAATCACAAAGGTGTTTACCCAAAGAAGTTGAAAACATATGACCACACGAAAATCTGCATACTAATGTTTACATCACTTTATTCAGAACTGCAAAACGTGAAAGCAACCAAGACACTCTTCAGTAGATGAATGGATAAACTGCACATCCAGTAACTATTATTTGGCACTAAAAAGAAATGCGCTATCAAAGCTATAAAAAGATGTGGAGAGGCCTTAAATGCATCTCAATTAGTAAAAGAAGCCAATCTGAAAAGACCATCTATTGTATAAATTCCAACTATATGACATTCTAGAAATGCCAAAACTATGGATACAGTTTTAAAAAAACATTTTGTGGTGGCTGTGGGAGAATATCCAGAGAGACATGAGGACTTTTTGAACAATGAAATACTCCCTGATTCTCGAACACTGGATACATTTCAGTACGTGTCTGTCCAAATCTATAGAATGTACACTGAGAGGGAACCCTAATGTAAACTGTGGACTGTGGATGATTATGATGTGTCAAATGTGGTTTCCTCAGTTGTAATAATGTACCTCTGGCAGGGAACGTTGATAATGCGGGAGGCTATGCATGTGTGGTGGGGGCGGGAGGTATATGGTAAATCCCTACAACGGGCTCTCACTTTTGCTCTGTACCTGAAAACTGCTTAAAACATAAAGACCTACAGGGGTGAGGGAAGGAATGTTAAGTCTGATAGGATTAAGAACAAACTAGCTTAACTTAAGTCAAACAATATATCTTATACTAACCCTACCCCACTTAGCTGTGAACCACTTACCTTCCATACTAGGGGAAGGGAAAGCAATCACCATTAGCACAGGAAGAATCATCACTCCATCTATCATTGTACAACTGTGAAAGGAAAAAAAGAGATATGAGTAAAAAAAAAAAAAAAAAATTAACTGCAGGCCAATTAAATTAAGCATATCATCTTCAAACTGCCGTTCAAGGCCTTTCCTCCAAATCCCCCTCACATATGTTGCCTTATTAGTATATTTAAACATGGATCTAAACAAATCACCTTTCAGAGTTAATCAGATTTATTGGTCACCACTCTAAGGAGACTTTCTCTGAATACACCCTCTTGCAAGGAACTCAAAAGGGACATAAAAAAATCCTCAACCATAAGGTCAGGCATTCTCAAAGGATTTTAGGTTTGAAATCTGTCTTATAGATGGCAAAATTGGTCCTAAACTAAAAACTCTTGAGAGTATAAATAATCTTTTAACTAATGGGCTACATCAAAAACCTAGAAATCACTGAAGTATCTTAATTCTCGGAATAATCATTAGCATTCATTCATTCTTTTACTCGATCAATAACTTTTTGAGAGCCTTTATGTACTAAGCATTAGAAAATGAAAATTACATATAGATATGCATACACACACACAATTATGGTCCTTACTATCGCAGAGCTTATAGGCTCTCTCCTATGGTGTTAATTAAGACTGTATAAGAAATGAATTAAGTGTTGGAGAGAAACGTGGTTAAATAAGGCAGTTAAAAAACAACTTGAAATTTTCTGGAGGGTGGAGAAGCTCTCCTGTGGAGACTATGAAAAGAATTAGAAAGACGAGTAGGAAGTACTGAAAAAGGGCAAGAGAGCCTAGATAGTTAATAAGGTGGAGAAAATCCAAGAAGACTAAAGAAGGAGGCCAGGGTCAGAACCTTGGTAGTATCGTAAGTCCTAGTTAAGTCCTCTCCTCGTCTCTCTGTATTCAATGCCATGAAGGGCCCTTTCCCTTAGTTCTCATAACTTGGTTCCTTACCATTCCACTCTCCCAGGCACTCAACAAGTCAGCTTCCACCTTACTGAGATCTTTATATACAAATGGTGCCTATGATTGGGCCCTTCTTTCAGATTTCAATCTGGCAAAGTCCTACCCATCCTTTAAGTCTCAAATGCCACTTCCTTCTAGAAGTTAACCTAAACCCTCATATGCCCTCACTAGACTCTCATAGAGCAGTTTGTTAATTCCCATTCATAGCACTGAAAATAATTATATACTCATACTTGTGTTTGCTTTTGAACATCCGTCTCCCTCACTAGACTGTTAACTCTACAGAAGAAAAATATATACTCTGTTTTGTTCATTGCTATCAGAGACAAGCAGGTACACATTTAATATTTGTTGAATTTAAATTTTCCCTGAATTTAAGCAATTCAATTTAAGTTTAAATTCTTATGAATTAACAATTTCCCTGGCCCTCAACACACAAGCACATTTATTTATTAGGTCCTGGAATAACATCTTGCTTAACATCATTTTGTTATAACATTGATTAAAAACAAAACCCAGTTGATATTGAACAAAACAACATTATTCAATAATCTGCTTTTGTTATGTCATCTCACTTAAAGTCAGTTTCCAAGAAATTCTTGACGAAGTTAAGACTTACTATACATAACTACACAGGAATGGCAAGTCAAGACATTTGTCATCTCTGTAACTCTAATCTCTCAAAATTTATTCAGGTAAGCCTCAAAATTAAGAATCTTCCCATTATTAAAAAAAAATTTTAAAACAGAATCACTGTTTGCATTTTTTTCTATCACAGAGTCAACAAAAGCCCATGGCCCAAAATAAATTTTGGAAGATTATTATGCAAGCAAAATTAAACTATTCATTTATGCTCATAAATAGAAAAAAATAACTAAAAAGGTGTTATAAATTCTTTCCCTCAAACTTATCTACCTTTTATAGATGAATAGCTCAAAATCTCCAAAAAAATTTGGAAAAACATCAACATTACTACTAGCTGTCATTTCTTTCATCATCTCGCATTTCTATGCTAACCAGTTAACTAAGCTATTTAAAATGGTGACCCCCACAAAGGAAAAAATGAATACAGAACAGAGAATGTTCTAGAATAAATTTCCTGATATTTTCATTATAAAAAAATTAATATGCTAAAGTCTCAACTTGAAGCCCCAAGAATCTATTTCTAATTTTAAAACACACTAAAAGAAAATATTGTCTTTTTTCTTAAATTAAGCTTTCAACCTAGCACTCAAGAATTTCAGCTAAGAAGTTTCAGGTGTGGGTTTGGCAAAAAAACTGGGAAAAGAAAAGAGCAATAATTTAATAGATTAGAGATATTTTTCTCTGGTGGCTTTTCAAAATTTTGGTCTCAGAATCTTAATCGCCTGAAAATTACTGAGGATCCTAAGGGAGCTCATCCACATGGGCTCTAACAATATTTATTCTATTAGGAATTAAAATGGTAGTGAGAGTTCTTAAATACTGTATTTTTTTAAATAACAAATATTCTACCCTATTTTTTATAAATTAAAAAAGAAACTATATTTCTCCAAAAATATCAGTGAGGAAAAAATGCCAGTTTTGCATTTTTGTAAATCTATATTTGGCTTAGTAGAAAGCAATTATATTCTCCTGTTTGATTCTGCATTTAATCTGTCTGAGTTGAAGTACATATAGAAAATTCAGCCATATCAATGAAAAATCAAGAACCTCACGGGGCCCATTAGAAAGTCTCGGAAACACTTTGAGAACCATTGTCTGCCTTACTCCTTCAATGTGCAGTTCTTCTTCCATATAACCAGATAACCAGACGGTACCAGGTAGTTTAGGTTGAGCATTTTACCTGATACCTGGTGAAAAAAAAATTAAAGTGTTTCTAGGTTTAGAAATTTCATTAACCTTTCTAACAACAAGGAAGCCAATAAACCACGGTCAAGAAAAAAGCACTACGTTTCTTTAAATGTAGAAATAACAGCTCATGCATATAACTGAGCAATTTTTAAATTGAGACATCAACCCCTAACAAGAAGGTATCCAGCTGCTCATCAACTTTAAGTTCAAACCCTTACACAATGTGCTAGGGTCAAAATCCTTAACTGAAAAATCAGAAGCTACTGGAGATTACAAACCATTATCTAAAGGGTTTAGAATATTTTTGCCTCTAGCATATACTACCTCCTTTCTGTTCTTGCATTAGTCCCTCTCTGCCGTAACTGATCATAATACTTCAGACACAAGTAAAATAACTACTCAGAAAAAGTTAGCAAGTTCCACTCTTAACTAAAGCACCCTATTTAATCTGCACCATCTCTTAAAATGTCTCAGGCTTACTCTCTTGGGAGACAGAACATTCCCGTGATATTCTACTAAAAACAAGCATATCACCAGGGCAGAAAAGAACCACTTTCCAAATCCCATGGTACTTTTCAAACTCCATTTATAGATCAGACTGCTATTCGGTTAAGGAGCTAGTGTTCAGTTCAATTTTTGACATGTGTGGGCTTGAGACCAAGTTTGGCACTTCCTTTGCTCATCACAATTTTACAGCTGTATAAAGCCACAGATACACTGCAGTACATCACACACACTCACACACAATCACAAAGCGTTTTTATATTGGTCACAGAATATCAAGAATATAATAAAATTTCTGTATTCAACTCTTAGAAGTCATATTAAGAAATCTAGTTGACATTCGACTATAAGAAAGTTATTTCTAAACCCTAGACTTATAAACAGCATACAATTTGTTATCCATAAAACTGAAGATGAAGGGAAAGTTGTAAAATAAACACAAAGATTCTTGCCCATCAGAAAATTCTACAAAATGTTCATTTGTCTGGCATGATGGCCTAAACTTAGTCCACTTATTCAAAATGAAATTTATTAAGTACCTACTTATTCAATAGTAGGCTGAACACACTTCCTTGGGACAAGAACAGGACATCAGCATAGCAAAAACGGAACAGGGTTACGTGCTGGTGACTGAGGAGAGGGCTGGAGGCAGAGAAGAGCAGAGGAGCGAGGCCAGTAACAAGCAGGAGCTATGCCAGCCATCGGCGATGCACAGTAATGGTGTGTGGTCCTCCAGAGCTTCATCAAACAGCCAGGGTCAGTGCAAGGACTTTTGGCACCTAGTCAGAAATCAAATTCGGTGCCCCTATAAGCCCCACTTCAAATGTCCTGCCTAAAACACATGCCGCTTTAACCATCAGTGTTAGAAATGGTCAAAAACCGCCCCCACAGTACCAGAGATAACCCCCACAGTACGTACCTGCAGTTCAAAAAACTACTGTTCTGCTCCCTTTGAAGAAACTACTGTGTAGGGTGAAGGGGGAACCCGCTTCCCCAGAGGCTCCTTTTTCTTCAAAGCGGGCAGAAACAGCAGTAGCAGCCACGCCCAGAGCAACTCAACCGCCCCTTTTGCCCCACATTAAAGACGGCCCTGGTGGTGCGCCCTGGTGGAGCAGCGGGTGGGTCAACTGCGTCTACAGGAGCCAGCCACATACCCCTGGGTTCGAGTCCCAGGTCTGAGGGGAAACAACCAGTATGAACAACTAGTGGAAATAAGATAAAAGATGCTTCCTTCTCCTTTCTCTTCCTGCCTGCCTAGTAGTCTTCATTCCTACTGGTACCTTTCCTTTAAAAAAATAAAAAAGATGGCTCTGGTTAATTAAAAACAGGACAAGATTGACATTTATATTAAACAGTGGGATGATCCTGAAACATGGAAAAAGTGGGACTGTCCCGTTTACAACAGTATGTATGGTCAGCCTATTCAATAGGGACTTTCATGAACTCTTCTCATTTCCACTTCCAACAACTCCAAATAAGAAAAATCTTGAAAGGCAGGCTGCACATTCACGATTCCACATTTTGAATGACTTTTATACCATCCACATGAAGTCACTCGCTCACTGTTGATGAGGATTGTTACTATTCCATTACCATCTTTTTCTTTATATCTCTTAATACTGTCTATGCTTTTCTTTCCATAAGAAAAAATAAATGCATTTTCTTTACTATAAAATTAGAAGCAAAGCAGAAAAAAAGTTAGAGTAATTCTGCTTTCTCTTTAGCAATTTGTCAGCATTACATCATTAATCACCTTAAGAGTAGTGGCAGGCACTGTACTTAGAGATCATATGCATTTTCTCATTCGATCCTTCCCAAAGCACTCTAAAATAAATCCTCACAATAATCCTACTTGATATAATAAAATAGGTGGGTAAGAGTAACTTGTCCAAGGACACAAGGTCAACTCTAGACCATCTGACCAGAGTTCAGTTATTAATCAACCATCATTGTCACAACTTTCATTGAACTCATCGGTTATTTTTAACAATCTACTTTTTTCACTTTTTACATTTTTCCAAGAGCCAACACATTCTGATCTTGATTTTTCTCTAAGAAAATCCTTTTTCTCATGGTTATCTGGGCTATCTTTCCAATCATCCCTCTCCATTTCTCTCACCTCAAAATTAATTTCATATACCCAGTAACCTCAGAGTATCTACTGTCCCAACCCCCTGAATCTTGATGTGAAAGGGAAAACAAGCTGCCTTGATAGTATATCAAGTGGCTTCTATCTCCCATCTCCCACCCAACTCTTTAGTCCTCTTTTATAACTCACATCTCAGAATAAAAACAGAAATTAGTATAAGTCAGGCACATTTGGGGGTAAGGTTATAGAGTCAGTAAGACAAATTTTAGACCTTTGAGGAAAGAAATACTTACAACTCCCACCTCCAAGGACAAAAATCAGACATGTGACACCAGTTATGTCTCTTCTATACTCAGTAGGCAGAGAGAGAACCCAAGGGCAGTTTCCTCCCAACTGCCTGGATCTTTAGGAAGAGTGAAGGGAGACATGGGCTGTCAGAAGTAGCTGTAAGGAAAAGCTAAACTGAAGCTATCATACCATATAAGTTAAGTCAGGGTCTTTTCTCCAGTTCACAAATGACCTGCGAAATATTTTTAACACCACACGCTGTCTGAACTGGCAATGTGCAGGTTGCCAGGGCTTGGTTTTATATAGACTTCACTGCTGCTGGAGTCCTTTGGTGGGGTGTTACTTTCAGAATATTAGCATGTAATTTGATCTTTTGCAATAGATGAATACAAATAGCTTCTTGGACAAGTCCTATAGAACTGAAACCCAGCCCCTGGATCAGTTCATCCTGTAGTTAGAGGAAATAATTACAGATTATTTCAGCAAAGAAAGGATTTTGATGGAAAGAGTTATACTACAAACCTTCCAGCTGTGACAGATGGACCCAAGATATGGCTTGCAAAGGAGGGGAAAGAACAACATAATTTGAAAAAGATGGTAGGAAATGGAGAGGTAGGCTTAATTGAATAAAAGTGAGAAGTTTAAATTAGGCTACCCAGTAAGAACCAAAGATCCCCAGTAAAATTACTTTAATTCTATTTAGAATGAAATGACTTTGCTATACCCCTAACAGATAGAGAAAAATAACTAAGATGAGCTTCTACGACTGCAATGTTTTGACTACCCACTACAAGTCTTACTGCTATCTCAAGACTAGATTTTATTTTGACACACTTGAGTACATGAAAACTGTCCCTCCTTTTCGACTTCATTCCCTCTGGATCAAACAGCCATGCTTCTTGCTTTGTTTGTTTCAACTGATAGGACCCATCATCTATCTCCCAGCTGCTTTGTTATATTTTCCTAGGCAGTTCAGGGCTCACTCCTCTCCCTCCAGTTTACAAATTGTGACCAGAATAATTTTTTCACCTACTGGCAGGAAGGACCTTCTTCTCTACCCACTTTGCCCCATGCATGTGAGCGCGCACACATGACTCACAGATATGTAATTACGGAGTCCATTTAAAATCCCACTTCCTCCTTAAGTCCTCAGTTAATGCTGTCTCAGCCCTCTGTCTCATTTCTAACTATGCCTGAAATTTCCCCTTTGACATAAAAGAGCTAATTTTTCTCTCCCTCCCACTACCAGACAAACAGTGTTTCAGTCACCTATGATCTGACACAACTGTCACAAACCTAAGGCTAAAATGACTAACCTATAATCCTTTGAAGGGGGTAGATGAATAATAAAAGGGATGTCTGAATCAGGGAAGTATATTTCTCTCTCTCCTTCCCTCCCTCCCTCCACTGTCTCTCCCTCCCTCCCTCCCTCAGAGTGGGAAATACCAGAGTATATTTCTGTGGAAGTGAGAAAAACCATTAGCATACACTGGCCTCACTAGTGTTCCTTCTTATTCATAATCCACTGACATACTCAAGCCCAATACTGCTGCAGATCTTCCTACCCTCACCCCTGCATTACACTGTCATAATCTTTTTAAAAGTCTGACACTGTATAAAATTTGTCATTTATCAGTTCATTAATTTATTATTTGCCCTTTTTCTACACCAAAATATAAGTACTCAGCCCAGCTCATGGCTCTAGCCCTATGCCTGAAACATGCTAAGCAATCGATATCAATTAAAACATATTGATTTTAACTTCTCAGTCTGTACTACACTCTGGTTTGGGAAAGAAGAGGAAGGTGAGCTTTAAGGGTGTTTACACCACCTGGCCAGGAAATGACCAGAGTAGGGGTGGAGGGTGTTCTGTGTCCTCAATTTAATACAGTAGCAACCAGGTATTTGAGATAAATTAAAAGATATCAGTTGTAACTTGGATTTCAGCTTTCAAGGGTGTCATCCAAGAGAAGCAGCCAAACAAAAAGACGGCTGGCTGGCAGACTCGAAGTATACCAGACAACTCCCTGGTGGACAATATCCCATTTGGAAAGGGCTCCTTGGATCTCCAGTTGCAGACACCAGCTGATCTGCCAGAGCCATCCCCAGTGACCTCTGTGATAGCTTCTGTAGCTAGAAAATACATCACCACTAAGTCAGAAATTGACGTATTATCTACTCCACCTCCCCCTCCCCTAAGTCTTCTAACAGTTACTGATGCTATTTGGAAACCCATGCTTCCATGCCTATTAATAACCTTCAGAAAGAACCCTGAGGAAGTGTTAAGAGAAAAATAGATCTGGCTGATGGAAACCAAAGACTCAATCAGACGTTACAATTAACAATATATCTGAGGGAAAAGAAAGTTGTAAACTCTCCTGAATCATATGTAATGTGTTCAAGAATCTTAAAATACTTAGCCAATGGATTCAAAGAAAAGATTCAAGAACAATGGTCTTGACAGAAAGAACACTTTCAGAAACTTATCTATTTAAAGAGACTAGCACCAACTACTAACTATCTGCATATCAATGATTCCAGGGAATTTTGCCTACAAGGCTGATATTGCTAAACCTTTACAGCTATTTACACTCTTAAAAAGTTTCCCCAGGTGACACCTTAAATAGCAACCAAATCAATCTATTCTAAAATAATGGAATAACTAATTAGCATGAATCTTTAAAAGGTCTCTCATCTCTCCCCTCCCCCGACTAGAATGTGATTAATGGAATCCTCTCACAACTTAGCTTGAAATATGCTTTTGCCAGTCGAGCAGCTAAAGCAGAATCGGATAATTGTGGTATGACTCAACACACGCACAGCTGTTCATTTAAATATATCCATCAAAAGTATAAATATGATCATGAGAAAGAAAATGAGCTATGCACACAGGTTCAGCACACAAGCTGAATGAGTTGGCATTACAGTAACCACAACAGAAAACAAGAAGAAGGGGAGAAGAGGCAGCGAGAAGTTCCGCATGAGGAAGAAAGACACTCAAACACTGATGCCACCAAAACTTTGCCCAACCAACTGAAAACACGCACTGACATATGTGAGAAAGCAGTGGCAGGTTAAAAGTGAAAATAAGTACACTCTACGAAGAGTGGCGAAAGAAACAAAATGTAGGAAATGGAGGATGTTCCCAAGTACACAGAAGTAGAAAGCCTCCAGCGTAGAAACGATGAATCCAATCTGTTATTAAAAAACAAGACAAAACCAAGACTCGGAGTTTGAGGAAAACAAGAGGACTGGGATTCTCGCCTTGGTCCTGTCCCCACAACCTCCAAAGACTGGTACTACATCATGAAAATATGGGAATTCCTCCAAAAATCAGTCCAAGTTAAACAAGTGAAACCCACCCCCCTCCAATACCAGGCAACCCTCTTGATATGCACACATGGGAGTGCACTGAGCCACAAAGAATAGGAAACGAAAGAGAAAACAGAATGTGAAGAGGAGCAAGAGAAGAGAGATGTCATGTCAGTACTCCAAACCCGGACTCTCCTTCCTTCTTCCTCAGGGATGGGTTATAGTGCCTCATCAGAAAAGGAGACGCAGAAGCACTGAAAAGATGGGTGCCTCTCCTCTAATTTACTATTTAATTCAAAGCAATAACAAATAAAAAGACAGGTCCTATGTTAATGCTTAGCCTGCATTGAAAGCCATTTTATGTTCTCCCCATTTACAGGCAAATGCCTCTTCTATTAATTATAAGCAACAGTTACTTCAAAAATCACCACCTCCCTCTGCCAAAAGTTCTTCCAAATCTACCCTCTTCATCTTTTTTGCAGAAAACATTCCAGAAAGAACAATCTACACTGTTCTCTCCATACCCTACCCTCTCTATCCAGTTCTCAATCCACAGGGCTCTGTTATAATCATCCCTGAAATGCTTCTTGCTAAGGCTCTAACTATAGGTAAACTTCACCTTATCCTTCAGATTTGCACGAGAGCTTTCTCAACACACAGGTTCCCAAGTCTCACCCCTGGAGACTTTGGCTCCATAGACGGGAGATGAGGCCTACAAATCCTCGAGTCCCAAGAGCTCACGTGATACTGTGACTGTCCAGTCAGCAGCATGACAACACTGCAGACCCCTTCTCCCTGGTTCTTCTCTCGCTGGAATTCAGAGGTTCTGCTCTCTCTAATGTCTTTTGCTTTTATGATGCGCTCCTTCTCAGCTTCCTTGTGGGGTGGGGGTTTCTTTCTTTACATCCATTCCTAAAATTGTAGTTTCCCTCAAAGGCCCCACAGATCAGCCTTCTCTCCTTCTCACTCAAGATGTTACCAAGTTTCTTAGCTTCAGAACCACTGAACCAACACCAAACTGCCAGGTTAAGAATGGAAACACTTGTCTTTAGTCATTCCCCCCTTAATGACTATTAACCTTTCTTATTACCTTTCTCCCTATCATATGCCCCTGATTTTTCAGTTTTATAAAATAAATGTGTTATTGCAGATAGTTCAAGATACATAGCAATAAGGAGAAAAATATATTCAATCTAATTTTGGCCACCCATTTTCAAAATAAAAAACAAAAACAGAAACATCTTATCACTTAGATCAGAAATAATCAATTTAACTTTATCTAACTTGCCCATTTTCCTCCTGAGGTATAATAGGAATCCCAGATGTCCCATCATTTCACCCACAAATTCTCTGATAAAGACCTCTGCTAAACATAACTACAGAACTGAAATCTCCCCTAACAAAGTTAAAATATTCCTCTCCAAATATCATCTAAACGTTAACTAGTGTTTACATGTGTCTAGTTCTCAAACACTATAAACATTCTCTGGCCCCACCCCAAAATTGGTGGAAGAATGGGGATTGTATACCAAAAATAAATTGATTTTATTGCTTTTCAGTTATCATAAGTAGCGAAGCAGTTTTAGGACTCGAACAATATTGAGGAATCTGTGTGTATGGAAGAAAGCAAATGAGTAACCATGTCATAGTCTTAATTCCATCATCCCCCACAGTTTCAGATAACCAGAATTCTATATGTGGAATGAAGAAGACAGAGATGTGATACAGATAAGGTCAAGAATCTTATAAATGGAACTTTAACTGGAAATATCATCAAGAACTCATGAAGTATTTCATTTCTACTTATCCGCTCTCCACTATCCAGGAGCCATATGCATTCCTGGTACCTAGGTTGCAATGTTAGAATACAATGAATGGAAAAAGAGCAACATGAATTGAACCATAAGGATGCAATTGCCAAAATCCAGCCATTAGCAAATTAGAGGTCAAGAAACTGGATTCTTCAACACATAAACTGTAAGGAAAGAAAGGGCTAGAGGAGGAGGCTGAGGTTTAAGAGACTTAACAGACATAAAAAGACACACGAGACTAAACTCTAATGGCTATAAATGTACATATAGGTGATAAAACCAGAAAGAAAAGCAAAGAGGCTATTACTAAAGAAGTCAGGAAAATAACTACCTCTGAAGGGAGAGAGGGATCTATGACTGGCATGAGAGACATACAGGGCTCTTAAGGAGACAGGTAATAGTCAATATCTTGGTCTACGTGGTAGTCACAAAAAATATTCACCTTAAACAAACTAAAATATGTATGCTTTGTGTGACCATCTGTATCTACATTTTATTTTATAATAAAAAGCAAAAAGGAAAAGACAAAAACTCAATGTATATGGTTAAAAAAAAGTGCAGAATAACAGACACACACACAGACACACACTGAAGAAATAGCATATTTGTGTATCATGTATCTATGCAAAGATTTCCCCAGGATGATGTTAGAAATAAATTTTAGAGTCTAGATCAAAGATTACAGAGTCCAGAGAATGTTTCCCCAATACTGTGCAACATTATCTAATAAAAAATTAACATAGGATGTGGACCCTCTCTAACGAAGTTTATCTATACATTTAATACAATTTCAATAATAATATGAACAAGTTTTCTTCCTATGTAGAAGGGAGTGGCGACTAGATATGATTATTTTAAAGTTACTTTAAACACACACATACATAAAATATGAAAATTCTGTAAAATGTAACTTAAAAAGCGGGAGACTGATGCACGTAGTAGAGCAGTGGTTAGGTCAGTCGCCTCCGGAGAAGCACAGTCCATGTACTTTCCCAGAATGTGAGTTCCTGACCCATGTCCAGGAAAAGGGGTTTGGGAGGACAACCAGTGTGCACAAATAAATAAAACAAAATAAAGTGCTCCCTCCTCCTTTCTCTTCCTGCCTGACCTTCATTCCTGCACCTTTCCCTTAAAATGGTGGGGGTTGGGGGCGGGGGGCACATATTAAGCTCCAAGAGTTAAAAAATTTTGTGATCCTAGTACATGCACAAAGAGATCAAAGAAAATAAATGAATATCTAGAAATAGACCCAAAAGGATATGGGAATTTATAATACAAAAGAAATCAAAGGAGAAAAGTTGGGACTAAATAAAATTGGAATGACTAGACAATGTGGCAGAGACAGCTAATTTTCCACTAAAATTTCTTCTTTGCTTCTTCTTAGATGCATGCAGATCAGCAGAGCTCATTCCCCACCCTCCCTTGCAACTAACTGTGCCCATGTGACTTCCAGTTCTCACCAACGGAAGCAGAAGTGATGTGTGCGACTTCTGATGACTTGCCCTGACTCTCTCCTTTGCCCTTCAAATCAAGGAGACTCAAATATGGTAGAAATCCAGCTAGGACCATGCAAATAACCACAGAGACAATTACTGAAGCACCAGGACAGAAGGAACCTGGGCTATGAAGGATGCGGATTAAGACTGTTCTACTGGTTTGCTCACACTGGGTCCATTAAGTGAGAAAAAAATCAACTTCCATGCTCTTTGAACAATAGCATATTTTGGTCCCTTGGTTACAACAACTCAGCCTTACCCCAATGAATAGAGCACCTAGAGAAAAATAAAGTTGGATTCATAGCTAACATTCCAGATGGATCAAAAATTTAAAGCAGGAAAAAAAAAGAACCACATGATACTACATAGAAAGACATGTTTTTAAATCTAGGAATGAAACAGGTCGTTGTAACTGTGACAGAAAACCCTGAAGCCACAAAAATATTTGATTACATATTTACCTTTACAAATCTATTTGCATATCTTTTATTGAATGTTTCTTCCACTAGAAATATAAACTCGATAGTGCAAGATTTGGAATGTTTACTTCTATACTGTATAGATTGATGCTTAGAACAAGTGACTAATACATAAGCATCCATCACATAATTTATTAAATTAAAAAATTAGTAAATTTAACTATAAAATTATACAGTCTGCACAGCAAAATAATAATTATTTTTAGACAAATAACGAACCAGGGGAAAATATAAATATATCACTAAGAGAAAAATAAAGGGGGGGGGGCGGGTAATAATTTTGTTAATGCATGAAGAGTTCATTTGAACTGACAATAAAAAGATTAATAACCTAACAGGAAAATAGACAAAGGACACAAACATAGAGGGAGAACAGGAAATACAAAGGACCTTTAAACTTACGAAAAGATGTCCAATGTCAATCAAAATAAGACAAACGCCAATTAGAACTATATTAAATCATTTTTCATGTATCAATTTGGCAAAGAAAGAAAATCCTTTTGGCAATCGTACTGTGATTGGCAAGGATTTGAAGTCAGATTCTCATCCATTGTTGGTTAAATTTACAGTTTTGTAAGCTCTATAAACCAAGCAAGTTGGTAATAAATTTCTACCAAAATTAAAATGTGTGAACCATTGACCTAGCAATTCCACCACTAGAAATGGATCCTACAGATAACCTCATACATGTTGGAAATGATCTATGTACAAGGTTATTCCTAACAGCCTTAATCATAATGATAACACTGGGAACAATCTGCAGGGTCATAACTATAGTCCTGGCTAAATAAATTACAGTGCATCTTTACAGTGGAATACTCAGCATCCACTGAAACAGAATGAAGTAGCCATATGGAAGAACTTCCAAGGAACATTATTTCAATGAAAAAAGATGGAGAATAGTATATATTAGTACCATTTGTAAAGAAGAAATTGCAGTAATCTATAGGTTATGATCTAGTATATTACGTATGCATAAATGCCTTAAAAACACTGAAAAACTTACACAAGAAATCGGTAGCAGCAATAACAGCCTCTAGGAAGAATAGCTAACCACACAGAGGAAAAGGGAGAAGGGAGACTTATTTTTTACCCCACATTCTTCCATACTTTTTAAATTTTTTCACACTTTATTTCAAAAAACTTAGTATTTTATAAAATAACAAAAATATCAATACTCAATCTCAATTCCAAATATCAAAAACTTCTCTGGTGATTCTCATTGTCAATCACACTAAGAAACTTAATGAGTTGAACGATTTTAACCCTGTTTCATAATTAAGAATCAAAGGGTTAGCAATTAACTAATACTCGCATCTCCTCCTGCTCTTTCAAATAAATATATATATGCAAAATAAAGTCAGTCTCCTCCTTTCCATCCCTGCTATTTATTCCTTCCTCTTAAAACTGATTCAACTTCATGCCACCATAAATGGGCATGAAAGTATCTCAAAATGCTCTAAGAATGGTAGCCAAAACTAACAACTATTCTAATATATTAACACAGTCCAGTGCCAAAGTTCCTTCCAGGCATCCAGAAAATGAAAATTTGATATAACCAACACCTTGGCAACAGCCCCAAACTGTGCATCATTTGCCTTGGAAAATAAAAACTCACTTCCTTAATGACCAAAAGTCCAATATCAACAGCCATGGCTTTATTTTCACTCCTTAATATAAAAGTTCTCCCTGCTCCCCAACTCCCTTGAAATTACAGGCTAATCTCTCACTTGAAGACTAATTATTATTACTATCTTAGAACTATTAACACTAAGCAGTTCACTAATTATACTGAAATTCTGCTTCAAAATAAAAATGTCCACAACATATCAAGTAAAAGAGTAAACTGTTAAAAACAAAACATTTGGTCATGCTCCATTAATTTTTTAAACATAATATGCATACAGAAAAATAGGTGTATGTGAAAAAATGTATGCTCCCAATTAACCAAGAGTGAAAGACAGAAGGGAGGAAATTTTATCTTCATATGTTTATATTTTATACTATTTGAAATTAGATAATAAAAAGTCAATTTTTACATAAAGAATAAAGGTTTTTAAAACAATAAATCAGACTTCCTTTAAAAAGGAAAGCAGCAGGCGCACCTGGTGTTGAGACAGTTAGGTCCATCACGTCTGGTGGGCACGGGTCACATATATCCCAGGGTTCACATGCTGGGGCTGGGGAATGGCCAGGATGACAACTAAATAGAATAAATGGGGATGCCACTTCCTCTCTTTCTGTCTGCACCTTTCCTTTAAAAAAATTTAAATAAAAAAGGAAAGCCCCTGACAGCTTCTAGATTTTCCTCTTAAGTGATGAACCTAAGGAAGCTGCACAGAGCCACCACGGCAGGCCTTAATCCAGAGTTACATGCTTCTGTCTCTATGGACGTCTCAAACCATATCTGCAATATTTATTCACACAGATCAACATTCAGCACTTTAGCCCTTCCCTCGCAGACACATTTTACAGACTCTAAAGCAAGCATTTGTATTACTATCTTAACACAACCTTAATAGCATTTGATTCTGATGGCCAGACTTCTTTATGTCAATTTCAAACTATTCCACAGGAACATTACTATGAAAATGCATTTCCAGTAAAGGTAAAACTATGGGAGGGAGTAAAACAGTCAGTGGTTTTGAGGGGTTGGTGGGGAGGAGGGATGCACAGAGGCTGCTTAGAGCAGTGAAACTTTTCTATAAGATAGTATGATACATGTCACTATACCTTAGAAAGAACCACACCAAAAGTGAATACTAATGTCAACTATGGACTCTGGATGATAATGATGTGTCACTGTGGTTCATCAACTATAACAGATGTGTCACTACCAGGTGATTTTGACAGTGGAAGGTGTCTTGTTTATGAGAGGATTCTGGGGAATAGGAGAACTCAACTTTCTGTTCCATTTCACTATGAAACTAAAACTGCTCTAAAACATAAAATCTATTAAAAAAGGGCGGGGGGGGGGGTGGAATGTGGTGATGCTGTAAGGTGAGAAGAATAGCAGAAGCATTTCATATGTGGGGAAATGTTGGCTGTGTTTGAATTTGATCAAATTAAAGAACAATTGTGCAAATAAAGTCTATCTTCAAGGCAATGCAAGAACTAAGACCTATTAGGCTGGGTCCTCACTTTCTTATACTGGATTCAGATAAACCAACAAAATCATTATTGTGGCTAAGAAGTTCCGTGTAGATTTGATCTCTGCCAAAGAGCATTGAAGGTGATTTGTTGAAATGATTCTGGCAGTGCTGCTGAGAGTTCCTGAGTAAAAGCTGACTCAGCTACCTTAGGCCTGGCTCCAGGTCATTTCTTCCAAAAGTCCTTCAAGCAGAGTGCTCCTCTCTCTCGACTTCACCAGGAGCCTTAGGGAATAGAAAAGGCACTCCAGACTGCAATGAGTTCTTCAATAGATCTCACTATGGCAAAGTGATTCTCGCAAGCGGCTCAGGCTGCAGAGGAAAACAAGAAAGAAAACAAGGTATAAGCAGAAAAAAGTCTGCAGTTATAAAAGTGCTGGCTGAAGGAAGTGCTCACTTGACAATCCTTTCTATTGAGACCACAAAACGAAAGCTGATTTACAACTGAATTAAGTTTGGAAAATGTTGAAGAACAGTGATATGAAGTGTGTTAAGGTCATAAATCTACACTTGTTTAAAATATTTTTCTGACACAAACCCAGTAAGATCTGCAACTGATAAATTTCAAAATCAAGTTTCTTTCAAGTCCATATGCCATGTATTCTAGCCCATTACCAAACGAACAAAAAAAAATTTTGCATATATTAATTATTATGCCCTTGGTTTAAAAAAAATGTTAAGTGGTACACAATTACAGAATGAAAGACTCTCCAGCCCACCCCTAACCCCTAAAGACACCCCTGTACTAGAGCAACCAGTTTCTTGTGTTTCTGCCCAGAAATAATCGGGTCCATTTTCAACCACCCTTCTCAGTAGTAAATAGATCTAGTTCAAAGGCTCATAAAACAATAGTGGGGAAGAAGCACACAGCGGACAGGAAGGGGCTCTAGATAACTAACAAAAACAGAAAGCCACCCAAGCTGCCTTTTCCTTTAAAAAAAAATTTTAAACATCAAAATTTGCCAAAGGAAGAGGAAATTTTTATTAGAACCAAACTTTCCCATTCCAATAGTTAAATAACACAAAACATTGAAGAATTTACTCCTTTTGGAAAACAGTACCCTTTTTTTTTAACCTCAAAGAACATTTTGCCAAGAAAACGTTCATGTAAATAAGTCTAAGGAGAAAACAAACTCCAAATACAGCATTCCTCAATAATTATTTGGAAGGAAATCACTTCAACCTTGAAATTCAAGGGAAATGCTTTACAAATAATATCAAACCTTTTCTCGCTCCAACTAAAATTGAGGCTCACAAGCAATTTGAAAAGAAAATCCAGACATGTAAAAACACACACAAAATATCTCCACCTAACGGCACCCCCTCCATGGAAAGGTCAACCAGAAATGTGACATTTTCAGCAATCATTTAGCAAAGTTAAAGGGTAAAAATCCATTCCCAAAGTGAGCATCCTGAAAAACAAAGTCATCAGCTGAGCCGTATCCACAAACCTTGAATTTTCAGAACCAACTGTTGAAATCTGGTAGAGATGTCGGGGCCAGGGAAACCTGGCAGAGTCACACTGAGGTTGCTGTCACCTCTGCCAAAGATCCTGTTTTAGGAGGGGGCCAGGACTAGGCTCCCTTGCCCAGTTATACAGTAGTTTTGTTTGTTTGTTTGTTTTGGGGGGGGTAGGTATAGAGAAGCAAGAAATTCAGAAAATGCTAGTACATATTCTTTCTGATTCTCTTTTTAAAAATCAGAAATGGACTTTTTCTTTTAATTACAAAGAAGGATTTACTTCCTTTCCTATCACTGTTAATGCACAGAATTTCTTCTCATTCTTCAAGACCATATAGAGGTTCTCCAGTCTGTTCATATGTATTTTCCAGAGCTTTCCTTTCTCATTCCTTTGGTATTTGTATTCTATATGACTCAACCTGGCAATTAATCCTCTGACTTGAACTGGGCTTGTCTCAAAACTAATTTAAAACTAAGCAAGCCTCACATTGTATTCTTCTGTTAGATCCTTTTTCTTCATAGTACGTAGCATATAGCTGGTGCTCAGGAGTTCTTGTATAATAACCAAATCTTCTAATTAAACATAATTTAATATTTCTTTTAAGATTCATCCAGCTGGTGAATCACTTGTGGACTGAAGTCAACACTGTGGTATATACTACAAGGTAACAGGTTGGTGAAGAAGCTAAAATGGAGAACAAGTCCAGATACTGAAGTTCTCAAGTGCTCCAGCCAGGACCCATTTCCCTACAAATACCCTTCAAGTCAAAAAGCAAGCATGACAGATCCTGAAAGGCAGTCGAAAGCAGTTGTGTTCAAAAACTCAACAATGATTAAAAACAACAACAACAAACAAACAAAAAGGAGGCATATGTACTCATTAAAATCAATGCTATAAAATATCTGCAGAGCAAAGCCCAGCAACTGGTCACATAATTTTCACTGAGCTTTTTTCCAAAACCTTTACCTACTTATTTGTTTGGAGCTTTAATTATTGGCAAGTAACCATGTTGTGTGAAAATGTGACCCATAAAGGTCAGAGGCACATTCCCATGAAGTGGTGGAGGGTGAGTGTGAAGAAGGGAAAGAAAAACTGAAAGAAAAAAAAAGTTTGAACTCCAATTACAGGTCTAACATAGTAGTACATTTTTTCTTTAATTCAAAGTAAAAGAGCATGCATAGTTTCTTAAAAGTCATTGTTCTATGATGGGACCTGAGTAACAGGCAAACACAAAAGGGACTTAAAATCAAACAAGTTCTTGGCCGTCAGCACAGCAGCTAAGCAACAGGGGAAAAAATCGGGGCATATTTTCTTCACTTTTTAGTTATAACTATATTTTTGGTTTCTCAAAAATGTGACTCCCAAATACTTGCCCTTGCAAGATCATCACCCTGTGGCTTCCCTGCCCCCTGAGCCAAATAAACCATGATGTATATTGCTGTAGAATTACTATTAATGGAAATTACATTAAGAAGCAGCATATGGTTGTAAGAAAAGAGCCAAACGGTTTTCCAACCTGCTAAATGTAATCTTAGAAGTAAGCCCTGTAACCTCTTTTGAATTTAAATTCCTTTTCCATAAAACAAGGTAAATACATGCCAGCTATCACTGACTGAGTCCTCAGTTCTAGCACTATGCTAACCATATACTTTCAAAAACAAATTCAATTCTAACAACAAAAACATCGGGAGACAGGCATTATTATTCCTAATCTAAAGATTAAAAAACTACAACATTAGGAACGTTAAGTAAAACTGCCCAGCATACTTTTTAAATCAGTAGCAAAACCAAGAATCAATTCAAGTTTTGCTGACTCCGAAATCTGTGTTCTTAATTACATGTAAATTAAAGTGCACTGTGACTGTTTATAAAAATTGAACCAAAGGCTCATAGTACAGATATCTTAGCTCTCTTTCCTGTTTTCCACCCCTTAGAATAACTGAAGTGCTAGTACAGTGTGGCAGGAAAAGCATAAAGCACACCAATTTCAAACACACACACAAATCATTTCCAAGATTCTACAAATGTTCTTTTGTTGTTCTGGCTCTGAAATAATGTTGCTACAACCAAGCACATAACTGTCCAGTATCCTTGAAAAATAATCTACTCCAGATACTTGAATACAGGGCAAAGACAGGTATGATCTATTAGTAAATCTGGAAAAGGATGATAGGGATATTAGATGGTTCCCAAGTTGTCCACTCTCCCAGTAAGGGGAGAAAAAAATAGGTCACATGCCCTTGACAACAGATAAACCCTGGGATACTATGGAACAGAAAGGACAGAGACAGCCACATAAAGTTGAGAAAAGATGAATGCTAATTGAGTTAAGTAGTAGGAACCTGGAGAGAAAGCAGAACCCCTTCTCCAAGTGTTATCAAATTCTCAGTAGATATTAATCTTTGGGGTTTGGAAATAAGAAATGAGCATTTCTGGAAATTTCTCCAGAATACCCTAAATTATGAATGATTCTAAAACATATCCAAATAGTCTTTACTTACCATTATAGATAAAGCTGCTAAAGAACAATGTTATTTACAAAAAAAAAAAAAAATGTAACATAATAAATATTCAAATGCTGAAAAACATCAGTGAACATTATTGGATAATATTCCAATTGTGGGCCAAATCCAGCCCACAGTCTGTTTTGGTAAACAAAAGTTTTATTGGAACACAGCCCTGCTTGTTCATTTTACATACAGTCTATGGTTGCTTTCACACTAAAACAGCAGAGCTGAGAGTTGTGGCAGAGTCCATATGGCTTGCAAAGCCTAAAATATTTACTATCTGGCCCTTTAGAGAAAAAGTTTGCTGACCTCTACAGGAGCCTGCATTTGGATCTATGAGAAAGGTTAATAGCACTACAAAGAATCATGTGCTGAATTGCCAATTTGAAGACTTACTTCGCTTCAAAAACTTATTTCTTAGAATTGATATTCTAAGAAATATGGTTACAATATGCTACGCATATAAACTTCAGACAGGGCCACAAACACATTTATAACATAGCAACATCTACAAGTAATCGTGACGGCTTCTCTCATACATGCTCCTCCTATCCTGTCCTAGCTCTGGGAAAATTTCAATCCTGCCCTTCAATTCCATCCCCTAGCCTTTCTTTTCCTTGCTTTCAATTTAGCATCAGTGGATTTCTATCTACTGAGATCTCGACACTGTTTCAACTCTCATGAGAGAATTGTAACAATTCTTCCCGTTTACTCAATTTCTTAATTGATTTTTAGGGGGACGGAGAGTTAAAAAAATATTAACAATAATTTCCCAGCCAATTAGGGGAAGGAATTCTGCCACGGGATCAAACTTACTGTACTTCTCGAGAATGGAAGCAATCACTGTGGACTATGACAGGAATGAATTGAATTAAGTACCAAACTCTATTTCTAAAGCTAACCTTCTTATAAATGCATAATCGCCAATACCCTCGTCTGACGTGGTTTGGTGGTCCACCAAAATCTCATTCATCTATCCAGCAGACTCGTATTTGTGCCAGAAATATAAAGTACAAGGATAAAGGATCAAATGAATGGACTAAAAGCTATAAAGTAGCAACAAGATTGTTCCAGGCTTGAACCAAAGAGTCCTGGGTTGAATCCCAACCTGCCAACAACTAGACATGTAACCTCAGGCCAAAAGTCCAAGCTGCATTCTTCAACAGGCAAAAGAGACTCCTGGCTTTCTTGTACACATGAGAAAAACATGGCATACAGTGGTAGTTATTATTATAAACTCAGTTCTTCATGGACCGACTGTAAGAAGAGACAGTGATAAAGACTGAGAAAATCATAAGGATAGAATAAAGTTGAATCAGAGGAAACTGCTAAATTTGATCCCTTTGAGACTCAAAATACAGCAATTTTAAAATAAATTTTATAAAAGGCACTGCAGGGAAACCTGAAAGAACATGAAAGACAAAAGCCCCACACTCATTCCCCCACTGGTGGCAGCTTAGAAGAAATCCAGACACCAGATGGGAAAGCTACAGACTAAAATAGAATCTCCCTTAGTCAACTCCTCACTAGAGAGAAGGTGTGACTTCAGGGAAGAGAAGATTCAATAAAAAACAGAAAGTTGAAGAAAACATACACTTCACTCCTAGGTAGCCCATGTCACTAACTCCTCCACTCTTCCTTCTCCATTCCTGTCTTCTCTGTTTTTTTTCCCCCGACAAAGACCCAATGGTGTTTTTTGTTAACCAGTTTGGGAAGGAAACCGACTGGGCACTTCTGGTCAGCTCATGTTACCTACCCACCGTGCAACAGTCCTTTCAGTAGGTCTTACAGGGTAGTAGGGAGTACAATAAAAAAGTCCAATGGAAGCAAACAAAAACACTAATTCGAAAAGATAATATGCCCCCTATGTTCACTGCAGCACTATTTACAATAGCCAAGATGTGGAAACATGCAAGTGCCCATCAACGAATGGATAAAGAAGATATGGGGTGCGTGTGTGTGTGTCTTAACAACGGGGATATATTCTATAAAATGTATCAATAGTCAATTTGGGCCTATGTTAGAATATAGTTAAATAAACCTAGATGGTATAATCTACTTCACATAGGCTGACCATAGGAATCATTTTTAAATGGGACCATCCCATGTTTTAATAGTCAATTTTGTCCCATTTTTAATAAACCAGAGCTATCTTTATCATGGGGCAAAAGGGCAGCTGATTTGCCACAGGCCCTGTCTGTTGAAGAGGGCCCCAAAACAGCTGCCTCTTTTGCCCCGCATTAAAGATGGCCCTTACTGTTATGGACTGTGGCAAGCCATTGCTATTCTTGCCCTGTGAGCAAATAGGAGATGTATAAGAAGAGGATTCCCCCACACACTCCATTACAAGTGCGCCCATTTCTTCAAAGGGATCAGAGCATCACATCATGCTCAAGCTGCAGCTAAGTACTATGGGGATTATTTCTGGTAACTATGGGGGTGGGTTATCTCTGGCACTCTGGGGATATCTCTGGCACTAGGTCAGTTATTGGGCATTTCTAGTACTGGGATGGTTAAAACAGCATGTGTTCTAGGCAGGACATTTAAAGCAGGACTTACAGGAACACCAAATATGATTTTTACCTAAAGTGCCAAAATTCCTTGCACCAGTCTTGGTCATTGATATGAAATCCTGCAGGCCCATACATCATTACTATATGACTGCTGATCAGCACTGCATAGTATTTACTTGTTGCTGCCCTGACTGCTCCAGTCCAGCTCACATTTCTCCACCCACTCCCCTTTCTTAGCTACCAGTGCATAATCCCCTCCTGTTTTTGTCATCCCAATGTCCCATTTCTATCTCAAGAAAATATGGTCACTTCACACCTAGACCATATGGTACAGTCCTCTGAGTATAGCCACCATTACATAAATGTTTTGGTTTTGACTGAAACATCATTAAGTGACCTCTGAATGCACATGTAATGACTACTCAGTGTGAAAACACTGAGATCTTGCCATTTGCAAGAAGACAATATGGATGAACTTTCAAAGCATTATGCTAAAAGAAATAAAATACAATATGACGAATTGCTGTATACCACTCATATAGAATCTAAAAATCAAAACAAATCAACTAACTAAAATCACAGAAACAAAAACCAGATTGGTGGTTACCACACTGGAGGAGGGTTGGGGGTGGGAATGGTAAAGGGGATCGAGAGGTGCAAATTTCCAGAGACAAAATTAATATGTTGAAGATATATAGTGTACAGCAGGAGACTATAATCAATAATATGTTACTGCAAATTGAAAGTTGCTAATAAAGGGTGTAAGACATTAATACTGCATCATTATATTATACACTTGAAACTAATGTCATATGCCAATAATACTTGACAAAAAGTACGGAAATGTTTAAGGAAAAGATGTAATAATGAGCAAGCCCTGATGGAGTAGTGGTTAAGTCCACAGCCTCCAATTGAGCGCAGTCCATATACATACCAAGAACCTAGATTCAAGACCAGGCAGGGAAAAGGGGGTAAGGAGGGTAACCAAGATGTACAATTAAATAAAATAAAATGCTTCTTCCTCCTCTCTCTGCCAGCCTGCCTACTTGTCTACTCACTTTCATTTCCGCCTGCACCTTCCCTTTAAAAAAAAAAAAAAAAAAAAATCCAATGGCTGTTCCATTTTCCCTGTTTTGTCCTCCTTTCATACACAGGTGTTAATTTAAAAGTGTTGGTCTTTACCCAGTAAATGAGTTTTTATTGATTCATAGAGTTCAGTCAGTTTCAGAATGAGATCTGAGTTTTGAAACCAGATTAGTCCAAACTCAAGTAAGCTCTCAACTCCATCTAAATCTCAAAAGGTCTCAATGAGGAATTAGAGCAACTAGAAAAAGAAGGGCAAAGAACTGGAAGAGCTGTGAAAGGAGGGACATACCATTCCCTCCAACCTCCTAACCCACCACTTTCTAAACAGAGTCCATCTTCACTGGTAATTAGATCACCTTTCTCAGTCTGTTGGTTCCAGTTTGTTTGTATGTAAATCCCATTCCTCCTGCACATCAGCAATCCCCATTACCAGAGACAGCCATGTTTCCACTCTTTTCTCACAGCAATGTGATAATCCTTGATGATTACCCTCACACACAATACGATGGAGGCGTTCATCAGCTGGTGATCTCAAAGCACTTTTACAAGAGTTCACAGGGATACCACCCACATGGGCCAGAACCCGATTTTCTGGTTTTCTAATGGGGTGTCTGGCATTTTGTTTCTCCTACGTTTTACTCTGGGGTTCCTCTGTCTAGTTATCCTTGCTGGGAAGATACTTAGCAAAGATTCAATGGAGAGGTTCTTAAAATCATGAGCTCTCTATAGTCAACATTCTTCTGCATCTTCAATGCCTGATCTAGAATCATGCTAGACTTAAATAGGTAGAATGAATGAAGCTTAAAAATACAGAAAATCCAAAAATAGTAACAATTCCAAGCACATAAAATTGGTAGAAAAAACAAACAAAATTTCTTTATCATCACGTAGCTAAATTTCTACCCTAGACTCAAATTCAAAGCAGTGCAAAAAGTACCAAATACTCTTATTTGAGCAGTGTAGGTTAACACACAAAACTTAACAAGAATTATAGAAAAATTACTACTTCATAAAAGCAGTTCACTTTACACTGACAACAAAAACGAAATTACTAGAGAGGAAAGGGGGTGGAGCAAGGGGTAGTTAGAGTCCAGTGGACAGTGGTGGAGGACTATTAAGAGTCTTAATGGTGGGTGTGGTGTGTTGTCAATTGTTTGACGAAGAGTGAACCTGCACTTCTAAAACTTACATTGCTTTTGTCACTCAAAGTTACCTCAATATTTTACATAAAGAAGTCCACTTAAGAAAAGCAGTCATTTTTCTTAGAACACTTATCAATTAAGCAACTACTCCAAGTTTAAGTTTTTCAAAACTGTATCTACAGAAATGTCCACAAATAATGGAGGGGGCTGCTACCAATTTTAAGGAACAGAAATTGAATTACTTTTAAAAACCATCCTTCCAATGTTCTCTTGCAAATATTTATGTCAGTTACCAACCTAAATAAAATTTTCACCAGATCACTCTCCCTAATTAAGGTTCAACAAGAATAAACTGAATAAAAGGTAATCAACATTCTTTTTCTAATGGCTTGGATTCATTTATGATTTGCCCATAGGTGTAATAGGCATAAAGACACTTCCAAGTTTAGGCAGGAAACTGCTTGCCCCCCAGAGCAAAGAGAACAAGGTAACAAAATAAAAGCCAGTAAAGTTAAAAAAAAAAAAAAAAAAAAAAAAAAAAAAAAAAAAAAAAAAAAAAAAGGACTTTGAGGCCACTCTGGCAGCTACGATGTAGATCATGTAAAGTCTAAGGACTCAGCTTGTGATCAGGGGTCAGAGGTTAAAACAAACAAAAAAGCAAACAACATTTCGTGTAGCTTTGTTTTCCTGTTGTTAGTGTGTGTATACACAATACATACCCATAATCATGTTTACACAAATGTGCATTCTATAAAAAATAATTGCCACTCTTAGAAGTTATCTGAAAAACTAAACTTGATGCCTCTTGAAAAGAAAAATAGCCTCTATTTATCTTTCAATTTTATAGTAATTGGGATAGCATGCCTTCCATACTAATCAACAAATATTTGCTGACTGATAAACCATGAGATTAATTTAAAATAAGGTCATAAAGTGAAGTGTCTATGTGATTCTGGGTCTACCACCAACTAAAAAGCCATGAGCATCAGAGTTCTTCAAACTGTTCTATCATCTGGATGGGATTTTACTGAGGAAGTCATATGGAGAAAACATGGAAATAATGAGCTAGATACACACCACAGCCATGTGACACTGGGAAGTCACTTAACTCCTTTAGCATCCATTATTCCTAACTATCAACTCAGAGTGGAGGCCCAGTCACTTCTAATGACTTAAATGATTAGGTTTCCCTCCAACTCAAAAGATTCTCTGCTGTGATATTTTTTTGACAATTGCTGGCACAATTCCTCAAGAATTATAATAACAGGAAAGCCTACTCTTTACTTAAACATCGTTTCTCAATCTACTCCTATACAAAAATAACATTTTTCATTTAATTTAGCAATTTAGTTCTTACCTCACAAGGTTTGCTTCTAATTTAATTTGCTTACCAATAATTTACTTGAAGCTGAAGGATAACTGAATTAAAAATGCACAAAAAGTAGGTTAACAGTGAAGGTCTCTCAAGAATATTGCCTCAAAGCGCATGAGAACAGATTCAGGATCCCATGTCAAGAAATCCAGATTAATAAAACAAAAGTCAGCAAGTCCAACTCACCTCCCACCCCAAATCTGCTACTCTTCCTTTAGGGTCTTCTGTCTGTTATAATGGAACCACCAATGAACCTTGATGACCAAGCGAGAAACTGAGGAATTTGTCTTTATAAAACTATCACTGCCCTCTCCCAAGCCTTTCCTCTCTCACACAACCAGCCCTCCAGCTGTCTCCGCCTTGAGCCTGTACGTCTGCCAACAACAGTATGTCACTGTCCACTGAGCTGTCTCTCCTCTGTTAAGCCGTCAATGGCTCTCCTTAGTATGTGCACATTCCCAATTTCTCTGACCTGGCCTGAGACCTCGCTAAGCTCACTCCAAAATCACCCCACAGAGACCCTGATCCTAACTCATAGCCCCCTGAGAATCCACCATCCTGTTCACCTCCTGCCTTCACACCTGTCCACAGCAAATGTCTCTTTTCCATCTGGCAAATTCCTATGCTTGAAGATCAGCACAAGAATCACCTCCTGAAGGAAGGCATTCCTGATGCTTCCATGCCCACATCCTTTCTGAAATGCAACTTTTTCTCTGTTCGGTCTTCTCAAATTTAACTTTCATGGCCTCTAAAAAAACTGTGCTTTAGCTTTTTTTTTTTTTTTTTCATTGTACTGCCTAGTAAATCGGTGGAGTCCTCAAAGATTTGTAGTATTTTCTGGAATAGCAGGGGACAGTCTTATAAAAAATAGGTCCTTAATAAATGTTGATGGATGAATGGGTAAACCCTGATAATGGATTTAAAATATCACAGGAAATCTCCAAAGGAAATAAGAACAATAAAAATTAAGAGACATAGTTAAGCTAATGTGGGGCAAAAGGAGGCAGGCCTACCAGAATTCACTTTTAGTGTTGGTACAGCTTTTAATTCAGGGGGAGGGGGGGAACACTCCCCCCAATTTTAAGTTATAAGAGAACATAAGAAAACTAAAGTATTTATTTTATACATATAGACCACATATAAAATAAACATACATACTATACCTGAGCTCCCTATTGTCTATATTTGAAAACAAGTATTCCTTTACTCTAACACTTTAGAAGATAATCTTTATCTAAATTTTATACATATTCGCGAGAGAGAGCAGAAAGTGACATGCGAATAATAGTCAAACAACATATAAATACTGTATTACTGGGAACTATGATGTCCGTAAAAATATTAAGAAGGGAGGATGCTTCATCTTACGAGAAAAATGTTCATTTTTTTTCCCAGAAAACTATTCCCAAGATGTTCACTTAGAACCAAGCCTCCAAACAATTCCCACAGCCAAGCTCTCACTTACTGGCTGCCTTCCAGGTCTTCAGTCAAGATGGCGGGGACGGCAGTGGGAAAAAGAGGAGCTCTTCCTCTCACCATGACAATGCTCTCTCTCCTTAATGGTTCTTCCCCACCCAACCATCCATTTTTCCAACCCTAACCTCTTCGTACCAAACAGTGAAAAGAAAAACATATAAATTACTACACAATGAATTTCAACTTTATTTTAATAAGCATAAAGTAGGTAGCAGAAGAAAAGGGTCAATGATCACATTTGAATGTTAAAGAGAAAGAAGATCTGAGGAATAAACTGGTCTGTTACTAGCATTCCCTGGCCACTGTAACGTAAACTTTAAGTTTACACATGGAATTGCTTAATGCACAAGTCATTTCCAATCACAAATGTATTGATTCACTTAATGTGTTCAAAGAACATACACTGAAGAGGATCTTAAAGTCCTGAGATCTAGATGACCTTTCCATGGAGTGACAAGTATATTTTAGAAAAAAATCAAAAACATAAATGTGTTTAGAAAAAAATGTTTAATCCTATTCTTTTCATGATACAGACAGAAAAATGTGAGATTTCTGACTTTATCAAAACTGTGCATTCATTTAAAAAGCAAAGATTGAGAATGTACTGACCCAGAGGATTCTGTGACAAAGAATGCTGGTGCTCATGCAGGGTTAGTCCAGGGACTTGACTTCTCCTTCACTCAATTCACAGAATGATGAGGAGCCTAATCTCTGACTTCTGTACATCAGTGATCTGTTTAAGATTAGTCTTACATATGATGGCTTCTTTATAGGTGACAAAATGTTCTAACATCAGATAGTGGTGACAACTGCACAATCTGTGAATTTACTAAGAGCCACTGAGCACTACATACCAAAGGGTCAGTGTCTCAGTATATGAACTAATTCAATCAAAGTGTTATTTTAAAAATTATACAACAACCGAAACAGAACTGGAGGTGATTATGCTAAACAGAAATAAGCCAAAAAGAAAAAGAAAACTATGGGATGATTTTGTTCATATGGGGCATATAAAGAAACAAAACAAACTAACCAAGCACAACAAAATTCTCAGGACTCTGATATCAAGACTAGTTACCAGAAGGGTAAGGTGGGAGCGGAGAGGAACCTGGGGTTGAAAGAGTAGAAATGATAGTGGAAACAGACACAGGAACTCTGGTGGTGGATGTGGTGTGACATACAAAGTGACTGAGGTGTGAATCTATTCTCTGGAAACTCATACAGTATTGTAAATTAATAAAACAACCATTTAAAAAATTTGAAACTCAGCTTGAAAGCCCTTACACCTTTTTCTGTATCATTTAGGACCTTGAGTGTGCCATACCTGTCAAGTAATTCCATGGGCATATTTCCCTCCCAAATTATCTGTTTAAGAAAAAAACAAAGTTTGAGCATTGAATGGAGGTCTGTCAATTCCAGGAGCCAGGATCTTGAGTACATTTATTCTGTGAGCCCTAGTGCACATCTATAAAATAGAGAGCCACCTAGCTATTAGATAGATACTGAGAACCTGAAAATCATTACCAAGCTTAGACCGAGATAAGTAACAGAAAATTTACACAGAACCGGTTCTAAGAAAGGCATATCAGGTGTCAGGGAAAAAATAGAAGGAAGATGCAAAGGCAGGAAGCATGTGCCAAGTGAAGAGTGAGGACCTTGACCAGCCTAGCTCAAATCAGGCAACCCCCTCTGCCTTTTTGGTTCCAATGACGCTTGGGAAGTGGAGGTAAGAGGTGCTATGTGGTGTGGGAGGGTGGGAACAGGACTGCTCTCAGAAGTGTGTGTTATTAGCAAGACTACACTATCTATGATGTTTAAATCTCTATATTCCTTACTCAAGCAATTTTATATGAGTAACCACAAAGACATTTTTCTACACTTTTCATCTTCTCAAGGTGCCATTACACATTCAGTCTACTAATGGAATTAGAGCTTCTTGATTTGGGTTGCTAATAATTAGAACACATAGTTTTCTACCAGGATTCATTTTTTATAGATTAATTCTATATAATAAAACATGCCTGAATCTGATTATATTAGCAGGCTTTTCATCACAAGCCTCCGGATTCCACAGCTGTGATTAATTTACATCAGCACAAGTTGAAACATCAGCTTTTCGATCATTTGTGATTTTGCAACTCTTAAGAAGCAACTTACCTGATAATATCATCTATATTTATCACCAATAACCCAAATTCCCAACTAGGCCAGAAATTCTAATGTAAAACTTTTTCATAGTGACTTTAATAACACCATTTTCACTTTAAATGTGCTCTGTGCTCTATCTAAGCACCAATTAATGGGGGGGTACCTTAAATACATACTTTTAAAATTTATATATGTGTATATATACATATATGTTGTGTCTATATATATATATATATATATATATATATATCAATGCATATGCCATATCTATTCAATTGTAAGCCTCACATTTTTTTGCCATTTTGATGTCCCTGAAAAATGAATGCAGTTTATATTAGAAGGTGGCTTTGTAAATAAATCTTTTTTTTTTTTTTTTTTTTCATAAAAACCCCTTGAGAAACTGGAGAGGTTTAGAATCAAAGGCAGTTTAGAATCAACTAAATGCAGTATATGTAAATGCATATGTATAATTCCATTAGTAGAGTGAGTACTTAATAACACTTTGAGAAGATGTAAAGTATAAAAACTACTTTGTGGTTACTCATATAAAATCACTTGAGTAAGGAATCTAGAGTTTAATTATCATACTGTAGTCTTGATAATAATATATATACAAATACATACTTAATGTCACATGTTTCTACTCTTGAAAATAAATGCAAAAAGAGCTAAAGATTAGCTAGCTGTAAATTCTGCCCTCCACAGGCAGAGGCTACTTTCCAGCCAGTTAAATTCTCTCACTCTAAGTTCCTGAAGAGACCAATGGGTTAACAAAGCAGTCTTCCTTGGCTGTACATTAAAGCGCCCTGAGATTGGTCTTGGGTAGAGTTGGAAAGTGAGCCGAGTGAGCTGAATCTTGCTGAGATGGGATTGTTTCAATAAGAAGACAGGACCATAAAAGTACAACACACATACAAAAAAGAAATAAAAACATTAGCAACTGCCGATGTTTACCATTCACACTTTCAAGAATTCTGAGAAAAATTCAGCTAAGCTTCAGGTCACTAAACCCTCATCCATTTCATAAACATTTGTCTCCTTGATTTTGCTTTTTCACTTTTTAAATCCCAGAGGGAAATGATAACATTCTATAAGTTTTTAAATGGCTTATTTTCTAAACTTGGCAGGAAGGAAAAGGCTAGCTTCTGTTAGTTCTACTTTTGAATGCATTAAATATTGGGGGAGGGATCTCTCAGATAATTTCTTTTTAACTTTTTCGTTGTTTCATGTGTTACATTTTTGTTGTTTCTGCCAGCATAGCTGTGTGTTAGGCCTACTGTAAAACAGCACATTTCAACTGAGTGTCCTACAACTTACCACCAAATTTAGACAGGCAAACACAACTGTGAGGTGTCCTTCATTGTTTCACATATTGGACATAAGAAGAACAGGTCAGGAACACGCACAGAGGTTAAATTATTTTAAATATAATTTTACATGAACTTCCCTGGCATGCACACAAAAATAAGTGGTCTAATCAAAACGAGTGCTCTAATTTCTACCTCAGAGTTTTAGTCAACTCCTAAATCTTTGGCAAATACAGATACACTAGGTAAGGTTACTTATGGGGAAAAGGCAAACATATATGAAATAGAAGCCTGCGAGGATTGGGGAAAGCTTCCATAGCATCCGTGGACAGAGGAGAGACAGAGACAGAGAGAGAGAGAGAGAGAGAGAGAGAGAGAGAGAGAGAGAGAGAGAGACAGACAGACAGACAGACAGACAGACAGAGACAGAGACAGAGAGAGAGAGAGAGAGAGAGGTTGTAGCGTACATCAAATACCATAAATGGTAAGAAAACTAAGATACACTGTCATTTCCCCAATAGAGTAGGAATTATACATTATATATGTATATATAGATACATATACACACATACATGCTCTAATTATTTTTTAAAGAAATTGACAGTATTTCTTGCCCTACCCCACCCCTGGTTGTCCTCAGTCTTCCTTCTCTCTAAACTAAGGTTAAAACCAGAACTGAAGTCAGACTGCTTGAATTAGAATAGCCCCTACCATCTGCTAACTTTGTGGCCTTAGGTCTGCAACTTACTGTTTTACATTTCCTTCATCTACAAAATCTGAATTTAAAAAAACTGTATCTGCCTCACCAAGTTATTATATATAGCACTTAGAACAGAACTTGATATAGAAGCATGGTTAAAGGGAATGCCATTAAAATTATTGATGTTTTTATTATCATTATAACCATAATCTTTACTTTGGTGATACTTCTCCTAATAGCTCTTACCTTCTAACAACTCAAAAATTATAGCTACTTTGACATGTCTTTGAATTCCCTTCTTTTCTCTCTGGAAGACAAAACAATACAGATCGTGGAGCTGAATAGGCTTTTAAGTATGTCAAAACTTCTTTACCTCAACGCTGAATAATAAATTATGTGCAATATTCACAATGGGCTCCATTCTAGCTCTGGCCCACAGCAAGGCTGAAATAGTAAAACGATAAAAGCAAAAATCCTTCAATCACTAGAGTTTTATTGATAGAATAAAGAGAAACCTTCACACTGGTAACACATATGCAAATTTCATTCCAAAAGGGCTATTAGTGAAAACTGAACACAAATCACCACCCACCAACCAACCAGTCAACGCCTTTCATTTAATATACAGAGCCATTCTTTATCAATGTGAATACATACACAAGTATCAATCACGAACACTGTGAGACATTAATACTACAAAGTCTAGGTATGAAAAACAAAGTGTCGTATCTGGAGCTCACCCAAGATCTTTAACATGTAAAATTAACACAGTAATGGCCTGACATTTAGAAAAAAAACAAGCTAGTACAGTAGTGCCAGCATGGTGTGTTAAAGGCCATTCAACGCCTAATATTAATCACTGAAGAATCATATTTCTCAGAACAGTTCTTACAGTTTGCCATCTGAATAAAAACTTCAAGAGGAAGGCCACATCCTTTTTCAAGAACACCTAATATAAACGCTTTATTAAAAAAAAACATTCAGTTTGCTCACGGTTCTCTCTCGACCTTCTTTAGTCACAAGAGAAAATCATGCTTGAGACATCATGGCCACTAGAAGTGTCCTGGGAGGGAGAGGTCTGCAGTGAGGGTCCTTAAATTCACTCACAATCCACACTGGGAACACAAGTCGTACCTAAAACATTAGTTACTGCTCTTCCCTACATGTTTTACCCAATGTCTTCACTCTGCTCAAATTCCTGGATTTCAGGAGAGTAACCTGGACAAGTCTCACACCTGTCGATTCCTCAGCAGGTACTCTTCCAAAGATTCTACCAGTTGCTTGCGCCCCCATCTCTGCTCGCCCCTCCCCTGGCTTTGCCCACCAGAACATGAAGGCTTTACTAAGACAGAGGCTCGGAAAGCGCACATAGAAACAAGTGACTATCATCACTGTATCACTAGTCAAACCTCTGCCACTCTCCAAAATAAGATGTACTTTAATTAAAAGTTTTTAAAAGGGTACACCCTGGTGGAGCAACACTTAAGTCAGGTGCCTCCAAAGGAGTACAGTCCATGTACATCCCAAGCACCAGGGTTCGTGTCCAGGATCTGGTGGGGGGGGGCACCAATGTAAACAACTTAATAAAAATAAGATGCTTCCTCCTCTCTTTTCTTGCCTGCCTGCTTACCTTCATTCCTGCCTTCAACTTTCTTTTAAAAAAAGAAGAAAAAAAAATCTTTGCTAATGATTTTGAGCATGGAAATTGAAATATATCGGGGTGGGGGGAGCACAGCATTACATTTGTGCTAAGTCCCCATTCTCCTGGTTCTGAAGTAGTCCTATCAAACTTTAAAGATTGTAACCCTTAGAGGTATTTGATATAAATGAACAATTTCTATTGTCACAAACTCACGCTAACCAAGACATACCAGTTCGGAAACTAGCAGCCAACTTCATTCCGTGAGTAACCATTAAGTTTTAATCAGATGTGGTTCAATTTCTGGAAGAGCGAACATTAAGAAGGGCTCATCAAGGAAAATGGGCAAAGGTGGGAGGAGAAGGAGGAGGAGGAGAGGAGAAGAGAACAAAAGAACCGCCCCCCCCAAGCCAATCACTTTGCACAGACTCTTGACTCAAATCCTCTGCCCCTCTTTGCAGCTGTTGTCTCCTGCAGTTGGCACAAAGCGCTGCCAGTCTGGGACCGGCTTCCAGTGAGGACAGCATTGTTTTATTGGCTACTTAGGCAGTGCACACACCATTAATGGAGTTTTTATCTCTCCATTTTCCTGTCAGTACAGAACCAGCCAGTCTGACTCTGTTATTATCATTAAGAAAGCTTTCCCCCCTCCCAGCACACACTCTTTAATCCAAACAACATCTGGGAACTTCAGCCTCTATCATATAAAAGGGAAACAGATTTAGAGGGAAAGGAAAGAAATATATTTCCAGCCTCGCTGAACATCAACCAAATCCAACAGCCCAACTTATCTGCGCCATCCCATCTCTTTAAAACACAATGCTCCCTTCAGAAAGGAAAGGTACTTCCCATCACACTGCTGTAACCCTCCTCTAGACCATTGGTATACGGAAAAAATCTCATTTTGACAGGTAGTTTTTTTAAAAAAATTGATAAAATTTAATCACTGCTTTCTTAGACAGGAAGTTCAGCTGTAAAATGAAAGTCAAGAATAACATTAGGAGACTATTTTTTTAAGAATGAATTTTTTTCTAAAAGGAAAAATAATCATGAGCGATTACAAGTGTGTACATCTCTGGTGTGCAAAGTAATAGGAAAAAACTGGTGCCATAAAACCCAGAAAGTATGTCCTCCTATAACAGACAGCTGTCTCCACTCTAGTCTAAGTGGGCTTTTTGCTTAGCTCATGCTCCATGAGTTGAGGAATCAATACAGAAAAATGCACACAGCAGATCCACACAGCAGACAGGTTCAAGTCACGTCGCTCCTCTGTCCCTTTCCTGTCCCCTGCACATGCATCTGGGGAAAATGCACCTCCTTTCAACTTCATGCTTGAAACATGGGTACTTTCAGAATTGCTTCAGAATTGGGTTCTAAGCAGAACCCCCAAATTTCAGACTTCAAAAATGCAGATGGCAAGTCATCTATCAGGCACCGCGCACCCTCACTCTTGAGTTTTCTAAAATGCACAACAACTACACTTGGGTTAGAAGGAATTTACTTCCTCTGAAATGCTTATCACTAAGCAGAAGACACAAGCAGAACCGAACATTTAGGGAAAGTCAAAATGAGAGAGTCAGCAAAGGTTAATAGTTTATTTTTAATTTATCTTTTTGTTCCATTCAGCAGAAATGGGGGAAAATCACTAAGTGTCTGAGCCCCAGGCTCCTGCTCCCAGGAAGCTTTGCCTTAGAACCCCTTGCAGTCTGTTGTTAATGACAGTCTCAGTAACCTGATCCTTTCACAGTGGGAGACTTGAGTAAGCATTGGCCTCTCTCCGGTCTTGCCTTTCCATTGTCCCACCCTGCAGGGCCAGCTGTTTCTGACAGCCAAATTGCTGCATGCTAGGCAATGAATGCTGTCAGAGAAGGAATTTTCATTTCTATTATGCATAGGCCTCCGTGGACAAATTATACAGCTTATGGTGCTGGCTGCAGGATGCTGCTCCAGGCTGGAAGGACTGCCAGGATGCAGCCTTGCCTCCCCTCTTCTCAGCTCCAAGTTGACAAGTCAGTCACCCAAAATGAATCAGAATGGCCGGGGAGAAACAGAACACGTGTGTTTGGAGACAAACAAAACATATGTCAAGAATAGCTAGCTAGCTACAATCTAATGGTCTATCGTGAAAGCTAATTGAGCTGATGTCACACCACAGGGCTACCTAGCATGGTACACATTAAGACCTGCTGTAATTTGACACCCTACAGTGAACATCCCTGGGGTACCAGCAAAATTGCTGGCTCTCTGCTTCCAGGGGCTGCCAGACTTACCTAGAAAATTCACCAAGAATTTATTGTCTCCTGAAAGTCAAGTGGTGACCATCAAACAACAATCCTGAGGATAACAAAGTCCCCAATATGTGCTTTACAGAATCATCTTGTAGGAACTATTTGCCTTCCTGTTTCTGTCCACACCATCACCCTCACCCCGCTTCCTGCAACAGTCCCTAATTGGGGATATGCCCCTCCTATCATGAGTGAATGACGGAGTAGAGGGACTAGACGAATTCGTACACTCTACTCAATTGAGAACTGGGATGTAGCCCAGGTGGGTCCAATCAGAGTGACTCAGGATTTTACAGGAATTGCTGGAAAAAGTTTGGTTTTCTCATTACACTTGAACGTGTGAGAATATGCCACAGCCTTTTTGCTACCACAAAAGGAAAGCCTGTCTGAGAATGAAGCTGACAAGAGAAGTGGGCAGAAAGCAATAGGGTCGAGGGATAATGCTTGCATCCTGGGTCAACCCAGATCTAAATCCTTCCCTACCTTGGGCATTCCAGTATGGCAGGCATTAGATCCTAGTCTTACTAAGGCTAGCCTGGGTTACATTTCTGTCATTAGCAAATGCAAATGACAACTAACATCATTGCATCCTCAGAACATCCCTCAATGAACACACCTGCATGTTTGTTATACTTACCATAAGACCAAAAAACATTTTTTTTTCCCATTTTTGGTGGTTTCCTGAGGAATTTCTTCGTTCATTTTCCCTTTCTAACCTTTACACTCTAAGGTAAGCTAAAATATGGCAAGCATCACCTGATTTTAGTCCCCTCCACACGGCAAGTCTAAATAACAGACCTGAAGATGAGGAGAGATGAGAAAGTTAAAAATTGAGTCTTATTTTCTTTTGGTATTAGAAATCTTAACATGACCTGGCCTGAGTAGCACAGAGAAAATGGACTCTGGTTAGCCAATGATCCATCAGCAGCACCAGGTCAATGAAGCCAACCCAGAGAAAAGCCAGGAAATCATTGCAGGCCTGACCAGAGGGGGAGGGGGACACCTGCTCTTCAGCTGGGCTCAGGTCAGCCAAAACACAAGCACCTGCAGGTGGGGGAGCTGCCAAGGCCATCATGCGCGCCACATCCTGCAGCCCTCGCTTTATCATTAACTACTGTCTGGCCAACAAGGGCAGGGTTCGGTTCAAGAACACGGGAACTTTAAGGCAGGAGGCATATCCAGAACCATGGTGGGCTCACAGCCACTCACTACGACTATAAATATCCTCCTGGCTGGCATCCCGACTGCAACCACAATTCCTGCTCTCTTGTCAGTAAGAGAACTGCAGGCCTTTCCCTAAAGAAATTCAGCACAATCAACCCGGTCTGGCAAAAATTGTGAAATGTGCATACGAGCTTACTCAATGCCCTGGCAAGCCTTGTCTCTCACCCAGTTCACGTCCATACTTGGCTTCTGAGCTAAATGAAGAGAGTTTAGAGTTGAAAATCCTATGAATACAATGCTTAGGAAAACCATCAAACACAGGCTCAAAACTGAGATAAGAGGGAGGGAGCAAGGGAATAAGATCAACTCACTCTCAACCCTTTTCCATTTTGACATATCAAGCCCTATATGCATTCACCTATCAAAGGATATGAGAGGGAAAGATGGGGAGATGTGACACGTTACTGAGGGGGCTGGGAAGGGAAAAGAAAGAAATGCAAGACCACTAAGACTGCTTAGACAGGGAAATCACGTAAATGAGTAAATAATCGTATTACCTAAGTGTTTCTGAGAGCCAATACAATGGGTCAAAAGTCTCAGGACTGACGTGACTTCATCTTCCAATAAACTAGTCACACCAGTATTTTACGAGAAATCATTCCAGGGAAAAAGTCTTTTTATGGCACCTGCTGAAAAACAGAAACCACAATGATCCAAATACTCTCAAGTCTTTTGCACGATTTCATCCTCTGCACTTGACACAGCACTGCTGCACAGGTGGTGTCCCAACATGTAACTGCCCCCTGCATGGATGGATCTCTATTCCAACCAGTTTCTTGATCCACAGGAAAGGCCAAACCAGAAATAAACTGCAGAGTACAGAGGGTATTCTCCACCCTACCAAATTCACTGCCTTTCATCCCTGTAGCCATTCATGTGCTTGACCAAAATGGGCAGAGCACTAAGCATGAGCCAGGCACTGTTTCAGGCACTGGAGGTGTAATTGTAAACATTACTAGATCCTTACCCTCTTGTAGCTTACATTCAGGCAGAATATTCCACCTGAAAGTTCTTCCATGTAACTAACCATGTATCGCCTGCTATAGGCCTGAAATCTGAGAAGAGTCCCAATATTTTACAAACACAGGATGCTATGTAAGGAATTCTTCAACCGATGAACCCATTAACTCTGACAAAAGTTTTCAAATCAATTACAACATCAAGATCAATATTCAAAATCAGATGATGACCCAACTTGTACACTTCTGTTTTCGCCTGAAAAACCCAGGGGGTTTGATATATAGAGGGACTTAGGAAAAGTAATTTTAAACCAAAATACTGGCTCTGGGCATAGGATGATTCAATGATTTTTTTCTCTGCTGTGAAAATGAGCAAAGCAATGTATGAATCCAAGGATTCCTTGTACAAAGAACAACATATTTAATCACATCTCTATTATAAAAGCAAAGTATCACAGAATAAACCTCTCTGACTTTAACAGTCACAAAATTATTCCGGAAAACATAAATTTGACATTAATTAAACCATACTCTAAATTCTACCCTCCCACTGAATTTGATGGTAGAGACCTTGAATTCATGGAAAGTGTGACTTTACAGAGTTAGCATAATAAATGCTTCAGGTCAGCCAAAAAGTCAGGAAGTGTGCTTTTATTCATGACATTTTTTCTACTTACCTACAAATTAAATAAATACATACAGCCAAATTGTAATGGCTGACAGATTGAATACCCACTATGGTCCATTTATTAAAACTTACAAGTTAGAATGTTACTGTAGGTGACTGGGAAACATTCAGTAATATTATTAGGCCTCAGTTTTCCCTGAAAGTAAATAATAATAGCATTCACAGTTTTTTTTAACATTTTTCAGTTATTAGACATTGCTTTATTAGGGATCTGCATGCCTATTACCACAATCCTGGCCACCCAAAATGCGTAACAGTGCAAAAGGAATTATCTTCATTTCGCAAATGATAAAACTGAAGCTCAGAGAGTTTAGTAAGGTCCCTAATGTTAGAAAACTGGGAAGTGGCAGACTGAGACTCAAACTCAAATTTACCTGACCCCAAAAGCCATTCTTACCCATTCCATTACAGTCTCTGCATCCCTTTCCAGCTGATATCAGAGATTAACATGCACCTAGTGGAACAACCTTGCTACAGAATGTCATGATGTAAGTGACCATTGCATTTCACAGACTTGAGCAATCCTGTATTAAGATTTATGGGTAAAATAAAACTCCAAAGGAAGGTATCACCATCTTGAAAATACCAAAAAGGCTGAAAATAAGTCACCTTCAAATGCTTAGGATAAAAACATCAGCGCACCACTTAAACTTTAATAGGGCTAGACTGTCAGCATCCATTCAAAATAAGACTGAGAAGAAAGAAAAAAAAGATATTATTTAATAACCTTGAAATTAAGCCAAATAAAGACATGAAAATAGTTGGGAAAACAGTCTAAGAGCTGTGCTCACCACTAAGCTTTAAAGAGCAGCTGTACTTACAGGGCAGGCCAACGAGAGCCATCCATGGAGCAGAAGACACTGAAAAAACATCTAGGAGAAAGCAGGGTTGGGAGCTGCTGTTGGTAAGATCCTCTATTGTGCCAAAGGAGATCAAGGATCATTTTCAGGTACCTAGAAGAAGTACTGTCTTCTAAGCTGGTAAAATCCACTGGAAAGAATTCTAGTGAAGACAAAGACTTATAAGAGACCGAGTAAGACAAATTCCCAACTAACAGTGATAAATCTGCCAATCAGCCTGGAAACTTTACCTGGCAGACCTCCAAATCCACTGTCCCTGCTTGGTTTGCCCTTCCTGCAGAGGCTTTGCTCAGCTCTATTTAGCTTGGTAATTCCATTAGCAGTCCTGCTCCCTCCCAACTACTCATTTAAGAGTCTCAAGAAATAAAAAGCAGTTAGTTACTCCTCCCTAAAATCAATCAACAAGAAACCTACAGTGAAATAGGTCACTCTCTGTATTTCAAAATAGTATCCAAATAATCATCCTGTCTGGATTTTGACAAGACTTTTGCTTTATAAACAATAACAACAACAAATTCTTATCAGTTTCTTAAGCACCAGGTGGCTAAGTACCCTGCCAGGAGGGAAGGGTTGCATAGCAGAAGAGGCCTTTTCTTCCTCAAGGGCTCACAGTCTGGCCAGAGAGGCAGAAATTATTGATGAAAGAATAAAATAATAGAACAGAGATAAGGAGTCCCAAATTGTAGAGTTATTCCAGGAATGTCAAGAGGTCAAAGAAATAAACCAAGACTGAGCTGGTAATGGCCCCAAGAAATATAAAACCACTTCTTAACTCCTAGAGTGCTATTTAATTTGGAGAAAGGGTCTTTGCAGATGTAAATTAAGGCTCTGGAGGGGAAACAGTTCTAAACTGCCCTGGATTATCCTGGAAGGCCCTAAATCCAATGATAAATGTCCTTCTGAAAGACGTAAAGGTTTCATAGGAAGTGGAGAAGGTCCTGTTAAGATAAAAATACAGATGGGGTTGTGCCCTGGTGGCCCAGCAGATAAGGCCACTGGACATTGTCCAATATATCCCAAGGAACCAGGTTCCAGACCCAGGGCAGGAGAAAACAACCAAGATGAACAACTAAATAAAAGGTTCTTTCTCCTCTCTCTTGCTGCCTGCACTCACTTTCATTCCTGTCTACACTTTTCTTTAAAAAAAGGAAAGAAAGACAGAAAGAAAGCACAGAGAGACTGAAGTTATATAGCCACAGCCAAAAAACATCTAGAGCCACCAGAAGCTGAAAGAGAGAGACAAAGATGTCTCCCTGCCTAGAGTATCCTTGAGCCATTGGCTAGGCCCAGACAACTTGAATTCAGACTTTGGCTCTTCTTAAATAGATTATCTGTTGTTTTGAGTCACTAAATTTGTGGTGATTTGCTATGGAAGTCCGAGGAAACTTAACAGAGAGGGGGAGGGAGATCCAGTTTGCGGGCAGAGGGAGAGGCCTTGATAGGCGGGTGGAGAGCACTGGAAGCAGAAAGAAGAGACCGCACAAGGACAGAGGTGAGCTGGTGGTGGGAAGAGAATGAGGAAATGCACGCTGTTGCATCTGAGATTAAAGAGAAAGGCCTGAAATGTTACTTAGGATGTAACACAGCAATGTGAACATCTATCTAGGTCAGATTAATTTTATTAGCTGATACAGGAGTCACCAAAGAGGCCTGAGCTAGGGAATAAAATGTATAATGTGTGTTTCAGGAAAATTAATACAATAAAAAGGAGAATTAACGAGGAGCAAGTATCCAGCAGACCTTTCTGTTGTGAAAAAAGATTCCTGAGCAGAAACTAAGTGAATGGTACCTTCATATGTCAAAGGAACTTTGCAACTATGATTAAATGAAAGATCCTGAAGTGAAAGATTTTCCTGAACTATTTGCTGGATCCTAAATTTAATCACAAGTGTCCTATGAATAAAATAAAAAGTAGAGGGAGATTTAATTACAGAGAGGAGAAGGCAATGTGAAAATGGAAACAGACTGAAGAATGTGTTTGAGGATGGAGGAAGAAGCCAAAGCCAAAGGAAATAGATGCTCTCCCTCCCTCGGAGCCTCTAGAACTGTAAGAGACTATGCTTGCAAGATAAGAAGTCTGCGGTAATTTGTTTAGCGTGGCAATTGCAAACTAAGATTTATGCTTTCTCCTCTGAAATTCAGATAAACCATTCTTACCCTGAATTTTCCCAAAATGATTTTCTTGCTTTCCCCCTTGGTTCATCCAAGCTAGTCCTGTTTTATTCTTCAAAAGTTCGTGTTCAAGTCCTCCTCTCCCAGTTTTCACACTTCCTCACTCTAGACTTGTGTGCCCTTCAAAACTCAATGTTATTATTTATACCTGCTATACGAGGGAGTTAAACTCTACTAATTTACTCACCCAAGCATCTTGTGCCAGAAAGGATTGAAGAATAAGCTGTTTCTTTCAGAAGTTATGAAAATGTTTCTATCTTCATGTTCATGATGCCTATATGTTTGAATATAGATGTAAACATTCCTCCAGCTGGCTGCTTAGGAATTGTGCACTTTACTGTGTGTGTGTGTGTGTGTGTGTGTGTGTACACCTCAAAAAGAACACACACACACAAAAGCTGATTCTACTTTTTTCTCCTCTTGAGGGCAATATATATATGTGGCCCCCAGAAGGGGTTTGTAGCTAAACCCTTAGAAAGGACACCAAAAGGAATAAATTGAAAAACCAGAAACAAAGAAAACAATGAACTAGAAAACCAACAGTTTAGAACGTTACACAGGAGAGTGCCTTTCAAAAATGTTGACCCCTAACTAAAAAAATCTGAATATTCAGCTCATTGCACATGCACATGAATGTGCACATGCATACACACATACAAACACACCCTAAAACAAAAAGTTCATGAAGTTGCAACTGTGAGCTTTGATTCAAACTTTATTTTCTTGTATTTCTAATGCTGAGTGTGACTTGCTAAATTGACCCAGTAAAGTACCTCAACCTGAAGTTAGCAAAAAACAGTGACGCCCGTGAAGCAGGTCTAACACAGAGCAAGAACGTTGATAATATCAAAAAAGCTACTGTCCTCTAGTTTTATGGCTATAGGAGAGCAAAATTTTAAGTTTTAATCTGTCACAGAGAGCCAATTTTTAAAGTTTTGAAACAATCTGTATTAAAAGGAAACAATCTGTTATTAAAAGGAAAGTTTTTAATTTTCTTATTAAAATTTTCTACTTAACTACTGCCAAATCCCAACCCATCTGGGTCCTAAAATTGAGACTCGGTTTGCTATTGAATGTTCAATTCAGGAATCATCTGCTATGAGATATGCAAAGGCAAACAAGATATGGTCCTTACCTTCAAAGAGTTTATAATCTACCAATACAGATTTTAAAAAAGAAAAATAACTGCAAAATAATTATATACTATATAAATATATACTATATACTATGGAGACACTGAGACAGAAGAAATTGATTTTAGCCAGAGGATGAGACATGGAAAAGTTTACAGGGGAAAAGAATGACATCTAAACTGGAAAGGGTGTAGAGTGTGGAGGAGGAGAGAGAGCAGCTGACAGGGACTCAGACACCGTTTTGTATAGAGGAGGCTGGCAAAGAGGAAGCTGTGACAATTCTAAAACATGGCTCCAAAATTTTTGGACTGTCCTTCTCAAGAGGTGGGATCTATATCCTCTCCCCTTGAATTTGGACTCTGTGACAGCCTGACCAATAGAATCTGTTAGAAGTAACACTGTAACTGTTTCCAGGACCCAGTCTTACAAGAAACTTGCAGCCTCCATTTCCTGGCTCCTAAGACACTTGCTCTTGGAACTCAGCCTCCATGCTCTGAGGAAGCTCAAAATAGCCTGTGCAGAGAGCCACATGTAGGTGTCTCGGCTGACAGCCCAGCTGAGCAACCTGCTGACAGTTAGGACCACTCACCAGACATGTGAGTGAATGAGCCTTCAGATGATTTCAACCACCAGCTTCAAACATTCCCAGCTGAGGTCCCAGACATTGAGGAACAGAGACAGGCTGTCCTTGCTGTGCAAATCCCTGACTCGCTAAACTGTGAATGTAATAAAATGGTGGTTGTTTTGTGTCACTATATTTAGGATGGTTTATTGCACAACAATGTATGTCCTAGAACAGTAAAGTATGCAAGAGGATGTGGCAGAGGATAACCATGGAGAGAAGTCTGAAGTAAGACACCATATAGTGTAAAAGTCAACATAAACAGTTTAAAATTTCTTCCAGATTCAACAGTGAGCAATGTGATAGGTTGAAGATCAAGGGAATTATGACTTGATTAGGAAGAGTATATAAGCTGCAGTTTACAAAGGGATTTCCAGCAAGCACAGAGAATGATAGAACAATTTTGAATGAAGTTCTCATAGCTGTCCCCATTTTACAAATGAAGTGCTTGAGAGAGAAGGATAATCTAGAATGAAATGGTATCTAATCTAGTAGCAAATCCTACTGGAGCTAATTTCAAAGCATATCCTGATTCCAAATAACCTCTTCTCATACCTCCAAACCTGGTTCAAGCCATCACTATCTTTCTTCTAGACCAGTGCTTATCCAACTACATTACCATCTGTAGTGAACTAATACTACTTTAGAGAAACACCCAGCCCAGGTGTTAGTCCACTGATCACATATTCAGTCAGGGTAATGGATAAGACTTTCTAAATACTCACTTTCAATTTCTATACTTAACACATTACAGATCAGAAACAAATAGTTCTTGGGTCAAGCGCTAAGGAGCATTGTTTCCAAATTGCCTATAAACATCAACCTTGGTGATTATGGAAGAAGAAACTAAAATTTCTGGGAATTCCATCATTTATTTTTTAAACACTTCCAACATTCTTCTCTCTTTACTATTATGAATCTCTTTTAAAAACTGTGATAAATGGAAAATATTAAGTTTAGTGGTATTTATAGAAACTGAGGCATAGAGAAATATACTCTGGAAATGAGAGTAAACATTATTATATAATATTCTAATAACCTAGCAAGCTTAAAAGCAGTATGCAGAATCACATGTCAAAGGTGCCAATTTAAGGACTTATTTTGAATCAAAAATGTATTATCTCTTGGCACACTAGACATAGGATTTTATTTTTAAAATACGCCACATAAATGTATTAATAATTATTTGCAAAATGACTCATAGTTAGCAGTCGACAGGGCCATAAACATACATGTACAATTTGGCAATCGCAACAAGCAAGTTTGACTGGTTAAACTATGACCTCCTGCAGGCTCTTCTCTTGATTATCTGAGTAGTCGGTCTTAACCTTTGACTTTTGACTCCCTATGTCATTGATTTCTGCTATGACTTTCAATTTGAAGTCAGCTGATTCTTTAGAACCAATGACATCTCTCTGTGGCTTGTGACTAGTGGCTTCCTTACTGGGCAATGCAAATATTGAGAATCTCAAAGGGATTAAAAGAAGGGGGAAAAAAGAAACCTCAAAAAATTCTAAATTGGGGGTGGGGGGTAAGACACAAGGAAGTAAAGCAAAAAAAGCAAGTCAGAAAGAATTAAATGATCAAGAAATACTTTGAAAAATAAAAATGAGGGGAAATGTCAACAGTCTATATAGACAAACCCAGGACTCGGGCAACATTTGAGGATGAATTTCAAACACTTAGTGTAAATACCTGAGGACCCCAATAGTAATAGCAGTTCATACAAGGTTAACCTAATTTCCTTTTCCTATAAGATTCTGAAATTAGAAGTTCAAGGGAACATATGCTTCTAGATTTTTACCAAAGCATCTGACAAAGTCTCTTAGGAAATCTGTGATCTCAATGGACAGACAGATAAACAGATTTATCTGTAAGTTACTACCTTTAAAGGCTACTATTTAGGAATAATTCATGTCTTCTGAAAATGATGTAAATGTAATCTAACATGTTAATAGACTACGGCCATGGGTGAGACCTGACAAATTGAAACTTAATCAAGGTGACTTTTTACAGTTCTACTTGTAGTAAAGGAAATAAGACCAGGGCCCAGGTAGACAGATAGAATGTGAAGGGAAAGGGATCTAGCAGCATCATCTATGATAAAGACTTTGAAGTTTCTGTTGGCAGTCAACTCAGTAAGTAGGGCAATGTGACTATCTGAAATATTGCCATTTGGTCTGCATTACAGAAGCATGGAAGTGAAAAAATAAAGGAGAGAAAATCCTGTCAGGAATATGGCAATCAGCTCTAGATGTCACTGTTCAAAGATTTTCATTCAAACATTAGGATAAGCAATATGGTGGGAAGGATGGTGATGACCACTGGGAAGCTCTGGAAAGACTGCGCTTCGATAAAAACTATCAGGACTCAATAGGATAGCTCTGATCATGTATATATAGTATCACACTCTAGTTTGTATAGCTGAAAAGAAAGAAAGAAAGAAAAAAAGTTATGACCAAATGTTAAACAGCAACTGCATTTATTACAGACAAAGTAACAACTTAACCTTCTGACAGTTATCCAAAGGCAGAGAGTTGGGTTCCTAGGTAGGAGCTACATTGCCCATGGATGTAGAATTTCAGTGACACTTGCTGGGGTCAGAGGGTAAAATGCAGAGCAGCCACAGGCCGTGGAAGACTATGAACTAAGTAACTCCTCTCACCTTTGTGACTCTACGACTAAGAAAGATCACTGATATATGGAAGGGCACCCCTGAGACACCTGCATCAGGCCCAAACTGGCACTTTAGAAACATTTGATGAATAAAAGCAACCTAAAAGAACATGAAGAGAGAAAAAATAGTCCTCTTCTGAACAAGAAGGCTGGGGGTTGAGGAGGCAGCAACAGGAAAGAAGGTGGACTCATTTCTGGAAATGCTTCATCAGGAAGTAGCTTGTGAAAGTTAGAAGGTCCAAAACATTTTAATGACATGGAAGATGTAAGCCTGTTTCAAAGCTCAAGGGGAAAAAGTCAATGGAGAAAATAAACTGGAGGAGACTGGGGGGAAAGAGAGGAAAAATAAAGAGCAAGACTTTGAGAAAGAAAAAGGAAAGAAGACTTAACCAGAAAATACCTGACACAGAGGAAGTGCTAGGGAACATGCTTAAGACATTCTGTCACATGTGCCAAAAGCTCTTTAAGATAGTTTCTTTGAAACAGTTATTCAAAAGCACACAAGATAGGGACAAGTTTACGACAAATAACATAGTCTTCGATAGTTCCATGATCCTCTGAATGTTATTAATATCCAATAAATATACCTTGCATGGAATTCCTAAACCATACAAACAATAAGATACCTTTAAAATAGTCTAAATGCCATAGCACCAAAATTAGATGAAGCAGGAGACTGTCTAACAGATTTATCCCTCAGGCATTAGGTACTGATAATTGGTCTATGCCATGTGCAAATGAAAGATGAAAAGACTCAAAGTATTAGTGAATTACTTTAATAAAAGGTGGAGATGCTTGGCTGTTGAGATGTTGCAATGCAAGTTTAGCAATGTGAGATTAACAATAAAATCTCAAAAATAGATTTTACATTAATATGAATAGTTCCACACTCAAATATTTTCCAAAACACTAGAGTAGACAAATAAGTGTTACTTACTTGAATTGCTGTAATATCCTTCCTATTCCTAGTTTCACAATTACCCAAATAATAAATAAAATAGATTGTATTCATCTGTTCAGGCTGCCATAACAAAAGAAATAATGGTTTAAATAAAAGGTTTATTTTCTCACAGTTCTGGAAACTGGAAAATCCAAGATGAGGGGATGGCCAATTCCATTGCCAGGCAGACTCTCTTCCTGGCTTTCAGCTGTGTCCCCTCCTGGCCAAGAAAGAACAAACTCTCTAATGTCTCTTCTTAGGAGGGCACTCAGGCCCCACCCCAAAGGCACCTCATCTAAACTTAATTATCTCTGAAAGATCTCATCTCTAAATAGCATCACATTGAGGGCTAGAGCTTCATATGAATTTCGGGGAGATGCATACAATTCAGCCCATAAGATAGACATAGAGAATATTTTTAAAGCTCCTCTTTAACTCTATTGTCAATGATTGTTCTAAAACCCAAATCTAATCAGATCTCTTTCCTGCCAAAATTCCCTAATAGTTTAATTTGAGAATAAGACCTGAATTTTTTAGCACAGGATAAGGAGTCTTCATCCCCACTGAGGGTGAATGATGGTGCCATCACCCACCTCTCCCACCACAGGTCACATCTATTCTCGTAGTTACTCTAAACTACTTAAAGGACCCAGCACATATCATACCCTTGTTAGGCCTAGTTTTATACTGAATGTTCCCTATGCTAGAACTTCCTTACTCTGCCAGGATAATTTCCCCTTGTTTTCAAAGTCTATGCCTAATTCCGGCTTGAGTCAGACTCTTCCCTTCCCTCCACTGCTCCCTCCAAAGCCAGACAGGTGGACTCACTACTGTACCTTCTGCACACCTCTGACAGATGGCACCTGCCAAGCTGTATTGTCACCCCTGATGCATATGTCTCCTTTACTAAGCTGTGAATGCTCCTGAGACCAGGAATAGCTCCTTTGGTTCCTGTGTCACCAACACATATCAGCACAGGGCCTAGCAGATCATTGGCATTAAAATTAAAAAAAAAAAAAAAAGAAAGAAAACAACCTGAACAGATAGATGCATGAATCAAATAGGCCATCAAATGAGTTTGGAAAAAGAATATGAAGTATTTTTCATTCCTAATACTTCCCATCCATCTCCCACAGGCATATTTCTAGTTAGTTATCTCCCTTGCACAAGGTTTTGGTGATTATCTCAATCACAACACCGAATACACCAGAGAAATCACGGAAGATTCAACAAATGAGAGAGGAAGAAAGAAATGATGGTGCTTTGCCACAGAACTGGCAAATGCAAAAGGCACAGGGGATTGTTTATCCATAAAATAAACTTTACACTCTCCCACTATTAGGGATGAGTTTACAGACTTTTAATGTTTTTCAGAAAAGTCAATGAACTGATAGACCCCACACAAAGAAAGCTGTCCCCTTCTGACTCGCAGGGGACAATTTGGGGTTGTAATCTGATTAAAGTTCCTTCCCGAGAAGAACTCACCTTTGTCCCACTCATCAGCAGTGCAAACTTTACGCATAACAATCAGAGCAAAACCATGGGTGGTCCTGAAGAAAGTCTTGATAAACAGTAAAGTACACTACAAAAGTCTGAATTACACTTGCTGGGCTGATGGTCCTTCAGCAGGAGGGTGACTGAATTAAGTGGTAGGAAATGACTTTATACTCTCTCTGACTCATATTCTGCCTTTTTCTCCCTTCCAAAGAAACAAGACATGGTACATTTTCTGAAGACCAAATATTAACTCATTCATCTAAAACTCCACCATGACTAAAAAGTTTCTCACTTCATAATGAACCAGCTGCTTGAAATTTTAATGCAAATACTAGAAAATGAGTCAGTTTTTTATTCCTCTTCCTCAACCCAAGGTCCCCTAAAAAATAATAAATCGGAATGTAGCCGGAAGTGCAGATTCTTTGACATGATTCCTACAAAAGAGATTACATACCATCAGCCCTCCGCAAAGGTAGAAAAAAAAAGTGTAAGAAATGCTTTTGTCCTGTGGCTATAATTAAGGCTGAAAAAGGCCTTCAGTTTTCCCTCTAAGACATCAACAGATCTGAATCACTCCTGTCTCATCATCCTTTCCCTCTGTGTGTTCTTTTAAAAGTGTCTCTACTTCTCCCCAGTTTCCCGGGAGCGACTCCTTCCAGCTTTCTTTCAACTTTTCATTGCTCACTCAGACCCTCTCAGCTTTCCTAAAATTGCTGATTCTCTTTCTTTATTCTTTCATCATTCCTCTTCCCAAATCTAACACCGTATCTTTAATGACTCATGGGAAAGATCATTTAAAAAAAAAAAAAACCTGACAGTGGCCCATTGTGATCAAATGGAGACTGTGAAACACAAAATCACATCTCCCTGGATTCAAAATAACAAGTATTTATTGAGTGCCCATTGTGTGCTCTTGTAGGGGTTATGAAACAAGACTGTGAGCTTTGTGAGAGGGGTTGATTCATCTGTACATGCCTCCACCCAGCTCATCAGAGTACACAAAGGAGGGCCCTTTGAGTCTAGTGAAGGTTTGGACCTCTTCCACTATCAATGACTGCGGATATTAAAATATGAAGATACGCCGAAACAGTGAGGTTAAAAAAAAGAAAAAGGAAAGAAAACTCTGTATGTTTTCAATGTTTACAAAACATGCCAGACATATTCCTGGGCTGGTCTCAAGATAATTATATGGTCTAGTGAGACGCATGTTCCAAATTGTGTAATCCATGATGTCTTCTTTCAGTCCTGTTGGTGTATTTCTGGGTCCCTATGATTCAAAAATAGTATCAAGATCAGTGTGAAACTCCTTACAAATGGGAAGTGGGAAGCTTGGGCTGACAGGCCAGCCGGCCCACTGTGACTACCCCAAGTCCCTACATAGTATTGAGGGAGGGAAGGAGTCACACAGCAGCTTGACAGTGAACACGTCTCTGTCCTCAATAAATGCATACACTAATTTTTAAAAAAGGAGCAAAAATATAACCCTTTTAAATCCCACTGCTGCCAAAATATAATAAACTTAGGGTTTGGCTTTTTTTCCCCTATAAAAAGGAATACTGTCTTTTGGCCCAGTTTCTGTGCTCAGGCTATCAAGAGTCTCCCACAGGACAGAGTGTCACTTCTGTAAAGTGTGACGTCTCCATAAATGTGAGCTCCATAGACACAAAGGTTGAATACTTAACCACACACTGCCTTATCACCATTAAATAACTTTAATTACACTTATAAACACATAAATTCAGAACCTGATATTGTTGTTATAACCAAGGAATAATAAAAGAACAGAGAAAAAGGGGAGAAAAGGGGAGTGGCTGTGATTTGAAAGTAAAGCAATTCCATGGAGTCCAAGAAGATTTAGTAATTTTTCTGGGACTGACTATTCCTTGTAATCCTATTCCTTGCTGAAATAACTCCGAATAACCAGAAGATGACTGCTACCTAAACAAATCCAGATTTACTACCTAAAGTCCCACACTATCAGAAGAGGCTTTTTGGTTCAGCTGAAAGTCCCAGAGTCAGCTGTTCTAGCCCAGCTCTTCCCTCTACCATCTCATTTACTCCCTCTTTCTAAACGTCAACAAACATGCCAAGTGATGTTCTACAGTACCGAAACCAGCTGCCCTGGAGCTCTTATCTGCCTGGTTCACAGGACTACACCGAGGCGCTCTCCTCTGCTAAGTGGAGGAAGGCACCCTCTGCTTTTTTGCAGGCCTCCTGCGCTTCAGGCTGGCCCCAGACTCCTTTCAAGGTCCTTCTCCCTGAACTCATCCTGGGACCCCAGGGAAGATCACCAACTCACCCTTCTCCTTGGGGGATCTGCTTATCACCAAGAATTTCACTTCCACCTGGACCAGCTCTAGTCCAAACTTTTCTTCTGAACTACGAACTCTTTCCTGACTACCCACTAGACAGCTTCACTTGGATGTGTCATGGGCCTCTCAAACAGGACTTGTCAAGTGAGCCTTCGCCATCCTGTATACCCCCCCCACCTCCCTGTTCTGTGATCCCCATCTACCCCCACATAGATTCTCCTCCTTCTTCTCAACCCCATAGAATCAGATCAGATTCCACAGCTCATCAGCGCAAGCGAAACAGTTCTGAAATCTTCACCACCCTCTCCAGCCACATTTGTCACCAAAAAAGCTCCGTGCTTGTCCTTTCTCTGCCAGACTGTTGCCTCCCAAAGTGTGAAAATGTACTATTGGTGATCGTCTGACATCATGCTAGGGGGCTCTTAAACATGTGTTTAATGACTAAAGCTTTTTGTATTATATATTAAAATAAATTCTTAAGATTCACATCAAACTGCATTTCTACAGGTATAATTGCTTTCAACAAACTTCCATGCCTGTTAGAATAAACCTGGGGATCTTTTAAAGATTCCACCTCCCGAGGTACATTCAGACCAATTAATCACAACCTCATGGGGTGGGAACGGGCATCAGGTCTGGAAATTCTCCGGGGGGCTTCCAATGTGCAGACATATTTGGCAACCACTCCATTAGAATGAGCCTAAAATAGGCACTGAAAGAAAAAGGCTAAACCCATCTAAAAAAATTAAAGAATTAGTCATATGCATGGTAAGCAGATAAGAAGGGTGCCCACCTTACCCTGGTTTACCCAGGATTATATCACCAAAAGACCAGCATCCCAGGATCTCCCTCACCCCCAGGCAAACTCAGACAACTGATCCTCCTACTCAGCCAAGGCAGTGTCTAAAGTTTGGGAAAAAATTTTCCAAAATGTTTTCTACAAAATGTTATCCACTGTCTCTGGGGTGTTAAGAGCTGTGCGGTTATCAAGAGTTCCACTACAGAATAAACGGGAAAGACCCCAGGAATACCCCAGAATAAATGATAAAGTTAATGGCTTTCCTCAAGGCCAGCTTTTCAGGATTTTCAATATACTACAATATGCACTGTCTGGAGAATCTCGTGTCCGCATTTCTCAAACTTACTTGAGGACCTCTTTTTACAGAGTACTTGATCACTGAAGTGAAATGTCGCTTCACATGTACTTCCAGACAACTTTGGGAAATTATAAACCTGATGTTACTTCTTCATTACCAATCTCTTGCTTTAAAAAAAAAAAGTCCCAACTCCTTAGCAGGTGGTCTGCCTGCTTTGCCATCTCTCTCACCTTCACCCTTCCTCTTGCTCTAGTCCTTTATTTCTCAAACTTTAGAAGCATTTAAAGCACCTGGGCACACTGCTGTGATGCTGGTTCTGATTCAGGAGGATTCAGGAAGACCTGGGGCTACATTTCCAGAGATGCTAGTCTCCAAATGGTGCTGTATTGCTGATCCAAGGACCACAGTTTCAAGTTTTTACAGTTACTGTCCTTGCTGGAAGCCTTTGTGCCTCAAGTACCTTTCCCACCACATCACTTTCTATTTGACCTTCAAGCAGCTGAGAGCATCTTTTCTCCAAGGAGCTGCCCCTGGCTGCCCTTTCTAACAGAAACGCACATCCCAACTTCATGGTTAGAGCTCCATTTGGGTGCTTCACTCTGTTGTATCTTCTGCCTCTCCCAAACCGAGCTCTCTGACAGTCTTTTTGTCTTTACATGCCACATAGCTGGCACATGGTAGCTACTTAAGTCTATAGAGAAGGAAAGAGAAGCCACATGAAGGAGATAATGCATGAACTCTGTCGAGGAAGACTTTTAGAAAATGAGGTTGTTATGCAGAAACATGTCTGTAGGTTTGGACTTCTGTATTTAGGGAACTTCTGGAGTAGAATTACAGAATCTGTGTCAACACTGCAGAGAAATCACAAAGGAATAACATCACCTGTGTTTTTCATAATATTCACAAAAAAATTTTTTAAATTCCTACATTACTTGAAAAGAAAACTATACCCAGATAATCTTCTGATTAACATTTAATAGACTAAAATCACGAGACACAGTGAGAAATAAAACACAATTTGACCTCTAAATCTGTGTTGATCTACTTTAAGGAGAATTCTTCTGACAATTTTAAGTTTAAACAAACCTTTGTGAAGAGAGTACACCAGTAGGTTTAATGTAGGCACAGCTGTCAAAATCATGGACAATGTATCACACTTAAGAGAGTATTTGAAAATGTGTCAATAATTATAATTAGACACTTGTACCAGATCTAATATACTTTCACTACCCCTTAACTTCAACTGATGTGAAATTAAAACCAGTTTCTTAAAAGTACAACTCTCAGATCATAATTTAATTCTTAAGTAGATATAAAACCTGTCAAACTACAGAAATACAGTACATTTTACTCAAGAGGAGAAAAGGCCAAGGTACTGCAATATAGCATTTTGGGTAAGGTAACCACCTTTAATGCCAAAAGGGTAAATAAAATACATTATCAAGGTGATATAATCTTCCAGTATTTACTTCACTCGTTTGTATTTAAAGATTTCCTCTTCAAACTGTACATAACCCACAGCTCAGAGACAAAAACTGTTAACATTCCAGTTTACCTCCTACCAGTCTTTTTTTCTCTACATTCTATGTCTGTAATTACAAATTTAGAATTATATTATCATTGTTTATGGACATGTACATAATTTGAATTGTGCTGTTTTAGTGTCTTGCTTTTTCTACTGAGTGCTGTTTTGTATACTCCCCATAATCATTCATTCCAAAATTTTCTGCAACTTGTAAGATAGTATGCTAGGTACAGGACAGATGCAGGCAGACAGACACAACCCCCCCACCCCCAACACACACACACACACACACACACACACACACACACACACACACACACACACACACACACACAGAGTACTAAACAAATATAGTCCCTGTTCCCCTTGATAATCATCCCACAGGAACACTGGTAGTACATATATGGTAAAATATAGATATGTAAGATATAGGAAAGAAGGATCTAACTAGATGGAATAGACAAGTCTCTCTTTGAGAAGGTAATTTCTAAGATAAGATCTGTCTCTGGAAATTTACCTAAAATACTTTTTAGTGATTACATAATATGAAATTGAATGACTATGTATAAACTTTATATATAAGCTATATAATCCTATAGAAAGGCTGACTTTGTATACACACAGAGAGAGAGAGAGAGAGAGAGAGAGAGAGAACGAGAGTTTTATTGAGATTATTATAGAAAATGTTACCTTTTTTCCCACTCTATAGCTACACGAATAAATTTGTATTTTTAAAGAGCTTTAGTAAGTAAATTTTCTTAATGAGTAACCAAGGGCTCAAATCTTTTCCAGGAAAATTCTATTCATACTAGCAGTCTAAAACTTCCAAGTTTTTCAAATGAAAAATCTAAGTGTGCTACTTAATTCTGAAAAGCCAACTCTAAAGCAAAACACAGTACCTGTATAAACATTACTCTTATATTAAATTTTATTTACTTGGGTTTGAATTTTTAAATATTCCAAACCACCAGGAAATTCAACCATCAAATTAAACTATACCAGCTAAATACCTCAAAATTTCCAATAATTTCCAATTTTGTCTCCTTCATGTTACAAAATATTTTGAAAGATCCAAAGCTGACTATTCTGGTCTGCTCCAAAGTCATAAATAAAGTTTGCTGTTTCTTAAAGACTGTCTATCATATGCTTATTCCTTTTTTTTTCAAAGCTATTATAAAAATAAAATTTTCCCTAAGTCTAAAAATCTATTGTCTCTATTCTTGATCAATAATAAAAAGCTGACTATATGAGTTTCTCAGTCACTAAATGCCTACTTACCACTCACCGTATTTAAAAAAAAAAAAAAAAAAAAGGTTATCAGCCATATAAGCTCTGCTTTTAACATAAAGCACAAACCAGACACAGTGCTTTAAAACAATCAAAGTAAAGCTGTGGTTAGCAAGGCTTCCAAAGCCCAAGGTTTTTCACAGACTCAAACTTGCATAGGGAAAAAAAAAAAATCCTCATGGCTCAATTTACTGGAAGGACCAAAAAAAGGAGGGAGACTGAAAGAGAATCAACAAATGATCAAATTTTAGAAAAAGCTGAGTCTCATGAGCAGAGAAATGAAAATAAAACCCAAGGTATCTCACACCAGTGAGAATGGTCTATATTAAAAAGACTAGAAACAAAAGAATTGGAGGGTGTGAAGAAAAAGGAACCCTCCTACACTGTTGGTTAAGAATGTAAATCAGCTAAACTTCTTTGGAAAACAGTTTGAAGATTCCTCAAAAAAATAAAAACAGATCTACCATTCAATCCCACTTCTAGGCATAGACCTAGAGAACACAAAAACACTGATCAGAAAAAAACACATTCACCCCTATGTTTGCAGTAACATAATTCTCAATACCCAAAACATGGCAACAACCTAAATGCCCATCAAGAGATGACTGGATAATGAAGGTACAGTATATATACTTGATAGAATTCTATGCAGCTTTTAAAAAAGATGAAATTGTAACCTCTGCAAAAATCTGGAGGTGATTATGCTAAGCAAAATAAGTCAGAAAGAGATGTATAGGATGGTTTCACTCATATGTGGAGTATAAAGAAACAAAACAGACAAATCTCAACAAAATTTACAAAACACAAGACTACTGACTATGGAGAGGAGACAAGGGAAAGGAAGGGCATGGGAAAGGGCTCTAGAATGGTAGTGGTGGGCATGATGGGAAATGCTCACAGCAAATATAATATTCTAAAAGGCATCTAAGTGACGTGAAATAATAAAACAATTTTAAAAATCAGAAATAGCTGAAGCTATGCCCTTCTTGACAGACGAGGAAAGAAAAGAACGAAGGAAAGTATGAAGAAAGACGTTAAGAAAGTTACTTTCTTGGGCCACAAATTGGTTTACACGGAAGAACAGACTGGTGCTTGCATCCTATGGACTGCTTTTTGATTTCCACATTGCCGTACTGCTTCACTAATACAAAAGAAAATCCCAACTCATGACACAGCCTAGACAGACTTAAAACGTAAATACTCTTTTGATTCAGTAATTCCAATCCTTGATAACAACCCCCAGATATTCAGAAGCTAGATCCATCCATCTATCTATCTATCTTAATCAATATACAGAAATAGTAGTATATGAAGAGTCACACAACATTGCCACCTATCATGTTACCTAAAACAACAAGCAAAACATGGGTTGAGTAAATTGTGAGACTTCCACACAATGGGACACCTTTCAAAAGAAAGAGAAAATTGTTCATACTGATAGGGGAAAAAAAATTTCAAGATAAATTATTAAATTTAGAAAGCCAGGGATATAACTGAAATGTGCACAATATGATATGAGATATATAGCTGTAACGCATAAGTGCATGTTTGTAAATCTAAAGACTATCACTGGAAGAATACACACTAATTTTAATGGTGGTGTTTCTTCAGGAAGGGAAAGAAAAATGATAAATAAAAATTACGTTTCACTTTACACCCTTCTCGTTCATCACATTTCTGGATTGAACATATTCCTTTCATAACCCAAATATCACTTCCGAAATATAAAATCTAAATAAAGTCATATTAAGAAAACACACAGAGAAACTCATATTCATGTGCACATGTAATGAAATAAGCTACTATGGATTAAAAATAAAAGCATCAACCTGAAATTTTAAAAAAAAAGAGTCATGGCCCAAAACGGAGACTGAAATGTCAAAGACAAAAGTCTCTGAGAACAAAAGACAGGCCTCTGGGAAAATTTCCAAGCTCAATAACCACATCTGAGATAGATTCACCCCACCTGTGCTTAGAATGTTCTAAAACAGAAGATATTTAGAGATCAAAAGGGAACCAAAGGGGAGAAGGTAAGCAGCTGAGGTAGACCTAGCTGATTAAGTAACAATGAGTCGGAAGGAATCCTAAGCAAACAAACCAAGATAAGCAGGGGAAAATAATAAAACTCATCAGAATTTGAAAGGACATTCCATTCTAAACTGGTTAAGGGCAAGAATCAATTCCAAGCCAAGTCATTCTCTTCTGGTACATTTTCCCCTCATCTCAAAACTACAGCAATCATTTTTTCTATCACCTATGATACAAATGTTGTGATTCTTAGAATCCCTTTCATCTAAATAAGGCTCAGCAAAATAGGTAAAAACATAAATTACAGGTGTCACTCACCAAACATATCTGCCTGTGATTCTATGATCAGATGTTTAATCAGTCCACATGTTCAAAAGTTGAAGGCTCTTATTATGGTCCTTTATTAGGACAAACGTGATTATTTGCAACATGGGCAACTGACCTAAAATAAAGTCAATAACAGACTTTGAACTGTTTGTTACTGGTTCACTTTATCATTCAGATCTTAACCCATTTATATGAGCTTACCATTTCCAACAGGGACCTCTCCCCTAGATCCAAATGCCCCAGGATAACTTCCATGCTGTCCCATAGATCTAACCATAAATACAAAGTCACAGCTCCAAATCCTTCTCTCCATGGTTGCAGTACCTTATTTCCAAGTCCTCAATAAACTCAAGCAAGCCCTCTTCTAGGACCTTATTCCCCCAGAACCTCAACCCCAATACTATTTCCTATCCCAAACCAGCTCCCATTACCAACCTTCCATTTTAAGATCAACACCACTCTCCCAGTCATCCAGGTCCCAAAAGTCAAATATGCTTGTCGTGACAACTTTCCTTCCCCCCACCGCCCCCGCCACCCCCCGCCAAAAAAAAAGATGTAATAACCAAGTCCTATGACTGCTCTTACCTAAGGCCGAAACCCTAATTTCATCTAATTTCCTTTCCCTTTAGCTGTTGGGCATCTACCTTCACCACCAGCCTAATTGATTGGTGCCCAAGAGAAGGCTGTAGAACAGGGACAAAGCAGTTAGGAGTGAGGAGTGAGGTAGGGTTGAGTAAAAAGAAACAAAGAACAAAGGCAACTGACACTGGACCTGGGGAGAAAAAAGAGTGGGATAGGGCTGCCAGGAGCAAAGGACATGTCCTCTTCGATACAATGTCAAGGAGCTCTGGCAGGTCCCTGCAGGAATTATAGGTCCAGTGCTGCCAAAGCATTCAAGTTTCTCAAAAGCAGCTGGAAATTAAGACTTTTCATGGGAAATCTCCCCTTTATTTAAATGTTGTAATATTTTTAGATTTTAAATACAGTATCAAACAGGACACAACTCAGAGGTATTCAGGCCAGGGACCAGCAGTTCTCAACCTCTTAAAAAGTGTGGTGATTTAAGAAGGTACAGGCCTGGTTAAAGGCCAGGTGTGTGACCTTAGACACTTGCCATCACTCCTCAGTCTCAGTTTCTCTTGCTATAAAATGGAAATGAGAATAGTTTCCTCTTAGAATACTGTGAGCATTTAATATATTTGCATATATATAGACATGTATATACATAACACATAGATCTGTATATATAATACATGTATTATTATCTTATTGTTACTATTTTCAAATCAAGTCTAAAACCCTTAGTCTGGCATTCAAAGTAAACCGTAACTTGGCTCTAAATCTTCTTCAAAGCTTTTTTATTTTCTACAGAGCTCACCTTAATGGACATGAGACAGGCTAGTCACATCACAAACCTTTTAACTTACAGGAATTACCACTGATGCTTGGCAAAAAAATACAGAGTAAATAAATAAGGTGGGGGAAGGTGTATAATTTTTTTTTTATTAAGAGAAAGGAAGGATAGCAGGAATGAGACAGTGGACAAGAAGGAAAAGAGAGGAAGAAGCAGCATTTTATTTATTTAGTTGTTCATTTTAGTTGTTCCTCCAGGTCCCATGCCACGAAATCAGGCCCTTGGGCTATATGTGAACTGTGGCCCAGACATGGGCTTAACCCCAAAGCCACCAGGACACACTGACATAACCATTTGAACAGCACGGGCCATTCTGCTCAGTACACTTTGGAATTAGTGTAAAGCCAGAAAAGTGAATCTGCCATTCCCTCCAGTTGTCTCAGGCACTGTGGCCTTTCTAAGAAACTGCGTCTGAAGACACTAAGTCTGATTCTAGTGATCACAAATATGTGTAACTATGTTTTTTTACAACTCAGCTTTCAAACAAAAGTCAGCTACCTCACATTTACTTGCTGCATTCCCTAGTGTTGGAATGCTGCCTCTCCTACAACCCACACACACACAGACACCTCTCAAGAAGGTAACATCAAAATGGTACCTCTTTCAAAGGCCAGCCAAACACCACTTCCTCAAAGCTGTTGCTGATCCTTATCGCTCTGTATCCTGTGACCAAGATACTCAGGAGTATTCTGCCATTTATTATAGGTAGATGTCTGATTCAACCCCTTACTCAAGCATACCTTCAGATAACTTGCCTTTACTGAACTTTCCATGCCCAGACCCAAAGTGCAGGAAAACTCGATAAACGAATGGTGAAGAAGAGGTGAAAAGATGAAGGAACAGCAGAAAGGCAGGGAAATGTTAATAAAGACAATGTCAACAGTGATGAAACCTACCATCAATTAACCTCTTTCTTATATCTTCGAATACAAAAAGCTGTCCCCGCCTGTTTCTGAATAACAATACAGGTCATCTTCCTCATCTCAGTTTCACCCTTTTGGTGCCTATGATCTGCATGGGCAGTCTGGCTGCCACCGTATTACTGAAAAGTCACTATTGCCTTCAAATATAATAGAAGTAAGCAGGCAGCGAAGTGGCTTCTGCCACCAGTCTAAACTCATGATATCCACCTTCGGTGCCGACTGGAGTCAAGCTGATGATATTCTCTTGGAGCAACCAACTGGGTACATATGAGAGTACCAGCAAAGACCACTATACAGAGAAAAGAGCAATGGTGGCGAGTGAGGGGTCGACAGGAGAACAGAGGGATGTCGACAATCTGTAGAATGACTGAGATGCTTATAAAAAGAAAAAACAAAATTCTCATCTAGATTCGTAACTGTTCAATAAACAAATTAAGACTCATTGGCATAACACCTAGAATAGCTGGTTTTCTTTTTTCAAACTGCTGGTTAGAACCTATTATTAAGTTGCAAAATCAACTTAGTACATAGAGACCAGGACTTTGTAACAAAAATTAAATAGAAACTAGGAGACATTGCAATGTTGTTTTGAAGAACAGTATTTCAACTTTATTTTTAAGTGCGTATGTGTGTTTACTCAGTCATGATGTAAAACGCACTGCCAAGAATCAAAAATGATTTTAAAACACTGAAATAGAACACTTATATTTATATAATCTCTGGGGCCTAAAACTTTCCATTTTTCTCTAGGCCACACTAATGAAGTACGATAATATTTGTTCTTGCCGCCTGTTGCTCACAACAGTTCAGTTCTTCACATTCAAAAGAGCATATAAAAAATATCACATGGGCGCAACCCCATGGCTCAGGCAGCTAAGGTGCCTGCCATGTAAAACCCATGACTGGTTCAAGAACTAGAAGCCAGGAGGAAAGAGACAAACAGCATATGGCACATCTGTTCTTACCATTTTCCTTAGTCCCCAAAAGAGAAATAAGGGTCAGTCTAGATAACCACCTACACTTTTGCTCCCTCCTGATTGTTCCTATCTATTTCCATCTTGGGTAAATCCCTGACATCGAGGTAATCCCCAACCTCTGCCTGGTGGAGCTTGTGTATAAGCAAACCTATCACTTAAGCAAAGTGATCAAGCACATTGTATTTTCGCCCAGCATGTGATACCACTCATCAATGGCTAGAGTAATGGAAGACGTTGAATTTAGTTTAAAATATCTCAATCCATCACCTCTATATCAGAAATGCTTTTACCAAGTTCTTTTCAGTGCGCTTTTTTCTCAGGCCCTGCTCTCCAGACTCCCAGTATCATCCCACATCTAATAATCCAATGTTGGCCTTTATGCCCTCATGATTGTTTTTCAGAAGTTCAGTCTAATTTTTCCATAATTGACTAAAAAATAAACAAATAAACAAAAAAAAAATGAGCAATCTTATTTTAATGAGCACCCAGACTTCCTGCTGGCTAGCAAAGGCCCATGCTGGATTTCAGAGATGAGCACCCAGTCATCAAGCAGCCAAGCAGAAAACATCTAGTAGTATGAAGCCCACTCTAATCAGCTCTTAAAGCCTGTCAAAGGAGGTGCTGACTTTGGATTCCATCCATTTTCCAAAGAAGTCACATTTCACCTCTCACATGTGTATTGTCTGCCACATGTTTTTCACTGTCCAGTGTCTGAGAACACACAACAGGAGAAAGGTCAAGGAGTCAATTCACCAAGTTTGAGTCTCAGCCATACATACTTTACCACAGTGCTCCTTGCTTTATGGGATAGAAAACATGGATTGAGGTGTTCTTTGCCCCCTCAAAAAAGGTATCACCCCAAATCCAAAAAGAAAACATAAAGAAAATACCATAGATGCCTTTTGAATTTACAAAGTTCAGGTTACAATAGTAAGCATAGTATGGAGTATCCAAAAGATTTCCTTCTCTCTAAAATGTCTTGCATTCCTGCCTCCCAAATTTATTCTTAAGGACCACCATGTCTGGTATATTCTCTGAGACTGCCTTCCTGAATCCCTAAGAGTTCAGTTAGGGTTCGGTTATTATCCTAAAATTCAATCATCCATTCATTCTCTCGACAATTAAAAAAATGATTTATTGACAGTGTGGTCTGGGCCAGGCATTGTGTAAGGTGCAAAAGATACACAAAAGATGAATAAAACACAGTCCTTGTCCTCAAGGAACCCAGTGAGAGAATTTGAAAAGTTTTAAACTGGTAAAGGGAAATGAACTGTGTTAAACAAATAAATAAAGGAATGAATAACTTGAAGTCCTTGCCCTCGAAGAAATCAATCAAGCCCCAGAATGAGGAGCAAAAATGATAAAACACTAGGAGAATGTCAAAGGCAAAATCCAGAAGCATTCTTGCTTGCAATATTATTACTTTGAGTCTTGAAGCACTTGATTCTCTACAAAAACAGGGAGAAGGGAAAAGGGACAGAAACAGCCAAGCTCTGGCCTTAGGATGAGAGAGCTGAGCTCTCAGAGACTCATCAGGACATCACTGCTCAATGGGACCCCTAACCTCAACCCATCCTCCAAAAAAACTTTCACCTACTGCGTGATTCACCCCCACATAATTTAGAAAGACTAAAATATAAAGTTACTTTCCCAGTCACAGAAATAAAGGCCAAATACCCAGAGCAAACAATGAAGCAACCCTAATGGGCAAAGTGGAATGTTGGTCAGAGACTGAAACCCAAAAATCAAACAACTGATTTTGTGTGGTGGCAGCTCGGGAAAACAAAGTTCTCATGGATCCCAGAAGAGTCTTTAAACATATAAACAAGTTCAGATTTCCAGAAACGCATGTATAAGCACATGAATATTATTTGACTGTGCGGTCAGTCTGAATATTGGGGGTGGGGGAAATATCTGCTTTAACTTAGAAAAAGAAGTTGTGGGGTCTCTTAACTTCGACAGACAGTTCACACAAAACTACCTCCCGTCTGAACCAAAGGCCATGACAGGTCAACCATACCAACTTGATGAACTCTTTTTTCATCTTTTTTCAGAGGTATCTTTAATTTGAATGCTCCTTCCAGCAGACAAATCCTGATTGGAACTGCTGATTCTTAAACCAGCATGGTAAGCTGGAAGACTGTCCAAATACTAAAAAGGAAGTAAATCTTCCATGTGGTTCTCCTGAGAACTGGAATTGGCTACAGAAAGAAATACAAAGTTTTTGCTCCGAGAGATCAAAGAAGGCATTTTGTAGGAGGAAACCCAATTTCAAATCCTCATTTCCAGGAATAAAGCCTCAGTGCCCAATACTTGCTGGGGAAAATAAAACAGGAGACTCCAATTAAAATCTCTAATGGCTTTATTTTTCTGGCCTCACCAGTTTAATGCTGTTAACATTTTACCCAGGTAGTGCTTTAACTTAAATACTGACCTCCTCCTTCTCTGAATGGTCACACTTACCACTGGGTAAAAATGCAAACGTTTTAACACTTCATGACAGCATTCTTTGCCCCATCCTGAGTACCAGATATATAAGACAAGGTGATGCTGAGAAGTGTCAGTTGCAGCCCAGTCCGTGTCTCCCCCATTTCAGTCAAAAGAAACCATCTTTCAGCCCATGCAATTATTTCAGTCACAATACTGGAAATGAAAGTGGAAACCAGAAAAAATAGAAGAGGGAACGTACCTCAATCTCATTCAAGCACGACAACAATCAGCTTTAAAATGATCACCTGGGGTCTTGTCAGTCCATCAATAGTTCTTCTGTGTCTAACTTCACAGAGGCATCAAGGTATGTCTATAGTCAGAATACTGCGGTGAAATATTCCCCAAGTAATCATTGTTAGTGGTTGTGTTTAATTTTTGTTACCTTTTTACAAGAAAGTCTGCATAGTGTATGTAGGTTATAAAGTCTAAAAATAAAAGCAGCACACATGAACCCATCATTCAATCCAAAAACTAGAATATCACCAATATTGTATCATTTGCTTATCGACTCCAACATTATGCACTTACCAGCAAAACACTCTCTCTCTCTCTCTCCCCGCGCCCCCTTCTCTCTCTCTCCCCGCCCCCCCTTCTCTCTCTGTAATTATTATCCTGAATTTGGGGTTTCAATACAAGTTTGCATGCATCTGTACAATTACCTCCTACTCCTAAGAAGTGAGTTGGCTTTCCAAATATGGAAGTGATATAGTTTGCTCTTAAAATACGTGTCTTTAAGATATTTTAAAGGTGTATTATTACTTTAAAGAAAAATACTAACACACTAAGTGAAATCTAGCCTTGGTAAACTCATGAACACAACATACAAATAATGAAATTTGTCAAACGTGGGCAAAAGTGGCTAAGGACAAGGCTTCTAGAGTCCCCAAATTTCTGGCTCAAATCCCCAATTCACCACTGACAAGATCTACAACTTTAGGCAACTCAATTTTGTCAAGTCTCAATTTTTATCCTAAAACAGTAAAATTATTATTATTATTACTATTATTATTAAATATACATATGCATATATATATACACGCACATTCCTATATAGTGGCTCTTGTGGTAAGCTGGTGGACGGAGTATGAACCATGTAAAGCCCAAACCTGGGTTCTCGACCTGGGTTGGGGCAAAGACCAAAATAAACAACGGTTCTTCTTCCTCTTCTTTCTTTCTTCTTTAAATTGCTTCTTCCTCCTCTCCCTCCCTTCATATATATATATGTGTGTGATGATTTTGAAAAACTGCATGTTAAGTGATGAGCACAAATTCAGCGCCCTCCCCTCATCATATCTGTCATTGAGTCCACCCGAAAGATATAAAGGGTTTTTTCCACCATCAATAGTTTACTTCTCCACGATTTCTACAAGTTGTGCAGTTGATGGCTTCACACAAAAATAAACCAAGGTCCAGGTCCCCAACAGCAGAGCAAGCACAGAGGACAGCTCCCAGCCCAGATCCTCTTTGCCTCAAATACCATATATAAACATTGATTCCATCTCCACCTCATGACCTTGAATAGCAGGATCGCTTTTCAAATCCATTTCTGCCCTGTCCCTCTGTCACCCAGAAGGCTAGACTACTCCAATCAGTTTTACCTAGAAACCTATCAGGACTGTCACAGGACCAGATCAGGGGAATCTAGGTAAGAGACAGGCATCGTCTCTCTACTAACTGAATTCCTGCTATTTGTTCTGTGGATAGATGCCGAAAAGTTGGTAAACCATAACGTTGGGGGGAAAACTCATTACAATGTTATTAATGGAATTAAGTTCCTAGTTTTCGAAATTATCCTCCACACCCTTAATATTCTTTTAAAGTACTTAGAGATAACAAATTTATCCAAATTCAAAAGTACAAGGTACCAAAGTGGCAAACCACCTAAATAAAGTTTTACTTAAAACCAATGTCTCCATTTCAAGTAAAACTCGCCCACACTGCTGGAAAAGGAGAGCATGGATCTAATCTATGCCCACTCCAGTCCGCTGATTCTGTCATCTCTCCAGAATTTATCACAAAATCATCCACCCCTTTGACTATTTACATGAGGGGTGGCAACAGAAATGTTATCTCTATCAGCACGCAATTCCATCAACTTAAGGCCTACCTTTCAGCTTCTAAAGACATTTGCTTTTTAATTTGAAGACAGAAAACAGAAAGAACTAAATTACATGCAAAAAAAGTGAAGCAGAGTGAGTCAAGTCCTATGCAGGCCTAAGACATCCTCCTGACCCCTGTGACGCCATCGGTGAGATGAGTGAGGCACATCTCTCATACTTAAACATACTGTAAGGTTGGATGGCAAGGCCAGAGTCTGAGGTCAGCTTAAGTCTGGTGTCTGCTGGCTACCCGAGCTGGGCCCCCAGCCAGCCACCCACCTCCAGAGACAAGTGCCAGGACATACTATAGCGTTTCCATTTAAGGCCCACCACTTGGATCAGCCCATCTCTGAAATTTCTTAACAACATCTTTCCAGGAAGAATTTTTTTGGGGGAAAAGGGAGGTGGTGTCTATTTTTTGCCACTGCCTTCCCTTGGGCTGTCAGAGCAGTCTGTATCTCTGGGACAAGATTCTTTCCAACCACAGGGATAAGCCTCAATTTGAGAGCTTCTTTTCAAAAATACACAAAACACATATGGGATTAGTCCTATCACTGAATTCCCATCATACATACCTCAGAAAAGAAAGCCCAATCAAATCAACAAATTCATTGTATTACTTTGCTACCTCTTTCCAAAAGCCAAATTAAGAACTTTTTAACCAACGTTTTTCCTGCTACTAAGTTAATGTTTTCTCCCCTTAACTTCCTCCACAGCTTCTCTCCCAGGCAAGTAGCCTTCAAAACTCCAAGGTAAAAGGGGGCCTGGAGGGAGACATATCTGGCACAAACTCGACTGAGCAGAGCTCATCTAGAACCCAAACGAAGTTAGTGGATTCGGTTGTCCTAAAGGCCCACATCTCCCCAGCGCGCCCACCTTTCTAGCCTCACTGTTTTGGTTAGTGTTGAAGGAAGGATTTTAAACTTGGCAAAATACCGTGCAACATCTGTAACCACATTTGCCTTCTGGGGATCGGAAGATGAATCCCACATTCCTGGCTTTGAAGCTTTTTGAAACTGCAGCTAGGAAGAACGGAGGGTGGAGGGAGTTGAGTAGAGTTTACTGGCTGTCTCCAGTAGAAAATTCCTCTTGGAGGAGGGTATTTTGAGGGTGGGGGTGATACGTCCATCCCATTAACTCTCCAGCTCTGCCAGGAAGGTGAGCCCCAGGGCCGGCAGTCAGACCGATTTACAAGTCAGAGGCGCACACCCTGAAGGAGTTCACTACACACACACACACATACACATACACATGCACACACACACACACACACACACACAGACAGGGGAGAGGGAGAGAGAGGGAGAGAGAGAGAGAGAGAGAGAGAGAGAGAGAGAGAGAGAGAGAGAGCGAGCGCCCCCCACTCCATGCCTCTCTGCCCTCTACCATATCCCACCAGCAGTTCAGGCCCTTAGCAAGACAGTTTTGTTCCTCGGCTTCTTCCCCCACCGAGAGTGGATCTAGCTTGGGGGAGAATGGAATGAAAGCGGGGGGAGGCACCGCAGACGCCCACCCTTCCACCCCTAATCCCTGCCTCTTTTCCCGCTAGACTCCTTCCTACATCGGTCCTGCCCACTCCCGCAGACGCGGCCGGCGACCTGTCCTCACCTCTGGCCCCGCAGCGGCCGGGGGCTGAGTCGGGGGAGGCGGAGTGCGAGCCAGCCGGGCGCTGCAGGTCCGCGCGGCGCGGCGCGGCGCGGCGCAGCGCGGGGCGGGCGGCCCCGGCGGGCGCGGGGCGGGGCGGGGCGGTGCAGCCGGCGAGAGAGCCCGGAACTCTGCGGGGCCAAGGGCCGGCGTCCGACCCAGCGCGGCGCTGGCGGCGGCGACGTGGGCTGCAGCCGAGCGGTGCGTGGAGTCGGGGCTCTCCGGTCCTCGGACCGACGCGGCTAGCCGAGGAGCAGGCTGGCAGCGGCAGCGGCAGCGGCAGCGGCGGCAGCGGCAGCGGCAGCGGCAGCGGCAGCCACCCCGGGGAAAGAGCCGGGGGAGGGAGGGGAGGCGGGGTGAAGAGAAGGAGGAGGAAGGGGAGGAGGGCGGGCGGAATAAACTTCCCGAGGCGCAGCGGCAAGGGCTGGGAGGACGGCCGGGGGCGGGGTGGCCGGGCCGGGTGGGGGGCTGGCCCGGGGGGACGTGGGGGGACGATTACAGAGAGTAGAAAAGTTCCCCCAGCGCGGAGGGGGTGGCGGCGGCGGCGGCGGCGGCTGCGGCTGCAAAGAGCAGGAGCCGGAGCGGGAGGAGGAGGAGGAGGAGGAAGTGGCTGCGGAGCGCTCGGCCAATGAGTGTCTGGAGCTGTGATTAACCAGGCAGCAACACATCATTTCCTCCCGGCGCGGATCCAGGGAGCCGGGAGGGAGAGGGAAGGCGGCGGGGCGGGGCCGCACCCGCGCCCCCTGCAGGCGCCGGGCCGGGGGCTAGCCCGCGGAGCCCCGCCGAGCCTGACCGCGACGCCCCCGCGCGCCCCGCACAGTCTGACCTGCCGGAGGGGGCTCCTCGGAGGCGGGGTGGCGGCGGGGCAGATCCGAGCCGGGCTCCGCGGCCGGGGTGGGAGGAGAGAGGCCGCGCGGCGCGGGTGAGTGCCCAGGTAGGCGCGGGCGGGGCTGTCTGGACCGCTCCCGGAGACATGTGGGGCGGGCGGACTGGCTGCATCCCTGGCTTTGGGACTGCGGGCGGCGAGTGGCTGGAGTCTTGCTAGTCAGACAGACTGGATTCTCAGACCTACCAGTATTCTCATCCAGGCCGTTGACCTGCCTTCAAATCCCCTTCCACTTTGCTCATTTCCTCCCAAGGTCTGGGGTTATGAAAGAACTTGCCAATTTCGCAGTCGACCTCCTTAGTAATAAAAAATATTCGGGGGGTGGTCGGGCATGGGTTGGGGGTCGGTCCTGCAGTAATCTAGCCCCGTCCTAGGCGCCATGGGAGTTCACAGTGGAAAGAAAGGAACATTCCCCGCCGCAGAGTCTGACAGCCTCCTTCCTTAGATACAGAAAAACACTCCAGTGTGCTAATATTATCCATAGCATCAAAAAGGCATGCAAGGATCACATTTTACATGGTGTCTGCCAAGTGTAAGGAAATCACCAAGTCATTTTCTCTGCCCTCTAGAAGCTTATAATGTACAGTCCTATCACAAAGCAAAATAAAAGCATGAAACCAATAAATGCGAATACCATAAAGTATCTTTATCTCTGCAGGTTCATTCACACAGCAGGCATTTATTGAGTGACTGCAGTACTGCAAAAGGTTGCAAAGGAAATGAAAATCCCCTCCCTGAAGGTCAGGAGTTTGCAGTCTAATTAGGAATACAAAGCATATATACTTGAAATTGTTAGAAAAGAATCCCCAGGTATTATATAAACAAGAAGATGGCAAAGACTGGGGTCATTTATTGACATAGACATAGACATATATATATATATATATATATATATATATATATATGGAAAACGGTTTTGTACCTATATGATTGATGGGGATCAGGAAAGGAAAGTCCAGGTCAAATCAAGCCTCAATGTTGGCCTCTATAAATATATGTATCCTTGCTCTGTAGAGCAATTAACAGAGCCCTCCCTCACATGGCTTAAGTCTGATTAGCCCTGCTGCTTACAATTCTTAACCTCTCTAAAAAGGGAATATAGCCTCTCCTGAGGTTTGTTCAGTGGTTCAGATGAGATTACACACAGGTGGAAGCTTTTCAAGCTGCTGGGTAAATGTTTCTCCATCATGTATGTACATTTACAGGGTCCTCATTTTACTGGCCCACTCATTGTTAGTAACTTGCCTTATAATCTCTAGGCTATAAACTCCATGAGGGCAGGGACTAGGTGGGTCATGTTCACCTTGCATCATCATGCCTGAGGGGCATATGTGGATATGCAGTAAGTTTCCTGAATAGTGAATAAATGAACTAATGGACTATGATGTTTTCTAACTGTTTCGGGTATCTAGTCTTTCACTTGTCACCTTTTTGTGTGACTGGCTTAAATCAAACCCTATAATTTAACCCTCCTGTGACTAACTTTATTCCAGGAGACTATCTGGAAAGGATTCCGGATAGTTCTTGTGGCTTCGTAACTGGTATGTGACTGGTTGGTTGTAGGCAGGTGTATGTCTCCAGAGCAGGAGCGTGGATACACCAGGATCCACAGCTCTCCACACAAGCCCTACCACACAAGGATACAGTCCTTTGACTTGGACATTTTGATCCAGGGTTTCTTCTCCTCGGCACAGTTAATATCTTTGACTGGATACTTGTGAGATGCAAGGATTTTTAGTAGCATCCTTGACCTCTATCCATTAGATGCCAATAGGAAACCTTCCCTTCACAGACCATCAAAAATATCTCCATTGTCAAATATCTCCTAGGGGGCAAAATACTATCCTGTTGAAAACCACCACCTTACCTCAACATCGAATTCATTGATTTAACTTTGGTGGAAAATCACACTGGTAAAGTAACTTGGAGAAAATACATTTTCTGTTACTCTAAGATTCCCAGATCTCCTCGATCATATGTTTCAAGGAGCAGGACTCTTGTTAATTAATTGCCTGCTGCATTGTGAATTGGCATCTCTTCTGTTTTCTGCATATCCCTCCTCCTTTACGCCCAGATCAACATGTTCATTTCTAAAAGTCAACAGCTTTCAAAAACTATTAGGAAACTCAGTCATGAGCAACCTAAGAGCCCTGTACAATATTTTCCTATAAAATTTGGGGAATTTCATCCATAAAACTTTGCAGAAAGCTTTCCTGTTATGCTTAAGCTCTTAAACTTGCAAACAATCACCATTCTCTGAACTCCGATTGTGATACAGAATATAAATTGTGATTTTTAGAAATTATCTCATCACAATATCTCACATCAGTATTTATATCACTACATTGACTTTCATCTCGAAGATGTTTCTTTTTGGTTCAAAGAGGAAGTTTTCTTCTATAACGGTATAAGAGGATACGGTTCATTAAAACCTAGAAAGCAGAAATCACCTTAGTTGTACATATCAACTTCCAGAAGCAAATTCTTTAGAATACTGGTGGGATGTTTGAGAGCTAATGTTAATGTAAATTCTAATAGATTGATATATTGCAGTTCAATTTCTAAAGATTTCTTCAAGAAAAATAAAGATGAATATTGAAAAAAAAATAAACAAATTCTAATACGTGTTCACTCTCCATGGACATGTAGAACCAAAAGAGAAAAAAACAAAAAGAAACCCCTGCCCCTAGCAAACAATTGTGTTGTCTTTATGACGTAGCAGACATTTTTGTTCAAAACAGTATCATCTGTCTCATTAAATAGTCATTTGAAGCTTGGTTTTATAGTTTTGTTCATATTTAGTTTGGGTTTTACAGTTATGTAATGGTTACAAGCATATGGAGATTAGTTTATATCTAATTTGGTGGAGATTCCTACTTAGTTGAATAATGAAGACTAGGTAGGCATCTAAACTGCTTAGGAAAAGGGCAAAGTTTAGAGTTAATGTAGTTTGTAGCAAATTAATTCTCCCACTTCTGTTTTGTTAGACTGGAAGCAGGACATACTTTCAGGGCATCTCCAAATTCTTTATGTAATCCATGATATTTGTGCTTTGTTTCAGTTATGATATTTTTAAAGGAAATTAATATATTAAAGAAATTAAGATAATATATTGTGGATCATATGAAAGTCTGCCTTGCAACCATAATTCCAGGTGCTATATACCTGTAAGAACATAGTTATTTAAATGATATTTTAATAAAAATAAAGCATCATTGAAGACCCATGGGATCCTTTTTTTTCCCTTTTAAATGTGTCGATGCATTACTCAAGTGTGAGAAATACTGACCCAGGAGCATCAGAACTATTCTTGGAAAATGATCAATTAAAGGCCTTGAGAGCTGGAATTTAGTCCTATTACTAAGAAACCTAAATGCTGTTATGAAGATCAAAGTGACTGGATCGGATTAGTAGTGGGTAAAAGAGAAAATCATAACCTGAAGGGTCACTAAAAATCCTGTCAGGCCTGGCATCCTCTTCCCCAAATGGTAAACATTTAACCAGTCAGGACAGACATTTGTTTATCTTCCAGTTAAACTTTCCCAGGTGTATCAATGACTCATTAATTGTTCATTTCATACAGCAGTTTGCTGGCCATCTACCATATGCAAGGAGTGGTGGGAGCTAAATAGGGAGTCTTCTTGGCTCTGCTGGTTACATGTAAACTGGAGAGGGGCTGTGGGCCAACCATGTGATAAAGGAAGCATTGCAGTACCACTGTAGAAATGAAAGATTATTCATTAAACACTCTTGAAGCACTTGGAAAAAATGCTGTTAGTATTTCCCTCACACCATCCTGAAAATATTTCCAGAAGGACTAGTTAAGTATTTTTTTTAATTATAAGTTAACTCAAAGCAAATATAAGTAAATACTTATCTTTAGTTGGGAAAGCAATTTCTAAATAAAGGTTATGAGAAAATTGAAAGATTGGTTGGCTTGACAATGTAAATTTTTTCCCTACAATTTGTTAAGAAAATACACAAAAGAAGGTGTTGAAATCTAAGTAGCGAAGCTGCTTACGACTCATCTGGGAGGGTTAAAAGTGTGTGCCTGTGTGTGTTACAAATCCACAAATGAATGCTTTAATATAAAAATGGTTAGATGTCATGAATAGACAAGGAAAATTAAAAGTATTACATATTACATAGGAGGGAAAATGTTTATCCTAAAAACTGAAGAAAAAGTAATATAAACAACGGATGAAGTATTTCACACAATTTCTCAGCACTTGAACATAATCTCTTGGTAAGATTGACTTTATGAAGAACACTCAGCAGTGGATGGAGAATATAAACTGGAAAATAACTTCCGAAGATAATTAGATGATATGTTTCAAATGTTTTAAAAGGATTTATACCCTTTGACAATTTATCCCATTTCTGGAATTTATGCTCTGCAAATAATCATCCATTGCCCAAAGATTTGTATAAAAGGATGATCACCTAGGAATTTTGGAAATGCCAATAATAAAGTATAAATTGAAAAAGAATACAAAAAGAAATACTCCATGGCTCTGTCAACACATGTAACCTTCATACTCACATATATAAAAGATGAGTCTAGAAGAAAATATTCCACTACTGGATGCTCAGTAGTTATCTTTGGATTATCGATTGTGATTGACTTTTCTTTTCTTCTTTCCACATGTCTGTGTGTTTTAACTTTTCTATCATAAATTACTTTTACAAACAATAAGAAACAAAAATATAAATGTACATATTTTAAGTGAATCTGACAACCAAGGAACAAAACCTAATGAGTAAGGAATGCATATGGATTTATATTTCTGATGTGGGAGGTAGGGTGTAAAGAATGGAATTCAAATTTGACATTTTTGTGCTCTACTGGTCAGTGCATTTCTTTCTAAAGAAAATTCTCCAGGGACTCAGAGCCTTATCTCCATCCTTTGCCTGTATCTCAGGCTATTTGTGACAAGCCTTGAGGACTAGATGCCCATCAGATCTGTCCATAGATTTGCTCACATTCTGAAGCTACTTGAGTTTCTAGTTTACTTATCTACAGTTAATTTAGCTGCATTGTTATGTGGATTTTTAAAAGCTGGTCCCATGAATGAATGCCCTCAGGACCATCAAATTAATTTCTTCCTCAAATTAAACAAATATATTTCAAGTATAATTGTGTGGGTTTTGGTAGAAACCAGCAACACAGTGGCTTTTCATGTTTAAGGAACATTCTTTTGCCTGATTGGTCCCTCTGAGCATTGGCATCATGAAGACATTCTCATGGATAAAAAATCAGATTAATTTCCAAAGTCCTAGTGTGGCCCCACTCTACTCATTTCTAAAATCCAAAAGCTTCCTTTTTATTAACCTACTATTGTTTGATGGAACTCCAGAGATCCATTGCTAAGGTTAATTACACATAGCGGAGAGCTAGCTATGTGACCTTAAGCAGGTAACTTCGGATTGTGGAGCCTGGCTTTGCATTGTGGTTGTGTCTCAATTTGGAAGTTGCTATAAAACTTAACTATCTGAAGTGGCTGGTGCTGGGTTTGACAGTTCCGGGGATGAAAAGCTAAAGATTTCTAGGAACTGACAGAAGGCCAGCATGACCAGAGTGAAAAAAGCATGTGGTGAAATGGTCATAGAGGAGGGCTGAGGTGGTCTGGCTCAACCATTCTGGTCTCACAAGAACCAGGCAAGGCAAGTGATTTAAAGAGTTTAAGTAAGGGAAAGAGTGCCAGGTTTACTTGCTATCATTTATCATTACCCAAGACATTGTTAACAAGATTTTTCCCCTAATAATTACATTATTTTTTAAAAATACACAGAACACACAAGTACAGAAGGATATAAGCCAACAGCTACAGTGAAGACCATGTAAAGACCAAGGGTCCAGGTTGGCAACTTGGGGTGGGGGAATCAAAAATAAATAAAAGGGGAGGAGTCCCCTTCTTTCATTCCTTCCTTCCTTCCAAGAAAAAAAAAAGTATGTTGTATAGTGAAAAACAAAATACCAGAACTAACACTGTTTCCCAGGTACCTGCTCCTCCTCCTTAATGGCAGCTTCTGTGTGCCCTTACTTACAGAGCTACTCCAGATATATGAAAGTATATATACATGCTCTTTTGCTTAGCATAGATAATAGCATGCTATGCATACTCTTTTCTCCTTTGTTTTAATCCACATAACAATATTTTGAAGGTTAACAATCCTTATTTATTATCTTTGCTTCTATAACAAAGTTATTACATTCAAGTGTTTACTGTTGTTATTCCACTGCTCACTCAGGGAAGCAAGAGACTCACAGATCATTAAACTTGCAAGAAACCAAAATCTCATTTAGTCCCAGTCCTGCCTTTTATGTGTGAAAAAGTTTGTCCCTGAAATGTCATATGATTCCTCAAGTTCTTGACATCATTAAGGTAAGATTGAAACTGGAACTCCTCTAGTCTGATTGCAGTTTCTGATTATAAAGTTATACATTGTTGTAATTAAAAATACTTTTTACATGGTATGCACAGTATACTGTGACATTTATTCTTTAAACAAGTATGTATGATGCACAGAGCTGAGTTTGGAAGGCTGTGCGCCAAATTGTTATCTTGGGATGGTGGCAATATAGATGTCTTTATACTTCTGGGTTTGTTTTTTAATAGCATTTTTATTGGGATATAATTCACATACCATATAATTCACTCATTTAAAGTATAGAGTCCAATAGTGTTTAGTATATCCACATAATTGTGCAATATAACTACTGTTGATTATTAAATATTTTCATCCCACAAAACTACATTTTTTCTTAAAATGTGTTTTCTAGACACACTACAGTAACTGTTACTTTAGAATAAAAACAAATCTATTAGAAATAAAATTTGAATCATGCAATACTCACTATAAAAATAAATACACAGGATATTCCCTTGTGGCTCAGATGACTAAGATGCCTGGGTGTGAAGTGAACCATGTGAAGCCCAAGAACCTATGTTTTGGACCCGAGGGGCAGGTGAGGAGGGGTTGGGGTAAGGGAGGATGACCAAAAAAAAAGAAAATGCTTCTTCCTCCTCTCCTTTGCTTCCATCCTTCCTCTCTTAATAAATACATACATGCATACACACAGATGTACATACACAAATTAGAAAAAAGTACTTCCAAGAAAGTAAAATCACCTAATTTTACGATCTCTACTCATTTTCTTTCTACTAAATCATTTATTTAAAATAGTAATTTATTATCTGTCAATAGTAAAAATTTTTGGATAGAATTTCTTGATCTTTTCTGTGTATATTCTCATATCTATAAATATGCATAGTTTTCTCTTACCCTTCTTAAAAGCATTTTCCCAACAAATTATCTCAGAATGATTTTTTGATTCATTATACCTATAGATTTTGATAGCATCTTCTTATTTCTTTAGGGTAGATTAGTAAGAGTGGGAATCCAGATCATATTTCCAGTTGCTAAGTAATTTGAACTGTTTCCAGTGGCTTGTCCGTCTCACCACCCTGTACTCTTTATAACCACATCTTCTAATAGCTTGCCAATTTGGAAATTTAAAAAACTATATGTTTAATATATATTTATGAGATTGCTATTGAACCTTGCAATATCAACTGTTTGCATTTTTCTAACTTTCTTTTCAGTTAATGCTCTTTACCTACTGTCCCATTGGAATCTTAGTGTTATTTTTATCGATAAGAGTGTGGTAAAAGGCCTTTTCCCTGACCCCAATGCAGAAGTTAGTCTGCCAGGAATTTTCCACGGTAATATGGAGACTGCAGCCATGTCCTGTTATTGTGACTAAGGACAAACAAGCATCGCCTCCCTACTCTGCAGCTGTACATTACTGATGAGTTGCCAGTAGAAGCCACAAGTAGCCAAGGAGATGAATCATTATCCCAGAGTATAAAAGGAGCTCCCCTAGACCCCATGTTGCTCAGCTTTGGGTAACAATACCAGCAGCGGTGCTTGCAATAAAGTGTCATTTTCTCTACCTTTCAGGTGCCTAGCTGTCAGGCTTCTAGCTATTTGGAGGCTCAGCCATAACAAGAGTATAAAGAGTTTTCTCTTTTTCTTTTCCTCTTGAGCACTGTCCAGGTAGAAATTCCAATCTGTTAACAGCTTTTAAAAATTAACTTGGTTTCCACTTATTATTTCCCACATCTTCTACAGTGGAACTGGCTGCCTTTCTTTTAGGGAGTAGGAGGAACTGTATCTTATTGTACTGAAGAAATTATGAAAGATGAGGGAGAGTTCAGTCTGTGAAGTTCCTTGTATTTTGATAAAATGGTTGTTTATCAATTTCATTCTAAAACTCCGAAAATAATGTATTTACTACTAATAATATAAAAGCTGCCTTAACAAGTTTGATTTTCTTAAGTAGCCAGATAAATTGTGTTCAACAAAATTCATTTATTCCTGTAAACGGTAACATCAACAGCAGGCCAAATAATACTAGTGTACATAAAATGCACCAAAATCTCCTTTTACTTTTCTCTTTGACAAACATGAGTTTATAAGCCAATGAACAGTCTGAAGTTTAACCATGACTCAGTTCCTAGTGCTCCACCACCAAGTACAAAAGGTTACTGAAGCCTCCAGTTTCTACAGCAGAGATCCAAATTGGAATGAAGGAAGTAATCATCCCACTCTTTTACAACCAAAGATGTTATACTGATCACATCGAAGAAACTGGAGTTTCAAAATGTGAAATGGAAAACATTTAAATTTCTTCATAATGGAAAAGCACTTGGAAGAGAAAAGAAACATACAGCAAGATGAAAGTGTTGATGACAATGATTATTCCTGGATAGAAAGTGGCCACTATAAACCAATTTAGTGGAAAGTGAGGGAACAGGTAATTTATTGATCTGGATGAATACTCAGAAAAGACTATTCCACAATACCTCTCAGAGAGCTAAAATGAGCTTTTGATTTAGAAAAGCTTACTCTACGGTTGCTATAGATTGGGGTTCCCTATTGACAAATCAAGTGTAGATATGTTGATAAGTGTTCATCAGAAGTCCTTTCACTGTGAATTGTCTGGCTCCATTTGCTTTCCAATTAATATTAGACATTGGTAGAATTTAATAAACATAACACAGGCTTACTTAGGTACCATTTGGTTTTGAAAATCAAAAGAAAAATTGCTTTATATTTTTACAGGCATCACTTTGAAATAGAATGATGGAATTTTCTATTTTATGAGAATTAAGAATTAATTTACTACAGTCTCCGCTTTTTCTTGTTCTTATTATTTTTGTGGGTTTGATGATACTGAGTTTTCTTTTATTAAAGAGTTTAAACACAGAAAGAATAAAAGGTACAAGAACCCTCAAACCTGGTTCACCAGGTTAAACCAGGATTGATTTGACTTGATTCACATATTCCCCACACCTCTCTTTTCAAAAAATATTTTAAAGTAAATTTCAGTGATTATGTCATTTCAGCCCAAGCATATTTCAACAAGCATCTCTCAACAATATGGACATTTTCTTACACAATCATAATACTATTATGTTATGTTGTATTGAAATGAATGATTCCTAATGAAATTAATGATTCCTTGATATACCCAATCTCTAGTCCAGATTCTAATTGCCTTAATTTTCACAGGTAGTTCTTGTATCAGATCAGGATCAAAACAATAACTGCCTATATGGTTAGATATATCTCTTTTAAGTTTTTTATTTGTTTGTTTTAAGGAAAGGTACAGGCAGGAGTGAATGCAAATAGCCAGGCAAACAGCAAGAGAGAAGAAGAAGCACTTAATTTAATTTAGTGGTTCATCTTGGTCGTTCCCACCAGCCTTTGAACCTGAGATCCCTGGATGTATGTGGATAATGCCTAGTGGTATACTAAACCACTAGACCACCAGGGTGCACCAGCCATTGAATCATTAATGAAACCATGTCAGTGGGTCATTTTACTTTTTAAATGTCGAGGAAATAAACTTAAAGAATTTGAGTAGATTCCTTTAAAAGAGGTAGTTATCCATACAGAATAAAATTCAGGTCTCTTCATTCCGTGCTGTCTCACCGTTATCCACACACCATGTTGTCATGCCATAGTTGTACAATGTGTATAATTTTGGCATTCTGATGTTTAAAAAATATTAGAAACATTTAAAACTCTACTTCTTCCATATTTTCTTGCATTTAAAATTCTTAGTAGTTTCCTTAAGTTAGTCAGAATTTAGAATTTGCATATTGCTCTTCCCTAATGCCTGGCCCATTGAAGTTCCTCTATAAATATAAAGTATACCAACATTAATTGAAAAACTCAAGTTTCTTTAAAAAAACACAAAACAAGATAAATTTCATAGCTTATCAATAAGTACTTCACTCAGAACTTGAAGCAAATAAATTAGATATACGCATATACCAAAAATTAAGAACAAGCTAATTGAGTCACTCTATCTGTTTTGATTAAGCAGGGTGTATATTTTTCTCTTGGTAATGTAATTAGTACAGGAAATAAAGTGTCATCATTGGTCCTTTATATGTTCCTAGGAAGTACAAAATTGGAGAAAAGAAAGGGGACTGAGGGTGGAAAACACATCTTTCCTCATGCAGTTCTTAATCTCCAAGAAAATGGAGAGAAGAAACAGAAACAAATCCATTTCAATGGCTCCAGCATTGCCCTTTTTTGACAATTCAACTAACAAATCAGCTTTTCGAAACCTGTTTTAGTTAATAGAGATTTTATTTGCGTATGCTCTATTTAAAAAAAAGAAAATGTCTCCCTGTGTTCTAGAATTCTGATTAGGGATTGGTGCTTTCAAACCCCACAACTTCCTCACATAAAAATGAAAAATTCTTGACCACATTTTTCTCTCAGTTCTTATAAAGCTGTTATATCAGGGTGTGTGTGTGTGTGTGTGTGTGTGTGTGTGTGTGTGTGTGTGTGTGTGTGTGGCGGGGAGAGGGAGTTTCACCTAGCACTCCCTAGCATTTGTTTAGTCCTTATTATTTTATTCCTTAGATAAAAGAAATTTTAAAATATCTGTTGCAGTGGATTGAAACGGCAGTTGATGCTGAAACTCTTCTATTTAAAAAACGGAGGAAAAAAAACCACATTATTTTGAAAAGCATGTTTTTTAAATAATTTTATAGATTGCAGATTTTGTAAATGATCATGCTAATTGTTTGGAGGGGGTTCCCAACCTTGTTAATGTCCCCTTAGCATAAGGCTTTTGTTCCCCAGCATTGAATATGTCATTTTCTCCCACAGACTGCATTTCTAGGGGTATAATTGCTGTCTCCATGTAAAAGACAACTCATGTGCATAAATTTCCACTCACTGAAACAAGACTCAGCCTCCCCTAATTTTAATGCAGATGTGAACCAGGGGGTAGAGTTACACTTACTTCCCCAAGCAAAATGAAACAGATTACACATTAAATATTGTCTTCAGAACCAGGTGCACAGAAACAACCAATTACCTAGACAGCTCATCAAGTCTTGATATGTTTACCACATTGTTTTTTGTTTTCTCTTCAAACATTTGGTGAATTATTCTGCAGCTTTCATTTCTCTGTAATGAACAGAATATGCTTATTAATAAAGGCCTCTTTTGTGTGATTCACTGAGTTGACTCACAAAAGCCCTTAAAACCACATTTGAAAGTTTCTGAACTGAACTTGAGTTCCTGTGAAGTCAAAGCCCTGTTACTACAAAGGGGGTACTGCCTCTGGTGATTCTTCTTTGCTAATAAATGATACCTAAAAGGGATTTAAAGGAGAGAAGTAAATTTTTGAAGAAGAGACATGGGGAGAAGGCTTCTGGTCCTCTTTTAGACATTTTTTGATGGTTCATACTTAAAGGACAGTATTTACATTAATTTATCAAATTTTGATCATTGCTCATTATATCATCTTGAATTTTTTGCATATCATGATTCCTTTGACGCTTTTCATTAATCAAAGATGTTGATGAAATCAAGAGCTCTTTCAAGACTTGTTTCTGTTATTCCAAGAGACTTTTACCACTTCTTGAGGATGGCTGTTTTAGATTTCCACAAACTCATTCATCTCCCAAAGAATGTGAAGAATAAATATTGTGGTTTGGTAGCAAATATATAATTGGTACAAACTAGTAGAAGGTTGGAGGCAGAGTGCTTTGTGGTAGGAATGCCTGACAGTGCACTGAGAGCATGGAAGGTTGGAAAATGGAGGGAAGATGTTATTAGAAATTCCATAGAAAAGCTTACTTGTGAATGGCTTCATGCTCAGTCATTTGCTTATTGAGTGGTTCTACAGGTTTGACTTGCTGAGAGTATCCCAGCCCTTCAATGGTTTATCCTCTGAGCTTCCCTTGGAAGTTAGGAGGAGCTCTAAGCAAGCTGGGTGAAAATGCACACTAGAAATCTGTGAGCATGTGTGTTTATTTTTGATAAAACAATTTGAGACTTTAAAGAAGGTGAAACTTCCAGATTTAAGAGTGAAAAAAGAACTCAAAGTCACCAAGAATACTACAAATTACTCTCATACAGTATGGTCCAAGTAGAAGTTGAAACAAGGTTGGTAGAGGGCATTTTGACATTATCTTGCAAAATTATAAATGCCCATATCCTCTGATCTTGCAGTTCCAGTCTAGGAATACTTCCAGCACATTTCCTCACTCAATTCTAAAATGATTGTACATACAAGACTTTCACAGTGGCACAATGTATAAAAGTGAAAGGATGAAAACGGTCTAAATGTCTATCAATAGGATTCTGCATCCATAAATTATGATACATTCTTACAATGGAGCACCTTGAAGCTTTTCTTACTGTACTGTGTACTGATATGAAATGAGATCCTCAGCCTTGTGGTAAGTGAAAAAAGGGGAGTGAAGTTCAGCAAATTGGATCATATGCTACCATTTGTGTGAAAAGAAGAAAAAGAAACATCTAAATTGGTTAGTTTACAAATTCCTGGAGATGGTGAGGGGGACTGGGTGGAAACAATGGAAAGGCAAAGGCACTGGTAGGAAGTGTTACTTATTTGAATAGGAAAAAGTTAAATTTAGAAGAAAAAGTTGCTAGGTCTGGAGTGAGGCAGCTCTGGTTCTGTATGGTGTTTTAGCACTCTATCACCTCAGGTTCCTTAATCTGCAAAGTGGAGAAGATAACACTATCTGCCTCATGAGTGAGCTGAGGATACGGAAGGTGGGCACATCTAAGGCATGGAGGTGATGGATATACAATGTTCAGTTAGTGCTAGTGATGACCAGTGTTCTTATCAATTTCACCACCACCACCTGTCTCATAAATAAATGGATATATAAGAATGGAGGGTGGAAAATGACAGCTGGAGTTATGGAAATGAGTGCCACCACAGCATTGTCAGCCCCACAGGGGTCTGCTGAAGAAATCGATATCATTGCTAGATCACTTCTCTGCACCTGGCACTTCTCCGCAGAATTTACTAAACAAAGACCCTCTACTGAATTTCATATCATACACCTCTCTTTCCAAGTTCTCACAGAAAAAGACAAACACTGATTGGAGCAGATGCCTCCCTGGGCCAGTCAGCTCTCCCAGTTACCACACTGTTGAAGTCGGGAGGAGCAGCTCCCCAGGAAAGAACAGGTGAGCTGGGCAAAAGACAGGTCTGAACCATGACATTTCAGCAGTATGCTGATTTTTTTTTTAAATAAAGTGGGTGGAGAGTGATTATTTTCTGTACTACCTAACTTGGTGACAGGCAGCATAGTGGGTGGTTTTACCCTGGGTGGACAATGAGAGGAAGATGGTGTTCACTTTGTTGCTGCCCTATGAGCTTAAGAGAGCAGAGGAGTTTCCCCCATTAATGAACACAGCCTTGAATTGATGTGTCTGAAACCTCCAGGACTCCAAATGATTCCATAGCCCAGAAATTATATGCAAAATTGTGCATATGGGAATATACATTTTTTCTGGAGAAATTTCTGCTTTTCATCAGATTCTCAAAGAGGGCTACACTCCAAAAGGGATTATAAATCCCTCTTAGGCCCATGATGATAGGTTGCCATGACCCAAGGATTAGGACTCTGGGAACGACTGGTCCAAACAATAACATTTTTCAAAAGAGCATAAAGAACTGCTACTCCACTATTGCTGCTTTCTAGGCCATTATTCTTGTAGTTCTGTTTTTGTTTTTCTAGATTCATTTCACTATAATTGACTGAATATTCTTTCAATGTGTTCACTTTTTGTAGGCCTAGTTCAACCTTACCTTAAACAGAAATAGCTCTGAAGTCAGGGGAATCTTGTACTTTTTGCATTTTTTCCCTAATGTTTATTAGAAGAAACGTATTACTTTTAAAATTGAAAGATGTTTGAATCATTTCCAAAGTCATTCCTTACAGGCACAGCGGTGGTGTCATGGCCCTTTGGAAAAACCCTGTCTCCAGTTATTCGAAAATTCACATCACACCTTCCATTTTATAGAGAAGGAACCCGAGGCATGAGGCAATTAATGTAAGATATTGGAAATTTTAAGCAAATGTAAAATTTTAAGTCAGGTACTGGGCAGCACTGTATCTGCTAATGACTCCACCATGCTGTCTATCTTATTGCTATGCAGACAGTTTAAAGAGGTTTTTAAATGCTCTCACATTTCCTCACTACCACATAAAGAGAATCAACTAGACTAGAGTAAAAACTTGATCGATTTAATACTCTGGTAATGATCCCAGTAACTGAGGGGGTGGGAGGGAAGGGAAGCCAGCGAGTTTCTTTCTGCTCAAATTCCATTTCATTTTTATTTTTTCTTAATGTTTTTTTTTTGAATCCCAAGTTCCAAAACCTGTCCTCTATTATGCAGCGCAAACGAGAACAGATGGGAAAAAGTTATGTTGGAAAGGGCTTTGGAGGGCCACAGAGAAGAGAAATATGACTACTCAATGTGTCACACACCAACTTGCAGCTGCCACCAGGCCCTTCCACAAGACGCTCTGCGTATTGAACCAGCCCGTGGTGCTCAGAAGGAGCAGGCAGCCTGCAGGAAGGGAGCGCAATTAGAGAACAGTCGCTTTACTTGCGTTTCCTTGAAAATACGAATAAAGAGCAGAGCAGCAGCAGAGCCAACAAAAGAGAAATAAATGCGAAGGCCAGCCTGGAAAATGGTTAGCCGTACCTTGACGCTTTCTCCATGTTAACTGATAATCAGCTTTATCCTGTCGTTTACATTTTTTTCTTATCAAAGAAAAAAACAAATATTTTTCAACGATGTCTCAGCATTTCTCAAAGTTGCAGTTCAGAGCATCTCTCTGACTAGGAAGTCTTTTTCTAGAAAGGTCATACTCGCTTACCTGCATGTTGTGGACTTCCAGCAAGTTTTTTTCACTATCACAGGGGACTTAGGAGTTGTCTAAAAATTTTAACTGTGAGGCGGTTGACCTGGTTTTAAATGATAGGTCTGCCAGTTATCAGCTGTGAGACCTCAGGGAAGTCACCTAACTTCTGGAGTCTGTCACCTATAAAATAGACCTACTGTGGCTTACTTTTGAGTTTTTTTATATTCAAAATACTATACATAAATGTCTGCTGCAAGATCATTGCTCAAGATATGGTAGCTATTATTGTTACTGTTATCAGAAAGCATGGGAAATGTTCTCTCTTTTCATTGAATTCAGTATTATAACACTGAGAAAATGTATAATAGCCTATCTATCTATATATACACATATATATGTAGTACTTTCACACATATTTCATTAAGTTCTCACAACTGAAGTATGCCTTAGTATCTTTTTACACATGAGTAGAGTGAGATTTAGAAAGACAGATAAAAATATATCTACATATCTATATGATGTATGTATATATATCATATATATGTCTGATTAAGAATTCCTGAGAATCTATATTGAAAGTAACTTTAAGGTTAATGTGGTTTCAGTTCTTTATTCAAATGGTGATTCAGTTTGTATAGGCTGTATCTATGAGCAAATCTTCAAGTTGTAAACAATTGTGTTATTAAGTCCTAAGGGACTTTCTCTGAAACTTCCTGTCATTGTAGAGTAAATATGCAAAAAGTTTCTCTCATAGACACTGTTTTCCTTCCCAGAAATTACCTAGATCAAAATCTCTACAGCAAGGTATCAAAATGCAGTTTCCAGATCCCCTCTCAGGCAAGATTTTTAGCATCTCTGAGGTAGAGAGATCAGGAATCCTCATTTTAAATAAAAATGATGGTGAGTCTTAAACACACTTAAGGTTGAGATTCACCTCCTTAAAACAGAAGGACAATGATAAATCAGATTTTGTGTCCTTTCCGTCTACATTTCCTATCCAACCATCCACAATCAGGTCCAGAAATGTATCAACTGCTTACAAGACAAAGAGATCTGGGTCCGGTTGTTCCAGCTTCTCTTTCTTACAACCTTTGTTCTCTTCTGCATGGTGTTTAGTTAAGACTAGATTAGCCATACTCCCTTTCTCCAAAGATGACACTAGCTTGGTTATAGTTTATCCTAAGAAAGTGACCAGACATCACAATCTGCTGAGGCAGCCCTGGGTGGTCCAGCATATTATGAATATTATGAATAGTACTCTTTCTCATTATCAAAAGGGTCTCAATTGGGATGATACATACTATCATTACCTTAGGTCTAGAGGAACTTCAGTTAACAAATGTATGACTAGATTAAAGACAAGCAAAATTTCTAAGATGCATTATTCACTTGTCTAGGAAATACGTAAATACCATTAGTGACAAAGAGAAGGTGCTTTGGGCTGAAGTGATAGAGGAATCATCAGAGAAAATTGTGCTCTTTCAAGTTATTTCATAAACTGGCATCAAGAAAGGCAGAGTATGGAAAAACTAGGAACTCTCCTCTCTCACCTGAATAATTGAAGAAAAATCCTAGATGTTGGCACCTTATAGAGGTGGATATTTTTCCCCTTTCTGCTTACTGGTTGTAACTTGTGCATGTCATTCATATCTTTGAACTTCATTTTACCTGTGTAAAAAAGAGAATAAGACAAATTTAAGATGTGAAAATTTAATGAAATCACCACGATTAGGATCTCAATTTTAATAGTTCTACTATTATTCTTTCCATCATGCATTGGCACTGAAGTTCCACCAAAGACACATGGTTTTTAAAATAAAATAAGTCCTGTGGCTTAGCAGTTAAGTATACATCCCAAGGACTCTGATTCATGACCCAGGGCTGGTGGGGAACAACCAAGATGAATAGCTAAATAACATTAAAATATAAAGTGCTTCCTCTTTTCTCTTCTTTTCTGCTTGCCTGTTCACTTTCATTCCTTCTTGCTCCTTTCCTTTGAAAAATAAAATAAAATAAAATGAGTCCTCGTGAGAGGAGTCATGAGGGTGCTATGGAAATGGAAATAGATTTTAGGGTATGAAAATTCTCTCTCTCTCTCTCTCTCTCTCTCTCTCTCTCTCTCTCTCTCTCTCTCTCTCTCTCTCTCACACACACACACACACACACACACACACACACACACACACACACACACACACTCAGATGTCATAAACTCCTTTTTGGATGGAAAAGAAAATAAAGGGATAAAAAGACAAATAGTTGAAGACTGATCAAGTAAGGCATAATTATAATCCTAGATAAAACAGAAAAAAAAAAAAAGGAAGAAAGAGGATACAAGGAGAGAAAGAAGAAATGGAAAGAAGGAATAAATAGAGTGTGGGAAGGAGAGAGTTATTCAGCAAAGCCTAACTAGAATTTTCCTGAGAACTTCCATAAGGGATCCTGCTAGTATTTTGGGGTGGGCATGTGGGGCACAGTCCACCCTGTGGAAATAATAATAAATAGTTCATCTAGTTGTTGCCTCTCAGTCATCTAGACTGCTGTTTGGGTGGGCGGAATGGAGAAATACTATTCAATTAAAACTAAGAGCTTTGAAGTGGAGACAAACACAATCTGGTAGTATTACAGAGGCATTATTCACCCTGATGACTCACTCTCCTTGACTCCCACACAGCAGAGGCAAGAAGTAACATCAGTGACCTTGAAGATGTTGGCCAAGTATAGACCCAGCCTTAATGACTGATTTTTCAAAATGAACACTTGTGTGTGTGTGTGTGTGTGTGTGTGTGACAGAGAGAGAGAGAAAGAGAGAGAGAGAGAGAGAGAGAGACAGAGAGAGAGAGAGAGAGAGAGACAGAGAGAGAGAGAGAGAGAGATGATAATGATGATGATGATGATGATAATGAAGAGAATGAGAGGAGAGGGGAATATATGCTGAAGAGTGAGAACATATGACAAGTCATTTAAAAAGTCAATATATAAACTCTTAATATTTAAACAGCTACTCAGCTAAATAATAAGAACTTACACGGAAATAACTTTCATGTGAGCAGGTCAAAGCACCTAAAAGAAATTCAGAGTGGGAACTTTTAAAATAACCCATAGCTAGGTGAAAATGGAATCCAGTTCGTATATCTGGGCTCAAATATCTCACATCATTTCCATTCATCATGGCTCTTCATGAATCCATTTTGCTGGGAGTACTGTTCCTGTGTTTCAAGTCACAAACTGCTTTATGTTCAGAGCTCTACAAACAAAATTTAAGTCCTCAGGTTTTTGACACCATGCAATAAAAAACAGACAATAATAAAAGGGCACACAGGCGCATGCAGATATGTAGGCAGCTGTACACATGGTAGAGTCATGGCCTCAGGCAGGTCATCCCTGTGCTCTAGTAAAAATTACTAACATGGAACTCAGCAACGGTTTTTAGAGCTCATCAGTTCTTGGAATTTTATACTAAAATCTCGAAGAAAAATAATGGCAAAACCATGAACTCTTTTGGAGCTAATCAGAAAAGAATCACAGAAGTTAAAGTGCTGAATATCTGGACTAGAAAGAATTTCCAGTCAGGAAGTGTCCACATGAAAAACCTGGGAATGAGAGGGGAGCATGGCATTGCAAACCTTGAACAATCTTGGGTTATTTACTATGTTTGTCTGGACACAAGGAAGAGCATTGAATTGGAAAGGTTGTAAAGGAGACTTAAGACAAGTAGGTGTGTAGTTTGTTCTTGGTGTAAGTTTCTAAAGGCTTATAGTTATGTTTTGTGTTATGTTTGTCCTTCGATACTTTTACTTTATGTAAGATGTTTACTTTCATGGCTACATATAAGTTATAGGAAGTAAGATGCAGTGTGCTTAGTAATCATAGCTAAAATTAATAATAATAAAAAGAAAACCTTTATAGTTGGGTTAGAAGCTGTCCTTGAGGTCAAAGGAAATCAGGAACTGACCTGAGAATCAAGGTGCTGGAAGTCAAAGTAGCTATTTGTCTAGGTGCTGATCAGCACAGGTTGGCTGGAGCCTATGGCCAGGTCAATAGGCAGTTTTCCTAAATTGCAAAGAGGCAGTTTGATATGGCAGAAAACATCAGTCTCTGCAGCAGAACAGGTAGAAAGTCCTTAAAGTGTGTTGACATCACTTTGGTAGAGGTTGAAGAAAATTGTCTTCATTTTCCTTTAACCCAGAAAGTTGCTCTAGAATATCAATTTCTCATTTTTGACTTAACTATTGTTGAGTGTTAGAAACTCGGAATTTCTGGGGAAAAGAAGCATACATTTAAACTGACTTTAGATAAACTTTAGTAATGTAGAAGGAAGAGAAAGAGGTATCACAGATAATTGCTTTACCAAATACAAAGTGGATATGTATTATCATAGATTAAAAGAACAATAATATACCTTCATATAAAAAGACAAGGGAATCATCAAAAAAGCAAATACTTATACAGAGGAGACTTCAGTGTTATTTGTCTTATTTTATTTCCTATAATGAGTGGTGGGTACATGATTCTCTGTTATTTTATTCTCTTTACCATCTTTTATTTTTTTCTGAAATCGTTTCCTAAAAAACTAGATTGCTTACATTTTTCTTTTTGGGCCTCTGTCCTTTATAATTTGTTGAGTTTTCATTATTGAGCAGGTAGGCAGAGAAGGGGATCTGAGTTCTGATGTTTTCTTCCAGAAGGAAGGATCAGATCTTGTGATCCTGGTCTTAGATCAACAGCAATATTCCTCATTATCTTGACAGTCCTGGTTCTGCTTCCTCCCCTTGTTCCTGCCCCTTTGCAATGTTTTTCCCTTTCCATTTGGGAACTCAGTTGCATCCTATAATTTTCCGCTGCCCCAATTGCACCAAGGAGTGGGTGTAGTAGAAATTCAATATCTACTGGTATGTGTCATTGTTCCTGAGTCAACTTTGCTTTTCAAAAACACAATATGTTATTAAACAAAGCCTTTCCTCTGTTCTGAACAGCAGACTAGTAGCTGAGTTCTTTTCATCCAGATTTAAGAACATAGTATGCATGCTTAGTCCACTCAAAGGCTAATCACCTGCCAGGGTTTATTGAGAGTTGCTAGGGTGGGTTTCCCCCACACAACAGCCCCAATACCAGTTTTTGAGTCACATAATGGCAACATTTTGCTATAAAAATGCTAACTTCTCTTCTGTTGTACTTCTGCCATTATTCAAAAACAGCCAAATGGATGTTATTGAAATCCGGTCCCAAAAATGGTTGAAATTGCTCCCCAGCTGGGCCTGAGACCCTGTGTGCCAAATTTCAGCCTAAAGAGAATTCTTATATTTGAGTCACTGTGAGCAGCTGAAAATATGAGGTTTGGGGTGGAAATGCTAACAGACTCTTAACTATCATTTTGCAAACCATGTGATTATAACACAATGCAAACCTCCTCTGGAGCAACTCTCTGGAAAAAGCAACAGAAACAAGATGTCTAGGCCCCTGAAGTTCTGTCTTTACAAGCTTCTGCTGGGCTAGCAGCAGGCGGAGGAGGTCTGAGGATGACATAGCTGCGGTTCTGCTCTTGCTGAGGTGAAAAGATGGGCCCCACTGTTGGATTTCTGCGAAACAGCAGAAATGTGTACAGCTCATTCCTTCACAGAGCTCCTTGGAACACAGGTTTATGGTCACCCTTGCTTGTTCTGGAAGTGTCATCGCCAACACAGTGTTTCTTTCCAACCAGACATGAATTGTTTGCCACCTCTAGTCCCATTGGCTTAGTCACACTTGCTTACATTCCAACTTGGCAAAAATGCCTACACTGCTTGGCCACTTGCTTTTCATCTGGCATTTAAATGTGGGCTGAATCGCTCCTCAGTAATGTCCGGAGCCACAAAGATGCTTTGGTTCCAGGCTTCAAACACATTTTCCAGACAATAAGTGCCCAAATGTAAGTAGATTGTCCATTGACCAGTCCATTCCTGGACTTCTCCCAGGACAGAGAGGCAATTAGAGCTTCCTGAGGGCAGTCCCCTGGGGCGCTGTTGCCAGAAGGGTCTCTCACCACATCTCCCATGACACTCAGCCCTATCTAGGTGCTGCAGTACACAGTAAATTATTTCCAAAGTCTAGTGACTAACGTGACGAATCTTTCTGCCACAAACCAGCTGGTCTACTTTAAGCAGATACTAAACCACACTCAGTCTGTTTCTTCTTTTGTAATAGAGGGAAAGTACCTACTTATTATCCAGTTGTAAGGACCACAGAACGTGAGAATGTTTTCTAAATTGTAAAGCACTGTATGTACTTTAGGAAGTGTTATTATTTCCAGAATATTATTATAACTTCAAAATTTTCATCTAAATTAAAGTCGGTAGGAATAATTTATAAAATTTGCTCCCATTAACAATAGGAGGCCATAGGTTCTCAAAATCAATACGTATTTATCAGATGCCTCTTATTTGTTCAGTTCTCTGTGAAGGTGTACAAAGGATGCACATAAAGTGCAGATACAATCCCTAATTTTAAGAAGAATGTCATTTGGTAGGAAGCACAAGGTGTTTGACAACTAAGTAATAGATTCTTTAGATATAGTATTTTGGAAGTGAAAAGGAATGATGAGAGTCAGAAAAATAGGGTCTCCGTAGATGAGGCATCTAGTAAATTTCATTGTTTATATTTATCAGATCCTTTCTTAGAGCATTTGATCTTCCACACACCATTTAGCTTTAGCCAATTTGTCACTCACAATACTGTACCTCCCTGGCTACAGAGATGGGCATATGCCCCAAATTTGGTATTTAAAAAATATGTATCTCAGTATCTGATTCTTTTAGCTAGAATGTCTGAACAAAGGAATGGCATTTGATACAAATCAAGCCAATGAAAAATCCCCACCAGGATATTACAAGTGGAGGAAAGTAGAGAGAGGGAAAACTCTTTTTCACCCATAAAAGGGAATGAAGCAACTACAGAGTTTTCTGTGGTTCTGCAATGGCCCATTCAGTATAGAAGACAGATGTTGTAGAGGAGAAAATTAGTCCAATTCAGGGTGATATGAAGACTGGACATGAGAACAGGAACCTAAGAGAACTTTCTGGAAACCTGTTACCCCAGAGACATGCTCTTCTGTTCTTCCTGAAGGCAAATTTCCCTTTGGTGCCTACAGAAGTTTGACTTGTACCTTTTTTTTTTTTCATTTGAACCATGAATCCTAACTATTAGAGAGTAGAGCTTGATTTAGATAGTGAAAAAAAAAAAAGGGTAGGATTTGGATAAGCTCAAGGAAAGAAGGCAGGGTCTTCTGGGCAAGTAGAATTACATCATTGAAGGTACAGAGATGAGAAAGAACATGTTGTATTTGGGGAATCTGAGAAAATCGGTCAAAATAGAGGACAGGGAGTAAGTTGAAAACAGGTTAGCTAGGTCTACTCTTAAGGGGAGGCCAATTAGGAGTTTCTTCAAACTAGGTAAGAGTTGCTGAATAGCAAGGGGAAAAGGTATTTCTAAACAGAAAACAAAGAAAAACTGCATCCACGTAAGGAAAATATTTAAGTCTGTTGTATTAGTTTGTATGGGTTCTGGTTTAAGTTATAGGCCTTTATTTTCTCACACATAAGGAGGCTTGATGTCCATGATTATGGAGCCAGAAAACTCAGTTTCTGGTGAGAGCACTGTTCTTGGCTTGCAGACGGTCACCTTCTCTGTGTCCTCACATGACTTTTCTTCTGTGAGCTCTGATGTCTCCTCCTCTTCTTAGAAGAACACTAGTTGTGTCAGATTAGATGCTCACCCTTGTGACCTCATGTAACCTTACTGATATCTGTAAAGGCCCTCTCTTTAAGTACAATCACTTTGGATGTTGAGGCTTCACACCGGAATTTTAGGGGACACAATTCTATCTGTACTATCTGTCCAAACTAAGAGTAGGAAAAACTGGGTCATGATGACTCTCATACACTGCTGGGGGAGTTGGAGAAGAAAATCAGCAAAGCGACTTAGGAGAGAAAATCCAGCAAAAGCTAGTCATGTCAAAACATGTATATCCAATACTCAGCAATTACACTTTGATATTTGGTATTTTTTGCGCCAGGGCACCATGAAGTATATTCGAAAATGACTTTTTCAATATTATCTGTGTGAGTCAGATCAAACTAACCTTTATCAAAAGAAAAAATAAATTTTAGAGCAGTCCTACAATAAATCCTAAATAGCAGTAGAGGTTAAAAAAAATCTAGAAATACCTGTATCCACAAGAATAAATTTCAAATATAGTAATATTGAGCAAAGAATAAAATCAAGTTACTAAAGGACATAAAGAGTAATATAACTAATTAGTAGGGTGCTGGAGTTGGCTCATACCTCTTGGGCTCATCTCTTTCCAACTCCTGTTCACTGATAGCTTGGTAGCCTGATACTGGTGATGAAAATGGATGCATGTTTCATATTTGGACTTTTAAAAAATTTCCCTAAAGAACAAGTTGTTAATCATTTCCCAGGATATCATTGGATGGCATTTTTATAAACATACATACATTTAAAATAACACATTATAGCAGAGTAACCATATAAAGATGAGTATGCAATGTGATAAACACTGCATACAGGATAGTGGTTACTTCTTGAGAGAAAGGAAAGGAAAGTGTTTAGGGAGGGATACACACAGGCTTCAACTGATCTTGAAATGTTTTATTTCTTAAGCCAAGAAGTTGATACATAAGTGTTAGTTATTTTATACTCTATACTTTGTTTTTCTGAAGTCTTCAGTAAGTCAATGAAATATAGAAGCTAATTCTCCCGTGCAGTAGAGTTACATGGACAAGGTAAGAGAGGCACTAGACAAGAACTCTGCCTTGTTTGCCCTTGCTAGCTCTGTGGTGATAGGGAAGTTTGTGATGATAGGGATGTCTGTGGTGATAGGTACTTCTATGGTGATAGGGAAATCTGTGGTAATAGGGACTTCTATGGTGGTAGGGGATTCTGTGGTAATAGGGGACTTCTATGGTGGTAGGGGATTCTGTGGTGATAGGGACTTTTGTGGTAAGAGGGATTTCTGAGGTAGTAGGGAATTCTGTACCTCTTAGATTTGGCCACTGGGGGAACCAGATGAGTCTGCAGTATCACTGGGGCTACACCAAAGTCACGGCATTTGTTTCTGTGGTTCCTGGAAAAGAAGAAGGACTAAATAACAATACAATGAAGAGACAGAAAAAGTTGAGGGCAATCTTTCAGGTGGTTAATGTGATTATTTCGGGATGTTCCGTCAGCAATGGCCACCCTCAGGCTCCCAGCAGGCAGGGCTGTATATTTGGTTACGGGTAGCAAACAGAGCTTATATTGTATAGCTGCTTGTTTCTAGTTAACTTGGGTCATAAAGAACTCAGGTTTTCCTAGAAAGGGGCACATGTAGGAAATGTTAAGGGCAGCTCTATAGCAAATAGGTCAGAAGATGCAAGGAAGGGGTGACTTTGTTCTTAGGGGAAAGATCTTTCAGCCTATTTAGATTGCTAAATGTTTCATTCTTCCAGGAGGTAGACTAAAGTGCCCTATTTTAGTTACATTCCCCTTGCTCTCTAGTGCAAGTTAATAAAGTTTTTATAGGCTGGTCTGGATTTTGTTCCTCTTCCTGACCTCCCTTCTCCCGTTCACATTTAGTTATACTTAGTTTGCTAAACACACCATGCTGTTTCTGCACATGCTGTTCTCTCTGCCTGGAATCCACTACCCCACCCACAGTCCTTCCCTTTCTTAAACTTCTCCTGTGTGAAAACTTTCCTCCCACCCCTTCACATGAGCAGAGTTTATCTCTGTCTCCTCTGGGCCTTCTGTTCCTATGACATCCCTTTAGCATTTTTCCTGACGCACCGTATGGTACCCACTGCTCCTATGTTCATCTTCTCTGCTGCAGTATTAAAACTCTGTCATGACAAAGATCCTGTGTTATTTAACTTTCTATCTCCATGCCTGGTCTCCTCTCTTTTGCTCTCTCTTCTTGCTTTAAAACTGCTTGCTAACACCAATGCACAATTCAGCTGTAGGCAAGGAAGTAAGACACGAGAAATGGGGTATGCCAAGCTCAAGGAAACAGACACTCGCTGAGACAAAAGGCCTAATTCCATTCATTTGTGGAACTTCACTTCACTTAGTGCAGTGTATGGGAAACAAAGCATCCAACACACGGAAGTTTGAGGTGCTTAAACTTGGGGGATCAGGGATGATCACAAAGTCCCTGGTACCTGTCTCTCCCCTATTGCTGTGAACCTCTTCTGCTCCCTCTTTTGTGTCTCCTAACCTTGTCCGGAATTGTTGTCAACAGCTAGCTACTTCATAGCTAGCAGTGCTATGCCCTGAATTCTGCTTGGAGTATCACGATAGTAGGTTCCACTAATTAATTAAAGTGTACTTCATAGACTTGGAGTCAGGTCTCTTGAATACAAGATGCAAATTTATGCAACATATGCAAATCACTCATGTTCTCAAATTCCATGAACAAAATCTGGTAGCCTTGAGATAAAAAAGCCCCTGCCAAGCATCATCTCTTCTAATTATTGCTTAATTTCTCTCCCCTCACCCTCCTTTTAACATTGAACTAACACTTTCAGGCTTGGCAGAAACTAGAAGAAAAACAATGAGAGTTGGTTTTAAACAGGAAGTTCTTAAGGGCCAAGACCCTGTAATCTATTTATTTTATGTTCTCCAGTGGCTACTAATACACTACTAAGCACACAAAATTTTGCATGTGGTACAACATCAGTCCTGACTACTAAGTCTGGATAATTCAGATGAAGAAAATTTGAGAGTCCTGAAAGTTTTGCATAGTAATTGAGACTAGGAAAAAAGAGGTGATGAACTGTTATCTTAAAACATGTGGATCTACACATGAAACTTAATTAAAATTAAATTAAAAAATGAATTATCAGACTAACCATACGTCAAGTATCTAATAGCTAGTATATGACTAGGGACTCTATTATTGGGCAGCACAGATACAGAACGTTTTAATCATAGAAAGTTCTAGTGTCTGGTCTTTGGATCAGTAACATTACACCACATTAGAGCTTATTGGAAATGCAGGATCTCAGGTCCTATTGATCCACTGAATGAGAATCCGCATTTTAACAAAATTCATTTACATGTATATCAGCATGAGAGACATCGATCTCACTGTAGAATAGAAATCAGTAGCTCTCAAATTTTTGCATGCATGACAATCATCTGGAGGGCTTATTTAACATAGATTGCTGGGTATCTGTATGAGAATTTCTGACTCAATGGGTGTATTCATTTCTGAGGACTTCCATTACCGTGGCCTGGGTGGTTTAAAATAACAGAAGTGTATTCTCTCTCAATTCTTGAGCTAGATGTCTGAAATCTAGGTAATCCACAGGGCAATAATTCCTCTGAAACCTGGAGGGAGGAATCCTTTCTTGCTTTGTCTTTGCTTCTGATGATTTGCTGACAATCTGTGGTGTTCCTTGGCTTGCAACTCTTTAACTCCAATCTCTGCCATCATCATACAGTGTCATCCCTTCATGTATCTGCAAGGACATTGACTCTATTTCTAAATAAGGCCACATTCTGAGGTACTAGGGGTAAGTCATCAGCATATTCCATAACAGGATGTATAAGATGGGACCTGATCATTTACATTTCTAACAAATCCCCAAGTGATGCTGATGCTGATGCTGTTCCAGGGACCACATTTTGAGAACCACAGTTCTAAAACATCTACAAAAACAGGAATAAAGCACTAAAAATTGGATCATGCTATAGAAATAATTGTGTTCAGCTTCCCCAATGTGTGGAATTCCACTTTAAAGCACACTTGAGAGGTTGTCATCAAGTCTGTGTGTGAATGCTTCCCATGACAGAGTTCCCGTTACTAGCAGAGAAGTCTTCTCTGCAGTTATACCCATGAAAATTGTTACCCTTTGAATTTATGAATATTTGATGCAGCTAGATATCTGGTAGTAGCTCAAAATTTTACTTTTGATCTCTACATATTCTATGTTTTTGGGATCCTTTAGATTCTGGCTTACTCCTGAAGTTTGCTACTTGAGGTTTTTTGGGATGATAACCATGCCCCCCATTGGTTATGAATTAATTATAAATATATACAGGAATCCAAGAGATGAAGAGCGAAAGGTCAGTTTTATTTCCAGTAAGCATAGATTGAAAAGCAGAACTGGATCTTGACCACAATCAGTCTTCCCACTAACCCCCACTTAACTGAGTTTATCTGGCACATTCTGATACAGAGAAGCAGGACAACTCTACAAAGTTTTGAGAGTAAGAGTTATAGCTTTTACCACCAAAATTAAGTCACTGCCACTAGAAGAGGGTGGGCTTTCCTGAAAGAAGGGAAAGACCACCCATTCACTAAGACCTTCCTTCTCTAGTTACCTACTTAGCATCCATTCCCACTATTTTCTTTCATTCAAACACAACCCCCATGGTATTTACAAAAGCTCCTCTTTTCTAAGTTGTCAAAAGTCTCCCGAAGATGACCTTACCCCATCTCAAGTTAATCACAGCAACAATAATTCTCCAGGAGGTGATTGGTTACGATTTCATGCTTAAGCCAGTCAGTGCACGGTATTATTCTAGAGATTGCTGTTGGACCAGGGATGGGCACGTCACGTGATACAGACTGACAGAATTAAACTAAAGGTGAGAACTTTTGTTGGATGGTTGGAGGAGAGATTTTCTAATGAGGAAGTGTGCTGACCCAGGAACTGCTGGCAGCCATTTTCTAACCACAAGAAAGCGATTCTGAAGAAAAAGCCTCCATCGGAAGAGTGGAAAAGTTTAAAGAATGACAGAGGAAATCCCAATGATAACATGTTTGTTCTCGCAGGTTTTTTAAATTATAAAATATGTTAAATTTTCTTACTATTTAAGTGTCTCTGTCATTTCCAGGAAAAACAATTCTTCCCAATAAATTACAAATGCAATTCCCATAGGTTAGTAGAAGTTGCTTCATGGAAACCTGAAGAAATAGAACTGTCTCAATACAGCAGTGGTCCATTTTAATGAACACTACTCCTAAAGTATGTGCACTTTACTGGAGAGATTATTCCAGACACTGTGCTACCATCAACTCCTAGGAGCCAGCACAGTGCATGCCATGAAATGTACTCTAAAAGCAGTGATTTATTGGATGAATGTTGTTGGAGATAGCATTAACATTTTTTTTAGCGGATGAATAATAGTTGTTTTATATTTAGTTTTTATGAACTAAAACCTTTAAAATATTTTCTTATATATTGATATTGAGACTGTCTTCACTCTGTATCTTAGGAGTTGCAGTGTGTATGGAGTTTCATTTTTTAATTTGTAAAGCCTAAATAAAGATCTTGATATTTATTGCTCTTCAGTTGTATCTAGGTAATTCCAGCTGAGTTGTACTGTTAATTTTTTTTTTTTAATACAGGAAAGGTGCAGGCAGGAATAAAGGTGAGTAGGCAGGTAGGTAGAGAGAGGATGAGAAGCATATTTATTTTATTTTTATTTAGTTGCTCACACTTGCTGCTTCCTCTTGGGCCCAGGACTCAAACTCAGGAGTACATGGCCTCTGATCCTACTAAGGCAGTTGGCCTAAGTGCTGCTTCACCAAGGCGCACCTGTTGAGATAATTTTTAATTGTGGTTTATTATTTGTCATGTCAGCTATTCTTCCTTTTTTTCAAATATCAACTTGATAAAAGAGATATATTCGATCTCTTTTTTTTTTTTTTTATGAATCAAATAGTAACATGTTGAAACAGCAGAAAGAAGAGAAGATTCTAAGTTATCTCATTGTTGGTTAGAAGTAATTACTGTATGCATTCCATGCATTCCTGACTTGGCCCATATAACAAGAATTCTGCCTTTTCCGAAACATTAAGAGGACAACATCTAACTTTTAGTCTACTGCCTCCACCTTATTGGCAGGTGATTGGTGAATTCTGGAGAAAAAGCTGAAAATGACTGATGTATCCTATTTGAGCTCTTTGAAGTTGCCTTTGCTCATAAATTCCCCTCCACCAACAAGTACTAAGTTGCCCCCCCACCCCCACCTTGGGGAGGCCCACAGAGATCCAGCTTTGCCTATGACTGGAATGGGAAGTTTAACTGCATGAGTGCTGGCATACTAAAAGTGCATTCTAGGGACCAGGTTGTGGAAACATAACCATAATGTCTCCCTATCGGTTTTATCAAAAATGAGGAGGAGGGGTTTTGTTTCGTTTGCTTTTCAATCAACCTACATTCATTTATCCATTGCTTCATAATTTAGGTAGATTTACTATTAATTGTCTGTTCCCAAAGCCTAATCTTAAACAACATGCTACATGAAATTACTCACTGGCTTCAAATCCATCAAAGCACGGTGTAATTGAGGCCTTCAACATAATCAAGATTAAAGCAGGGATATGATAGTCTTCTAATGTGACCATTTAATAGTCCCGCTTTTTTTTTTTAAAAAAAAAAAAAAAGCAAGAGAAATGAGGTCAGTGTGACTTATTTTGAGAAAACTCATCATAATTGAAGTGATTATTGTCTTAGTTCAGGCTGTTATAATAAAGCACCAGAGAACAAGTGGCTACAACAATGGGAATGTATTTCTGACTGTTCTAAAGGCTGGGAAGTTCCAGGTGTTGGTGACAACATAGCTGACTTCTAGCTAGAGCTCTCCTCCTGGTTTGTGTCCTCACATGATGGGGGCAGGGAGACAGGAAGAAAGCTCTCAGGTATCTCTTCTTTTTTTATTTTTAAAGGAAAGGTGTAGGTAGGAATGAAGGCAAGTAGGCAGGCAGACATTTGACTGTATGTAAGCCATGCCACAAAAATACAAAGACTATGCTATTTTTTAATTTAAAAATCAAAAAATGAAATGAGTGCATTGTTATACAGGGTCACCCACTAACTGTCTGTTCTCACAGCAATTGTCTGAGCAGGGGCACTGCTATGCCCAGGTGCCCTGAATGCGACCAGGAGGCATACTTTGCTGAGCGGGTGAAGAAGTGGCATTGGCTTTGCTGGAAGAGTGAGAAATGTTTGAGACACCAACCTTGGGGGTCATGGTAAGCATGAGGGCAAGCCTTATTTCAACTATCCCTGATACACAGCCACGTTGGGGCTCACTGCCTTTGGCAGGTGGCACCGAGAGTCAAACTTTCAAGTAAACCTAGGTTTGGTGATCTCATCCTTGGCCACTGTCAGGGTCACTGCCCCTCCATGCTGTTGCCAGGTCTTACCTCTAGGCACTTGCTGTCCCTGTATGGACTGTCCTGAATTCAATAAAACCGAACAGTCGGGGAAAAAAATAAATGAATTAAAAGTTAGATATTAGCTCTTGATTTGGAAAATCTACATGAGTATTAAAACAAATTAGCCTTCAAGTTATAGGTTTCTAGTCTCCATGATGCCCAATTTTCCTCTTTCCTTAAAATCAGATTATTTCCCCATAGCCTATCTTTTAAAGTCACTCCCATGAGCGAAAATTCTTCTGTGATTTCTCATGGTAGTTCATCAATGGCACTCAAATTCCCTTCAGTCCTATGGAATGTAATTCCCAAGGTCCAGAGATTTGAGTTCATAGAAATCAGGTCAATTCTTAATAAATCTTGTCTCTTGGGAAAATTAAACTGATCAATGACAATTTGTCACCCCATGTTTTCGACTATCTGTGAGAGATTCAGAAATCCATGGTTGGTAACAATTTGTCACTTTTCTGAGGCATTTGGCTCTCCGCTGCTCCCATAATGGTAAGTGGCATCAGCTTGCCTAGCTAGTGACAGCCTAGTCAATTGGCCAACAACCCCATCTCAACTGTGTATTTTGTGTTCCTACTCTTTAGTCCCTCGTGGTGATTATAAGTGTTCCGTCTTTATGGAAGTGGTGGAGAAAAGAGAGCTCTCTCCTATTGTGGTGATAAAGGAAAAAGGCCTTTAAAAATCAGGAAAGATGACATTCTTGAATTCAGAAGTTGGTGAAGGTCTTGAGTCAGATACCTGATGACTCCCAAGAGGCTCAAGCACTCTGGTGACATGATGATGTATTGAAATGCTGATTTTTGTTGTATTCTCTGTCTTTTTCTCCTTCCTTCATTTGAAGATATTGGGCCATTTGCTGGCTGAAACTGAAGCTGTTTCAGGGTAATTTTGCTTCTTCTCTGAAAGACTCAGTTTGTTGCAAAGATTATACCAGGAGTTCTAGAGGATGTTTAGAGAGAATGTGGCTTTGGGGAGAGAGAGATTTTTCTCAGAAAAGGCTTAGAATTTGATCAAATTTGCCTCTTCTAGAAGTGCCCTTCTTGGAGAAGTGGCAAGACCACAGGAGTTGTGGTTTCCAGTCTTACTGACTCCCACCAAAATAGAGAACAACAGCCTTTTATGGATCATATGGTGTGAACAGAGAGAAAACCATGTGATCTAAAGATTAGATACTACATTTCATCAATACCTATTTCTCCTCTCCTTCCTGGACACACAGCTCAACTCTATTTTTCTTCCAGCGGAGTCAAGTGACCGAATCTGGTGATGGAATATGGGGTGAAGTAATGCATACTACTGTTAGGTACAGCCCTTAAATATGGCTTCATGATCTCTCCATTTCCAGCCCAAATCTTTCTGATCTGAGTGGCAGGAAGCAAAGGACCACAAAGCCCAGAGAATAATTGAAAGAGCCCAGGGTGGAAGGATCCTGCATCTCTGAGTTACCATTGAGAAGAGCTGCCCAGAGTGACTTACTGATTAGGAACCCACACATTGGACCTTGTGTGAATAAGAAATAAACTTCTTATCTAAAGGCACTGTGATTTGGAATCCTTTGCATAATAACTAGCTTTAATTACTCTGCTTAATTCAGATGTCTTACTCCCCCTTCCCATGCAACACATATGCCTCCCAGATGCTTGTATCTGGAAGAGAGGAGGAGACCCAAATAATAGCTGAGAATGAATTTGTCACCCACTCAATGGGATCCTTTGAGTTGCATTTCATTTGGTTTAAAGAAAATGTGTTACTTTGAAGCAAGACTTGGCATTGTAAATTCAGAGTTTTACCTGCTTTCTGTATCTGAACATTTTTTCTTTCTGGAATAAGACATAAATTGAGGGATTCTAAAAAGATTTCCTAGCACACACCTACCAGTGAGTCTTCCCATCAAAGTGCCTCAGGTTCCTGACCTCCCCATTCTCTTATTTTCTATCCTTTTATTTTCCCAGCCATTTCTTTCAGGCCTCTTCAGTCCTTCCAGGCTATGAGCATGAGTCTTAGAGAGCTAGACAGTCCAGAGTTAAGGCTTTCTTTCAGGCTTTTGCTTCTTCAATTAATTAGATTGAAATTTCAACTTTAGGCACCTCCACTGGTCTCTAGCTAGTGCTATCACCTGAAACACTGCCCACCACACACGTTTTTGACAGCAAGAGCTTCTCAAAAGCCTCTCCATGCCTCTATTCCAGGAAAAAAAACAGGGAGAGACTTGGCACCTGTAAAAGCTGAGAGCTGAAGTCCTCTCTGTCCACAGCTTCAAAAGAATAACTACCCTCTGTCTGCCTTTCGTTTGTATTATAGTTCTTCTTTTTTCACCGCAAAGTCCCTGCTCTCTATTCATTATATAGAATAAAGAGCTTTTCAAGTGTGAGTTGCTAAACCCAGAAGGGAACAGAGCTATTTTTAAGAGGGTTTCAACTGGGAGCTGTTACACTGGGCCAGCCTGCCAGCAGCGGAGGTCTTCCAGGAAGGCTGGAGGCAATCACAGCCTCCCTTCAGGAGGGAATATTCAGGGAGGACGCCCCTGGGGCTGGAACATTCTAGATCCTGGCCCAAAGACAGCTCTGGTGCTTTATACCTGGCTCCTCTGGGCAGAACCTCACAAGGGGGCCGGGGGAGTATTTTCTCATTCTCACCCATTTGTGGGTTGCCTGCTGCCTTAGGTTTCTCACATCCTCTTCCTCCAAATAGGAAACAATCTGCTTGATTCTCATCCGGGAGCACAGGGAGGAGGGGAGCTGCCTTTATGTCCTCTCCTATCTTCATCAAGCCATATGCAACTGGCAGCCACCACACTTCTCTCTGTGGGAAGAGGATAATCAGAGCTGGATTCCTGAATGAAAAGAGGAACCTGCAGAGCTGCCTGCCACCCGTCCAACAGTGATGGAATCCTTGAGGCTTGTGTTTGTCCAGAGCTCTTCTGATGTCAATGTGCTGTAGAGGAAAGAATGGGCTCTCAGATTCAGAGTGAGGAGACCTGGATTCAAGTCTCACTTCTTGGAGGCTCTGTGCACTTAGGGTAAAATGAGGAAAATAGTACGATCCACTGAGAGGTGCGATAGGGAGGGTTAGCCATCTTCATGTGGGTATGGAAATTTGTCAGCCCTGCAGTGTCCCATGCCTGATAATCACTGCTCTCAAGACTGGTGAAATAGGTGCTCTGAGATTTTTCAAGGCCCAGAAATGGTTCTGCTGGATGATAGGAAATATTGACAATTTGTAGAAACTTAATGATTCAGGAGGAATGAGAGAATTTTTTTTTTTTTAATCTTCCCATTCTTCACTAGAGAAAAGGGGTGGGAAATGAAAACTATTCTATTGTTCTGGTAGCTTTGGGAAGTAAAAGACATGTATGTGTACCAAAATGGCAAAAGGGAACCAAAATAATCAACTCATTTCACACAAAGAATGACTAAAGGAAACAGAGAAATTTATTTGATTATGAAGCACTTTGTACTATAGAGGTATAGAGCAAACTTTTAGCAGTATCTTCTCTTAAAGATTTCTTTATTAAGAAAGAAATAATAACCAAGAAAAACACAGGCCAAATAGGATGATAAGACATAAGAAAGAGCAATGTTATTCATATATACAAATAATAAGATTACATTGTTAAGAAGATGGGAAACCACTTAGGCTCCGAGCTTCCAGGCAGTAAAGGCAAGAAGGGAAAAAGGATGTCATCTAATGTATCTCTCATGGGGAAGCCCCTATTGCTACCAAATCCTCTTTTTTATCATGGGACTCATGTGCATAGATATTTATCTTCAGGGAGAGAATACTTAGGGAGTTTCAGTATGGTCTTCTTCAAGTAATTGATGGGCTGCCAACTACAAAAAGGAAAAATTGCTTTGGGTAATTCCAGACCACAAAACTAGAATCAATGAGTATAAGTTAAGGGGAACAGATTTTGGTTAAAAATAAAGAACTTTCTAACAATTAGAGTTGTCCATAAATGGAAAGAGCTCTCTGGCAAAGAAGTGAGCTCCCTGTTACTGGAAGTGATCAAACAGAAGCTGGCTAACCATCTGTTAAGGATAAAAAGGATTTGTGCATAACGAGAGAATTATGCAACATAATAAAAGGCTTTTCGTGACAATTTTATTTATAAGAGTAGGAAAGAAAATAGAATCAATTTAAATGTCCAACAATGGGGGATTAGATTATCTAGGGTACATTCATATTATTTACTTTTCAAAATAGATTTTAAAGATATCAAAAGTCAATAAAATAATGACATAGCAAATGTTTTTAATCTATTACTAAGGGAAAAAGAGCAGGCTTCTAAAATAGCATATATATATATGATACCATTTTGTAAATTTGTACATAAAAAAATAACACTAAAGAGTACATATATGAAAATATGAATAGTGATTACACTAGTGTTTGAATTATGAGTAGTTTTTCCTCCTTTGGGCTTCTCAAAATTTTCCAAATTTTCTACTTGAGAATTTACCACTGAATGTAATTTTTAACAAGTAAAATTTAAAAGTAGTATCTCAAAAGAGTCTCAATCTAAGATTCTATAACTTTTATTGTAAATTTAGATTGAACTTTCTGTCTCATAAATAAATGTTCTTTTAAAAAAGATTTTTAAAATGTCAGTCTTAAATCATGAGGTTTAAGTATAATTTAGTACATTTCTGATTGTCATCACCATTTTCATTTGATCACTGTGGGAATACATTTAAAAGACGAGCATAGAAAGAACTTAGAGATTGGAATCAGAGAGTTCTGGGTCTCAAATTTTGACTCAACTATATACTATCATTAATTTCCTTAAGTTTAATAGGGGATAATAATAATGGTTAAAATTTGTAGAAGATTCACTAAGTGCTTTTCATGCAATGGATCCTTACAGCAATCCTCTGAAGTGAATTCTACTCTCCCTATTTTTCAGATGCTAAAACTAAATCAGAGAGAATTTCAATATTTAGCCGAGGTCAGGCAGTTAGAAAATGGTTGAGTATAAGTTCACCCTCAGGCAGTGTCCAAACTTAGATCCAATGGGTTAATTATCAGCATATTGCTTTCTAGAGTAATGGAAGGGTTAACTAAATTAATTTACATAAAGTTCCTAACAGGAAAGTGGACACTCAATTATATTAATTTTCTTACTAAACTTTTCTGTACTTATCTGGCCCCAGAAAGACTTGATTATCTTTTCTAAGACTAACTTCAATCAATACACTGGGGAAGAAATATGACTCTGTGGCAGGTAGACTTACAAGTTTGTTATCAATGGCACTTATGTCAAATTCAAGGATATTAGAAATCATGTCCCACAGGACTCCATTCTGGAACTGATTCTTTAATATTTCATCAATGATTTACATGGATAGAACAGAAAATAAGCTCCTAAAGCTGACAGATGACACATGCCGTTAGCAGATGACACCCATCGTCAGCTAGGAAGGCGAGCATCCAGGACAGGATTAGAATTCCAAATGGTCTGGCAAGATGGAGAAGAGGTGGAGGCAAAAAGAATGAACTCATTAGTAACTAGCATGGAGCATTATGCTTATAAAGAAGGAAAACATACCGGCAGATCAGGGCAGTGGCTAACAATCGAAGATTGTTTCTGGAAAGAGTTCATGGTTAAAGTGGCTCATAAACTAGGAAAAAAAAACCAGAAAAACAAGTATGATTCTGGAAATTGACTGAAAAAAATAAACCTATGTTGGGTAAGTTTTCCCATTATATGCCATATTTTCAAAACTCTCTTTTTGGTGGTATATTTTTCTCCCTCAGTATTGCTCTGGACATCTTAGAAAAGGCAATAGAGAAAGTCAAATAAATCTTTTTTTTTTTTTTTAATGAAGCATTTTCATTTTTTTCAGTTGTTCACACTGATGGTCTCCCCCTTGAAGTGGGTGGGGGGGTTGGGGGGGATAGGGGAGGTTGGGGGTGTGGGGGAGGGCTGGAACCCAGGGGTATGGGACCTTGTTTTGTTTTCCTTCTTTCCTTAGGTGGTGATTAACCAAACCAGTCTTCCACCAGGGCGCACCAGAAATCTTTACAATTGCAAAATGTAACCCGAGGTCATCCTGAAGGAGCTGAGAACTTTTAATTTAAGGAGATAAGTCAATTGCAAACAATTTATTTAAAATAGTTTATTGAGCAACATCTATATGCTGGCTTTTGTGCTGAGTACTGGGAAACTAAAAGAATGCCAACATGGTTTCTGTCCTTGAGAAGGTCAGAACAAGAGAATAATTACTTTTCAGCTAATGAAGATTTATTTAGAACAGGAATGACAATTCTGGAATTTGTGTGTCATTCATGGCTAAGTACCATCCATCTCTTTTATCTCTTCTTCTTTCCCTCTTACTGCACTTCCTCTGCTGTTCCTTTTTTTCCCTTCCCTGTACCTTCCGATGTGATTGGAGCCCACTCACGTGGCAGGTCAGTGTCTTCACCTAAGTTCACTTCACTGAAGTTCCACCTGAGACTTTGCCAGAATACAAAACCTCTCTCTTCTTACCTTTTAAGATATTTCTATAAAATTATCTTTCATCCTCCATAGGCTGCAATAAAATGACAGGCATTGAAGCAAGATTGGGAGAGAGAAAAATTAATTCCCAGATGCTAAATAGATTTGTTTGGCTGGAGAGAATACTAGAATAGTTATACTTTGAATTTTACAATACTAAGGCATTGAACTTTCTCTGGTTGATGACAGAAAAGTCAATGGAAGTTTGTGGGGAAGGAAGTGATAAGATCAATCTAGGGTTTCTCGAAGAGTAACCTCATTGTGGTGGTAGATAGGAATGAGTTCTGGGTGACGGTTTGGAGGCAAGGGTCCCATTAAAAGATAGTTAATAAGCTACAAAAACAAGGACCAGATTGAGCACTACAGTTAGAAGAAGCAGAAGACATGTGGAAATGAGAGACACTGTAAAGGAAGCATCTGTAAGAGTTGTTTCTAAGTAAATATGAACATCAAATGAGCAAGAGGAATTAAAAAATAACCTATGAAGTCCCAGACAAAGAGTTTGGCAAATAAAAATATCGTTAACTAAAATGGGGAGTGGGAAGGGAATCATGATGGGTTCAGGGTTAGACAGGTTGTCTTTATATTGCTGGAGCATGTAAATAATAGCCACCTATCCAACAGGGAACTAAAAATAGATCTCCTAGGAGATCATCCTCACAGAGGTAATAGTGTGTTTTGGACATCTCCACCTGTATATCCCACTGACACATCACGCTCTGTATGCCTAAGACTGACTTTGCTGTCATTCACACACACAAAGTTCAATTTGTTTCTCTTCTAGGCTAATTGTGCTTTTTAAACATCCAGACCACCAAACTCAGAGTCATCTCTGACACCTTCATCTCCCACCTTCCCTGCTCCCATCAGCAGCTATTCTAAATTAATTCTAAAAGCAAAGCAAGTTGGGTATCAATTCATATTGCCATAGGTAATGCTCACATGATTTGTTCCCTTAATGATAATATATAACAATAATATATAAGTCTGTCTTTTTCCACTGCTTACAGAATAAAACTCAAAATCTTCTAGGAAGGAGAATGCCTGTCTAGCCTCACGGCTGAGAATAGCTATACATGTCTAAATGAAAGCCCCACTAGGTTCCTTGCCTTTCTTTAATGATGGCAGGCAGGTCTCTGCCCAGGTGTGCTTCTATCATACGGGTGCATTATTTTGGGATAACTTTTCCACTTTGGAGAATATCTTTCAAGTTCTGAGTCACATGCTAGTCCTATTGTGAGAGCCTTTCTGACTTCCCATTGCTTGTCTCTCTTCATCCATGTTGCTTTTTTGAAAGCAAGAGGCTGAACCAGAGAAGAAGCAAAGGATATAATAAAAATTCAAGCAGAGAATTGTGGGGGAGAGGGACACAGAGAAGGGAGATGTTAAACATAAAATATAAATCTTGGCAAACCCTGGTAGATGAGGGACAATTAGGTGAACAAAAAAATAATAAAATAAAAAGAATAACTTGGCTTTGAGCATATTTGGGTTGAGATATCAGCAATGAAAACAAGTTGATTTGTTATTTGAAAAGGTTTACTGAAATGGAAAGGGTGATTGAGATTTGGGAAAATATTTGGAAATTATATGCAAAGAGACGATATGAAATGTGTGAAGCATGGAGGAATAGTGGAAATTGCTAGAGAAGAGTCTTTTAGAGAGAAAGTTGGTCTGAGGATAGAACTATAATCATCTCCCAAATTTCTAAGATGCAAGGCTGAAGCTCTACCAGCAAAAGATGCAAAAAGTGGCCACAGAGGTAAAATAATATAGCTTAGTTTTTCTAAAAAAAAAAATTTTAAAGGAAAAATGTAGGCAAGAATGTGGCTGATTTTTTTTTTTTTTAATTTTTTATTTTAAGGAAAGGTGCAGGCAGGAATGAAGGTAAGCAGGCAGGCAGGCAGGCAGAGAGATGAGGAAGAAGCATTTTATTTATTTTTATTTAGTTGTTCATCTTGATTGTTTCCACTGTCCCTGGGTTACAGCCCTGTATCTTTGGGATGTATGTGGACTGTGCTGACCAGAGGCAGTGTACTTAATGGCTAAGCTGTCAGGACACACCTGTCTGTAACTTAGCAGAAATTTCCACTTTCTGAGATGTGCTTTTCATTTGAGAAAACTGCTAATTTCCTGCTCAAAGTTGGTACCCTTTATTATAAATATTTATTACTAATATGGCAAAATGTCATTTTTCTTGCAAAAGAGGTTTTCAATTCTTTAATAAGGGCATTTCATCAAAACCAACAACAACTAAATATTAGGCCATAGGATTTAAAGAGAAGAGGGCTAGGGAGGACTTGTTTTCATATGATCTGAGAGCATACTGGGGATTGAGGGGAGGCTGGAAGATGATATATTAAAATGGATTCAATCAGTTCACAGCTTTTGAAAGAATTTCTCTTTAGCACAAGTGTTTTTTGTTGTTTTTAGAGAAAATTATTGAAGTAAAATTACTGCAAAATACATTTTTGTTGTTAAAAAATACAATTCACAAATATGAAAATATGAAAGCCTCATCACAGTAAACAATTTGATAGATACTCTTTTAGACTTTTCAGAAACACAAAACACATATGCATATATCTTTTCTACATGTGTCTTGCCCAGCTTCCACCATCCTATTTCCTGGAACAATAGCAGGCTTTAGCAATCAACACTCATATTAATATAGGTTAAATTTTATAACATATCCACACACGTTACAGTTCAAAGGCATTATATCCTGGATTCTTGTTGTTGTTGTTTTTTTTCAAAGGAAAGGTAGAGGTAGTAATGAAGGTGAGCAAGTAGGCAGGCAGAAAGAGGAGGGAGGAAGAAGCATTTTATTTTATTTTTATTTAGTTGTTCACACTGGTTTTTTATGCCCCCATACCCAGAACTTGAACTCAGGTGTGTGTGGCCTGTGATCCTTCAGAGGAGATTCACATAACCACTACTCCGCCAGGGCATGCCATAACCTGGATTATTACTCTCTTGTTTAGAAGTAGGCAGGATACAATTGCAGGTGTCATTTCATAGAGAATATCATCCGTCCAAAGTCTCATAACTGCTTTACTGAAGTTGACACTAGACTTGAGTTCCTACAGTTCCTACATCTCACTGTTTCCTACAGGGAAATCTAATCCAGATCTCCCCAGCCTATGCCTAAGGGTCCTACAGAATACGTCAGTTCAGAACTTGGGTTAGGATATAATTGAACATCACCTTGAAGTTGCCTAGTAGTTTTATTTAGGTGGGAAAAGGGTGGTTTTCTACCCCAATCTGTCAAGTATCTGGATCACATATTGAAGTGATGACCTGGAGGGTACAATGAAAGCCCTACAGCAGTCCCCACTAATATCTCTGTGCACATTCCAGTAAATAATGATGACAATGAGCACATGCACAATTGAACAACATGCTAAGAAAGGGAAATTGTGGGGAGAGATGAAAGTTATACTGTAATGGAAAGAGTGCTATTTTATTTCTAAGAAACAAAAATTTCTCCACATTTTAATACTTGAAAATAGGATTTTATCTTCCAAATCCATGGGTCTTTGACTTGGTAAAGAGTAGTAAATGGAAACTCATTAAGCCTACATTCATGTCTAAACTCTTAATGTTTCCCAACTTGAGCAGGTCATTTAACCTCCCCGTGTTATAAATGTAAGTTGATATATATAAAGCTTACTAGAGGCCACATAGGGGGTGCCCTTAATAGTAACTAACATTTATTGAGGATTTTCCCTTTTCCAGTCACATTCTTAGCACAGAGAGGGGATTTTCTCATTTAATCCTCATAGGAAACTTCTCAGAAAAATCCTAGAAATATTCAATGTTATAGATAAGCAAAGTGAGATTTAGAAAGTTCAAGTGCATACAGTTGTATATTAAAAACTGGTAAATGGCAAAGCTGGGAGATGAATGAAGTAGTATAAAACCCAAAATTCGCCAATTCATCCCAATAGGATTCATTTACTTGTTATATATTATTCACAACATCATCCTTTCCCTTTTTCCTTTTCTATTTATTCACAGGTTTACTACCTGATTTTGCTTTATTATAAACTCAGGTGTCTTTAGGATTAAGAACATGGTCCTGGACCTGGCAAAGAATGGCAGATATTTTAAAGAGTGGTAAATAATTAAGATCTTTTCTTTCTCTCTCTCTTTCTCTATTTATCTATCTGTCTCTGTCACACACACACACACACACACACACACACACACACACACAGATATCCCACCTCAGAGTGAATTTTAGATTACCTTTTGTAGAGATGAAAAAGGAAAAAAAAACTAAACCATCAAATTAAACAGACTAAAAAAGAAAAAAACAATCCTGGACTGACTTTTAAACAAATAAAATAAGTCAAACTTATTAGAGAACCTTATAATGCTCCCTCAAAATGTGTTGATTTCAGCTATCACTTTGAAAACTTATGTTAAGTCTCCAAGCAATAATACATATTTTAGATGGATTACAACAATACCTGCAAAAACTTCAATAAAGCTAAAGGAAATACTGAAGAAGAGGAGAAATTAGTACAGAATGGATCTCTAAATTCCTAGAGACGAGGTCTCTAAATTTACATTTTTATTAAGTAACATACTATTTTCTTTAAAGTGGGGCAAGATTTCTTTCTTTGTTATCAATATTATAAAAAAAATGTTGTCCCATATATTAATAAGATCTGGCTGAAGTATAACACATGTATTTATTTGAAGTTTTATTAGGACTACAGCTCAGGAGAAACAGACTCAAGAAGGCCTCGAATTATACTTTGAGTTGTCAAACTGGGGTTTTGGCATATGACCACAAAGATAGAATAGTTCTCAGGTTTGTGAGCTATGCAAATTGGGTTAGAAGTCCACCAAGTTCTATTTTGTGGCACATTTTGCAAATTAGACCAGAAGTCAATGTTCCTATAACATACAAATTAGGTGAAAAGTTAGTTGAGCAATGATCAGTTGTGTTTTAATCCTAATGTCTTATTACTGACTGGCTTTATTTCAACTCCTTTCCTAAGGTGGCTGTGTCTGAGTGTGCCTGGATGTCCCTGGGGCCTGATTCCTAACATTCTCCCTGCTCTGTTTTAGTGACTCAGTTTCCAAAGATGTCTCCAAAATGTCTCATTTCTTGTCATGATGTTGAAAGAAGTAACATTACTTGGAGCAGTTTCTATGGTTTCATGCATCTTTACCTTATACCTTTTCTGTAGAGGAGAGGTAGAGGTTCAATTTTATAAATAACCAAATTAAAGTTCTAGGGAGTGAGAAACTTGTCCAAGGGCTTCAAAGTCTCAGCTTTTTCCATACACTTGGCTGAGGACAGAGGTAGATGCATAATGAAATCAATGAAGATCCTTAGTTGTTGGTTTCAAGGTCCTGTTGATGCGGTAGGTAGAGAGCTGAGACATGCGGATGACATGCTGGGTTCATCCAGAAAGAATGCGTAGAGAGAGTCATTGGCCAGGAATACACAGCAAGTTTGTTAAAAGCGGACCTAACTAGTTGAGGTGCCCTGTGGGGCTAGAAAGGTTACATCAAGAGAATACACATGTGTACATGTGTGGGATTTAAGCTGCCTACCTCTCACACACAGGCAACATGGATTCTGTATATGAGGGCTAGGGGCTTTGGGTATGTCCAAGTTACCTAGAGAAAAATAGCATGAATGTTACGGCTCTCCAGGCAACAAACCAAGTGGGCACTCTTGGAAGTATTTTAGGCAGATTTATTACTTGCGGGCTCAGTGGGGATCCTCCCCCAAAGGCTGAGCATAGATGGCAATTGGGTTACACTTACGTAGGTTAGAAGAAGCACAGGAGAAGAGAGGCGTAAATTAGAATGGGGATTACAAGAGAAAACTCAAGTTAGTCATTTGTAAATTCTTCACATGGGCAATACACACAGGATTCAATTTGCAAGACACATATTTGCAACACACACAAGATTCCACTTCCAGGCAATTAAAGAAGCTCTTTACCTGTTGGTGGCTTATCAGCTGTCTCCGGCAACCCAGTGAAGGCTATTTTATGGCTCTCTCTGCTAGCTTGGCAGTTTCATGGTTGTCTTCATGGCTGCTGGAAGAGGCAGGCAGGCCTTTTCCCTCACATTCCCTACTCTTGTTCCTCAAACTGATCAGTAGTCACCTTTAATGGATCCAAGGATGGGAAAACGGGCGCCGATAGATCTTACTACTTTCTGCTGTATGAGGCTGTAGTAGGATTGAGGCATCTTGGGCCATCTGAATATAGGAAGAAGATATAATTAGCAGTCCCGCTCATCGCAGTGAGGGTACGGGGTTATATTGTTGTGCTAACAGGATTTGTTTTGTTGTGACCTGCTGAACAACTGTGCTCATGGTGAACCGAATCAGGCCTACTATGAAAGGTAGAAGACAAGGGAGTAATAGGCAGACTCCAAAAATGAATCCCATGATCCTTAACAGAGTTTTAAATTCTCCAACCCAAGAGAACCATTTTGAGTCAAAGAGGGCCTCCCATTTCTGGACTGGGACATGGGTTATTTTCCACATGCCTCTGGCAATGTCTTTATTTTCCCGTTATCATCTATCTACAAACAGCAGTTTGTTAAATTGAATTTAGCGCAAACTCCTCCTTCTTCTGCTAATAAGTAATATAAGGCTAATCTATTTCGGAGGATTGCAGCTCTCTCATCTGGGTAGCCTGGTCTGCCAATAAGTCTAGTTCAGTAGCTGTTTGATATTATCTCTATTACTGCCTGTAATCTTATTAATTGATTTAGGAGGTAGATGGGAGTTCGGTAGCCCCAAACTCCTGTCTTGTGTCCAAGTGGCAGGGCCATAGGTCTGAACAGTTCTTTCAGGAGACCATACATTGCCCCATCCATTAGCATTTCCAGTTGAAGTAAGACCAATGTCTGTGATTCGCTTTGGTCTGTTTAGCTAATCATAAACTTTTACTCCTAACATCTCCCCTACAGACTTTCCTAAGAGGAAGAACTGAGGACTAATTATGCCAATGTAGCAAGTACTTGTCCAACCTTGGGGAAGGCAGGTATATGCCATTTCTCCACAGATCCAATAGTGACCTTTCAGTGTACAAGCAACAGTTTAGAAGATCTGCTTTTGGTAACTGAGTCTTAAACTTGGATAACTGTGATAGCCCAGATTTCCCAGGGGTGGTCTCAGGACTGGTGAACCGTCACAGGTGATACCAACAGTTCCACAGATTAGTACTTGGTACTCTAATACCAAGAATACTCTAATACCTCCTATACTGGCGAGTTAGACTCCAATACCAGGTGAACCCAAGCCTATCCTTGCCATTGCACTCGTTCCAAGTCCATTGGTAGTATACACAAGGGCTGAGACCTATCTCATTGCACCGCTTACAAGGCAATACCATCTCAAGGAAAAACACTTGAGTGTTGGTGACATAGAATGTTGTCTCTCTGACTACCTCGCTACAGAAAGTTTTCTTGTTTTGAGGATCTGTCATTTGGCATGGGAACCAGATGCCATTAAGCAGGATGCCTGTTTTGTTCCACTTTCCTTTTCAGTCAAGGGGGACTGCCTTCCTGGCGTATGTCCAATGCAGTGACTATGGCCGAGGAAGTTTCCCAACTCTGCAGTGGTCTGTTTCAGACAATATATTCCCAGTGGAGGGGAGGATATCTACTATTGGCCAATCATGATTCATCTCTGAGTTCCACCATCTTGTCCCATGATGGATCTCAGAGAGACTGAGGATCCACTTGGGGCAGAATGGGGTGGTAGCCCTGGTCCACCACATACCCAGCAGCTGGATAAGTGAAAAGTTGTTATGGCTTGGGCAAGCTGCAAGAAATGGTTGGGTGCATTTCGTTCTGCCATTGGAACTGCCCACAATGGGTGAATTGACATTATGAACAGGGCATATGCTAGGTTCATGGTTTTAGAAATGCAATAAAGTCTGAAAAATATTCCAGGGTGGAATTCGAGAAAGGCTGGCCTTCCAATGATCTATATAAGCTGACAGGCAGCAGTCCCACAGAAGGGGTCTGCAGAACTGGCTGACAAAGGCAACTGGGAGGAGTAAGACCCAGAGTACGATACTAACAATGAACAGAGATAGACACGGGGTATCCTGGTGGGTCATCAGCTCCTCTAAGCCTCCGGTAGGTTACATATCAGCCTGAGACAGATGGGAGACAGCTGCTGGGCAGTCCAGGTGGAGCTCTGGTCGGTGGGGTCTCTCTCTTGGTTGGGCGATTTGCTACTCTGGTGGATCATCTTCACTCATGAGTAGTGTACTCACGGAGCGATTCCTAAAACTTTAAGAGCAGTTGGAGTAACAAATACAATGGTATGTGCGCTTGTCCACTGGGGTCTCAGAGGTTCTTTCTGCCAGTCCTTGACCCATACCTTGTCCCCAAGTACATACGGGTGAACCAGGGCTCCTAATGAGACTGGGGCTCTATCTAAAACATATTTGTTTATAACCTAAAGAGTGGTACCCAAAGCCTGGACTTGTTCCCATAGATGCTTGTCTCCCAATTGGTGAAGGCTCCCAGGGATACTGCTCAGGATTGGCGGGGGACTGCCATATAGGATTTCAAATGGAGAGAGCCCATGTTTTCCTGGGGTGCATCTAACTCGGAGAAGAGTTAAGGGCAGGAGATCCACCCAAATATGACCTGTTTCCTGAGCTAGCTTTCCCACTCTTGAGGATGTGGTTCATTTGCTCAACTTTCCCTGAGCTCTGCTCCTGGTAAGCAGTATGTAGCTTCCAAGTTGCTCCTAGTCCCTTTGACTAGGACTAGATCAGCTACAAACGCTGATCCATTGTCACTGTGGATAGTTAGGTGTATGCCATATCTGGGAATTATTTCTCTGAGGAGGATTTTAGCGATTTCCCCACTCTTTTCAGTTCTGGTAGGGAGTACCTCCGTCTACCCTGAATAGGTGCAGACCAGGACTACGATGTACTAGTATTCCTGAGCTTGGAGCAGTTCGGTGAAGTCTACCTCAGTGTCCTGGAAGTGGGCACTGCCCATCTGCTGCACCCCCAAGGGGTGGGTGTGGGGCAGTGACGGCATTATTTTTAGCACATGTAATGCATCATACTGTGATTGTCTTTCAGAGGGCAGGGAGCTTACTGATGTAAAATTGTTTTTGGAGAAGCGCTTCTAAAGGAGTTTTCCCAAGATGAGTCAGCTGATGTTAATCAGTGATGAGCCGGATTCTGAGTGCATGTGGGATATATATTCTACCATCTGGAAGCTGTCACCATTCCCCTAATGCTTAGTAGCTCCTTCTGATTTGGCCTATTCTTCCTCTTGTGGGGTGTATCATGGCTGTATTGGCCTCTTGGCTGAGGCCAGGAGGCAGGCTGATTCTCCAGCTCAGACCTCTGCTGCTGTCTTTGCAACCTGGTCTGCAAGCTGGTTTCCCATGGAATATAATCTTTTCCCTTTTGATGTTCTCGACAATGTAGAATAGTGACTTCTGCTGAGAGCCAAACAACCTCAAGTAATTTCAGGATCTCCTCTGTTTTTAATGGTTTAGCAGTTAATAATACTCTCTATTTATAAACAGCCCCATGTATATGCACAGTAGCAAATACATAGAGGGAGTCAGTATAAATATTAACTCTTTCCCTTCTGCTAGTTCTGATCAAAGCCTGAAGTTTAGACTGCTGTGCTGATCAACCCCGGGGGAGTGCTTTTGCTTCAATTACACAAACTTCTGTGGTTATGGTGTTGTCGGCTTGCCTCTTCCCCTCTTTCATATAGCTACTACCGTCTGTGACGAGAGTGAGCTCAGGGTTCTCGCAGATCCAGCCAGCTGGTATGTACATCTTCAACCACGTCATTCAGTCATGTTCTGGGCTGCCCTCCTCTGAGGGTAGGAATGTGATGGGATTTAGAGTACACACAGTTTCCAGAGTTATCTGGGAGTTTTTACAGAGAAACCCTAAGTACTGGGTAAGTCAGATGTTAGCCATTTGTGCCCCTGACTGTTCATCCGAATCATTACTGTGTGGGGCACCTTCACATTTATCTCCTGGCCAAGTATGAGTTTGTCTGCTTCCTCAATGAGGAGTATGGTAGCAGCCAGAGCCTTTAAACAAGGGGCCATCCCATGGCAACTGAGTCCAGCTTTTAGGACAAGTAGGCCACTGGCCTCTGCCATGGGCCAACTGCCTGAGTAAACACTCCTAATGTCATTTTGTCCTTCTCATGGACAAAAAGGTTAAAGGGTTTTTCTACATCTGGGAGTTCTAATGCTGGAGCCTGTCCAAGCGACTGCCTAATCCCCTGGAATGCCTTCTCTTGCTCCTATCCCCAGGTGACAAAGCCTCACCCCGGTCCAGTCAGAGCCTCATATAGGGGTTTTGCCAGAGCTGAGAAGCCAGGAATCCAGATTCAGCAAAACCCTGATGCTCCTAAGAATTCATGAAGTTTCCTCCTGGTCTTAGGTTCGGGTAAGGCTAAAATGACTCATTTTCTTTCAGCCCCGTGTCTGATGTCCCTAGGAAATGACAAAACCCAGATAATGTACTTTCTTCTTACAGATTTGGGCCTTTTTCCATTAGGCTCAATAGCCAGATTTAGCAAGATGCTTGAGAAGGGTGTGGGTGCCTGCGAGGCAGTTTTCCTTTGCTGAACTGGCTAGAGGTAGGTCATCCACATATTGGAGGGGAGTGCAACAAAACTTTTTGCAGACGAAGGTTGCCAGATCTGCGGCTAGGGCTTCTCCAAATAATGTCAGGGAATTCTTGAAGCCCTAAGGCAGTCTGGTTCAGGTCATCTGCACTTGCCAGCCTTCATTTGGGTCAGTCCATTCAAATGCAAACAAGAGTTGACTTTGTGGGGCCAGCCTGATGCAGAAGAATGCACCTGTTAGATCCAGGCAGGTAAACCAGGTTGCATCTGGGGGCAGTTGGCTCAGCAGGGTGTATGTATTTGGGACCTTGGGGTGCAGGAAAACTGTCACTTGGCTAATGGCTCTTAGGTCTTGCATTGGCTGGTAGCCCCCTCCATTTGGCTTTTTGACCGGCAGCAGAGGTGTGTTCCAGGACAACTGACATTCTCTGAGGATTCCCACTTCCTTCAGTCTGTCCAGGTGCCCTTGCTTTCTTAGCTCGAGCTTCCTGTGGGATAGGATACTGGTGCAGGCATTGGGGCTGGGTTCCCAGCTTTAATTCAACTACAACCAGTGGCCTTCTTTCCGCCAGTCCTGTGGGTTGCCCTCTGCCCCAAGCTAAGGGAAAGGCAAAGAGAAGGTCTGGTGGGTTTTTCTCCTCTGCTTCAAGTAGGCTGTAAGTGCGCCATTCCTTTTCTCACAGTGTGCAGATGGTCAGAACAGGTCCTGTGGTTTTGGGTTTTAGCTGAAAGATGACTGCCCCGCCCCGCCCCCCTCAACCCCCCCCACCCGATCTGGCTGAAGGAGATTTGGGCCCCAAGTTTGACTAACAGCTCTCCTCCAAGCAGGGGTATGGGACAGTCCAGCATGTGTAGGAACTTGTGCTTTTACTATGTGGCCTCCTAACTCACAGGTCCGAGCTTTGCAAAGAAGCTGGTGTACTGCCAGATCCCCGGTGACCCCCATGATGTTGCACTTCGTGTCCCAAACGGGGCTACTGGGGTGGTCAGGACAGAATGCTCCGCCCCGGTGTCCACAATGAAAATCATGGATCAGCACCCAACATTTAGTTTGACCATAGGCTCCTGGGGACCTAATTGTATGGAGCCGGGTCTGTCTCATTAAGAGTCGATTCCCTCCAAGCCGAGGAATTTTGGGTCCTGCCCTTATTTCCTGCACCGCCGGGCTTTTTGGCACTTTTCTTATTTGGGTATTCCTTCTTCCAGTGCCCAAGTTTCTTGCAATATGCTCATTGGTTCTCTCCTAGCTGGGGCTGGCCTTCCTTTTGCCTCCCGGATTTCTGTTTCTTTTCACTTTCACTTAGATGCTTTTCCTGGAGCTCTGCTGCCAGCAGGGTGGCTTTTTTTTTTTTTTTTTTTTTTTAAATTTTTCTGTCACTCTCCCTCACAGATGCGACTTTCGATTCATGAAGACCTGTTGGCTGTTTCTAAGAGTTGGCTGATAACTCATTCTGGTGAAGCCTTCCAGTTTTTTAAGCTTCCTGCAGATATCTGTGGCTGATTGATCTACGAAGCCCGCATTTATCATTCTCTGGTTGTCTGAGGCCTCTGGATCAAATGGGATGTAAATTCAGAATGTTTCACGTTTGTAGTAGTCCCCCAGCAGCTCATAGGGCCACTGGGTAACGGTGGCAGTTTTGGACATGTTGATGGGTTTTCGGGCCCCCGCTCGCACCCCCTGTAAGATGGCTGTCTAATACTGTTGGATATTTGTCTGTCTTTCCTCTGTGTTAAAGTCCCAGTTGAGGCATCCTTCTGGAGCCATCATTCTAGCCTAAGTGGCTACATCAACAACTCCTCTCTTCTGTGTTAAACAGGGTATGGAGCAGTTGCTGGCAGTCTTCCCAGGTAGGATGGTATGTCAAGAAGGTCGATCATAGTTTGGGGCTTCTCTGAGTACGAGGGGGTATGATGCTTCCAATTCAGAAGGTCCTTAGTTGTGAAGGGCTGATAATACATCATCAGGCATCCTGGCTGGATTGTGCCATCCCTCTCAACCTAGTCTGGTCCCTGTGTTTCTCGAAGGGGTATCTGGAGAACAGCATTCTGATTTCTGGGGTGCACATGTCTGCCCTATTTGGGGGATGGCAGGTCCCGGGTTGGGCCTGGTGGGGAAATGGACAGTGGCAGAGTGTTTGGAACTTCTGATGGCAGGGCTGTGGGTTGTGATGGAGAGATGTATTGGGGAGGCGATGGCTCTTCTCCTGGGTCACCCTAGAAAATGGCCTTTGAGTCTTCCAGGGGCCCGGGTGTATTTTTTAGAGAACGTTTCAGGGTCTTAGGTGGCTTCTGGAGTCTCTCAAGGGCCGTACCAAGAGGATTCTTGCCTGGCCCTTCCTGGTTGAATTTAACTGCACCCATGGGGCCAGCATTTGGGCTATTCTCAGCCAAGAGTCTATGTAGGGGAACTGATCCAGGTGGCCAGGGTCCCCTAATGCTATTTTCCAAATATCTTGGACTATTGGAATTTCTAAAGTGCCCTCCATGGGCCAGCCAACCCCAAATGTGGGCCATTCAACCTCACGGAGAGTCCTCAACTTTCCCGGGGTTAATTTTATACCCTAATCTTCAAAAAAACCTTTCTTAAAATTTCTCAGCATATAGTCCATGACTGCATGTTTACCTTGACATCCCCCCATGCCCTCCCTTGCATGGTGTCGCGACAGACAGTGGGCCATTCCTTGGAGCAACCCACTCAGAAGCCCAGCTTGTCTTGTTCCTAGCAGAACTTTTAAAGTGTATCTTGACTAAGGTGTCCCCATATAAACTCCAGTCCTGTTCACGTTGCTGTGAATCACCGTTCTGCCATATGTCTCTATGGAACCGCAGTTATGGGCCCACTCACGTCCAGTAGCTGGCGTGGGACAGCACGGAACACTCACACTTCAGTCACACAGAGGTTAAACATTCCCTTCTGGACTTCTCTGACTGAGAGACTACTGCCCTAAGCCAGGCCTGACTGGGTCTGAAATCCTGGGATTTTACCTTATCCGGCAGCCATTCCTGGTGCCTGGTGCCTGATCTTCCCTTTGAGAGTCCAGTAGGATCCGTGGCTCAGGGCTGATGAGAGACGCCTGACCATGGGTCTGCTGAAAGGTCAGCAGGGCACGCCTACCCTCTGTGTCTTTCTGTCCCACCAACCATGAGCTGTTTTCCACATCGGTGGCTAATACCAGTGCGGTTGGGATTTCCCAGTCAGGGAACCAAATGTTATGGCTCTCCTGGTGACAAATCAAGTGGGCACTCTTCGTAAGTATTTTAGGCAGATTTATTATGCACGGGCTCAGCAAGGATCCTTCCCCAAAGGCTGAGCATAGATGGCAACTGGGGTACACTTATATAGTTTAAAAGAAGCATGGGAGAAGAGAGGTGTAATGGGGATTACAAACCCAAGTTAGTCATTTGTAAATTCTTCACATGGGCAATACACACAGAATTCAATATGCAAGACATATTTGCAACACATACAAGATTCTGCCTGCAGGAAATTAAGGAAGTTCTTTATCAGTTGGTGGCTTATCAGTTGTCTCTGGCATCCTGGTGAGCTCAGACTGCAGGATGTTTTATGGCTCTGCTAGCTTGGCAGTTTCACGACTGTCTTTGTGGCTGCTGAAAGCGGTGGGCAGGACTTTACCCTCACATGAGTATTTAGGGATGTGTCCTAGATGCAGGTTGTTAAACTGAGATTCCTCCCTGGGGTCTCTTTTAGGTTTTGCCAGTTTACTATTTATATATCTGCATACTGCCCTGTAAATTCCAAGCTATGCTGTCCCCACATCACTGTATCTGACTTTACTTTATTCATGGTTCTGTGTCTTCTTTTAAAGGGTCCTCCAAAGTAGATAAATATGCTCCCTAAAGCCCAGATCCATGCTTATCTGGGAGTTAAAGTTCTGTAATAACAATTATCTTGAGCAAATCATTCTCTGGACTCCAATTTTTTCTTGGGTAAGAAGGCTGTAAACACCAGGATCTCTGGCCAGGATTGTGAGACTTTATCCTATGACCTGGTACTTCCCTGTTTTTTTCAAAACGATTAACCTAACGCTAACATATGGCTCAGTTGTTCTTATTTTGAGGAATCACCAAAGCTTAATATCTGGCAAGGTTACAAAGGACAATGGAATTAACAACTCTTGGAGATAGTGGACTCTAGATTCTCCTTTCTGGGTTCTTCACATGCTTACAAAAGAATTCCAAAAAAGTTTCAGTCTGCAATAGCATACAGCAAGTTAATTAGAAAGTGACAGTATATTTTTAAACAATGAAAGTTGACAGTGTTCAGAGAGAATGACTACCCAGTGTTCCAAGTCAGTCAGGTTCTTATGGGTTAGGTGAAATAAGGAGGAGGTATATTCTTAGACAAGTGTAGGAATTTTCTGGTAATTGGGTAGGCAGTTCTCAGAATTAGAGTTCCATCCTCTTTTCAATCCTTATATGGGAATTTTGAAGATAAAATGGAATCACCTGCATGATGGGTAAATGGGGGTGTTCAGTATGCAAATGTATTATAATTTTATTATAATTAGATAAAGATCACTTAGATGTTACCAAGACCATCACTTACTCTCTCCAAGGTTTCATAATTACCCTGGGTCCTGGTTGTCAAGATTATGGGAGCAGGGAGCAATGTGGTTACATTGGTCTGAGTCAGGATTCTCATCTATCCCTAACACAAGTATAGATTTAAAAAAGATGGTGGCTGGGCTGTCTTGGCTCTGGAATGTGTGTGTGGAAAGCTACTGGAACAATCTAGATATTACAGAGGTGAAGATGAGACAAGGGTCAGGAAGGACACATTGAACCCCATACCTTCCAATGATGACAGCTCTGGCTTATATCAAATTAGGACCAAAAGTAGGCTTGATCCCCTAGTCCCCAAGTGAGCATGGTGAAGGGATGGTGGAATGAAGCTTTTACAGCAAGAGCTTTCTTTAGTCAAAGAATAAATTACTCTATCATTTCCTACTTGTGACCCTTGATCTTTATTCACCTTATGCGAAAAAGACCTTGAACAATATTGGTAAGAACACCTATGCTTCTCTCTTACAGGCCTTCCTGTAAAATTAGCATTTAACTCACTTATGCTTACTCATCTCAAAGAAATGCTTGGAGGACAATGCTGATGTATATTTCTGCCACTTTGATTTTTCTATTAGTTGCAAAGTTTCCTCTAGCCAGCAGGAAATGAGATTCCGTAAAGAAGAGGAGTGGATCCCTTCCAGAACTCTACAACTCTCAGATTATACTAAACCAGGAGCAAAAATCCTCTTTAGCATTTGAAAGGGAAGGCAATTGTATTGCTAAGCCTCACTCAAGGGCCTCCAGACTTTCCTTAGCCAGAGAACAAAGGGGAAAAAAAGCAAACACCACTTCACACCCCTATTCACTGGAGGTTAGATGAGACCTCCCACTATACAAAAGTCCTTCTAAAGGTCAGTGTGGGAGTGTATTGAGGAGGAGGGTGCTGGCTGGGGAACAAAATATTTACCATCACTCTCAGGCAGGCTGCTTCTGTTTTCTTTTCGGCAGTGCACAAGGTACTCTGATTATCTTGCTGGTGGTCAAATTGTACTTTGTTGACCCGCCTCATTTTGTTCATTCTTAACTTCAGCTGAACAAGAAAGCAAGGCCACCATAAGCCAGGACAACTCCCAGGAGATGATTATTCATTCATATCCATCAAGTTAGCTGTTACTCATTGAGTACTTAATGTGTATCACACTAGACCAATGTGCGAAGCACTGGAATGATGTAAAAATGCAAGAGCTTATGTAGTTATCTTGAAGCCAATGAAGGAAGATTAACATTAAACAACAAAACATACACTTCATTATTTAAGTACAACTGTGATAAAGGTTTGAAGGAGTACAGTGTGCAAAGAGAGCTTAATGTGAGCATGGGGCTTCTTTAAACATGTGGAGGAATAGGAGTTATTTATTGGAAGTTGAGATCATATTGGGTACCCTGAACACAAAAGCTCTCGCTTGGCAAAAAAAATATGGCCTGGCACAGAAACTGACAGGAGACTAATGTGACTGGAACTCAGGAGGCAAGCCAGAATGGAGCTGGAGACTAGGCATGAGAGGCACTTTGGAGGGCTTGGTATTCTGTAAGACTTTGCATTCTAACTCCAAAGCAATAAAGAACTAGATAAAGGATTTGAGGAAGGACATGACTTAGGAGGTTTGCTAGGAAAAGTTTTAGGGGGGCAAGCGACAGATGCAAATAGGCCAGTAAATAAACTATGTCAAAAATTAAGATGAGAAGTGAGTGGGGACAGCATAGCTTAAAATCTATAGGGCGGTATGCAGATTTATGAGTAGAAAACTAACTGGCAAAACCTGAGACGTCTAAGAGCAAAGACCCCCAAAGAGCAAGGACCTCACCTTAGCAACTTCAGTCTAGGACACACCCCTAGATACTCCCACGTATTTACTCAAGGTAACCTGGACACACCAAAGGAAGAAGCCCCCACCCTCATACATAGTAAAGAGTCCATATTGTCTGATGGACAGACAGGCAGCACAGGTCATACACACATGTGTGCGTTCCCTTTATGTAACTTTCCTGGCCTACAAGGTGATTAAACTCAGTTTCTGCTTTTAATAAACTTGCTGTGTGTTTCTGACCAACAGCACTCTCCACGAATTATTTCTGGATGGACCCAGCGTCTCATCAGTGTGTTTTATTCACCCTCACCCACATCAAGAAGTTCTCAAATTTTAATGAATTACCTGGAGATGTTAAAGTGCAGATTCTGATATAGGAGGTATGGGGTAAGACCTGAGTTCTGCCGTTATAACCCAGGACTCAGGTGCTGGTCCATACTACAAATACTTCAGTAACAGAGTTTTAGGCCAAGGTGATTGCAACAGACATGAAGAAAAACATACACATTTGAAAGTTATAGTGTGGGAATTTTCTTATGTCTATGCTTTGGTCAGTTTGATCGAAGGTAGTGATATTCACTGAGCAAGATGCACCAGAAAAGAAAGAGCGAGTTTAGTTGGTAGGTTAAAGGCTACTTTTTTACATGTTGAGTTTAATGTGTTTTAGGAATATCTGAGTGGGTTATTGTACATATGGATCTGAAACTCAAGAAAGAGGAGGAAGCTGGAGATATAAATTTATAATCTATTAATATGTAAATGGTAATTGAAGTTATGGAAATGGATGCGATCAGTCTTTCAGCAGAGATCACAAACTCAAATTTGACCTGTTGTCCATTGGTTGGTTTTCTCTTAGGTATCTTGGGTAGAGAAAAAGCTCGAGTTAAAACAAGCATTTAATAGTTGAGTTGGGGAGAGAAGCTAGTAAATATATTTGAGAAGAAAATGGTGGAGAAATGGAAGAAAAATCAAGGTGATATTTAACAGTCATTCCTTTCCTTTTTTGTTGACAAAACAAATTTTAGCCATCAAGATGGCTTGATTTGTCTACTGGTATAAGTGGTGTGCTGATGTTTCCTACTATTATTGTATTGCTGTCAATCTCTCTCTTCAGTTCTGATAATATTGTATTTATTCAATTCTAAGCAGCCATCAATTTTAAGCCACACCCCCAATTTCTTAGGTTTTCGTGGAAAAAAAAAATAGGATTTACTTTCAAAGCCACCTTCAAATGTAAGCCACAACCAATTTTCAGGGACATTAAAATGGAAATAAATAAATAATAAATAAATAAAATGTGGTTTAGAATCAGAGAATATAGTAATTGCTTTGCATATTTTGATACTCCTTTCGTTGCATATATATTAATATGAGTTATGTCTTCTTGATGAGTTGATCTCTTAATCATTATGTAGTGTCCATTCCTGTCTTCTGTTACCTTCTTTAGTTGGAAGTCTATTTTATCTATTATATCTGTAAGTCTATTTTATCTATTATCTATTATTATATTGTATCTATTATGTCTATTTTATCTATTATCTATTATATCTATTATAAGCTATCCCTGCCTTTTATAGGTTACCATTTGATTGTAGGGTTAACGTCCACTCTTTGACTCTCAACCTAAGTTTGTCTTTTGAACTTACATGACTTTTCTGAACTCATGTATGCACAAAGTTGGATTATGTTTTTTAGTCTATTTGGCCGTGCTATGCCTTTTGATTGGTGAGTTCAATTCATTAATATTTAGGGTGAATATTAAAATGTAACTATTTCTTGCCATTTTGCTATCTTTTTGCTGAGTGTTGTTGTAGACTGTTTCTTTGTTTCTTATCATCTTCCTATGTATTCTGAAAACATTTATATTGGTTTCCCTTTTCATTTTCTTCTTTGCTTTTTCTATGGATTAATGTCTTGCGATTACACTGGAGGTTACATAAAAGTTTCTATTCTTACAACCTTTTTAACTTGAAAGTAAATTAGCTTTGAACTATTCTAACAGACCTTTTTTTTTACTTTCCTCCTTCCTACATTTACATTTTTGATGTCTTGCCATTTCTAATTGATTTTTTCTTTTGTTTTCATAGAAATTCCTTTGGTATTTCTTGTAAGGTTGGTTTAGTTGTGATGCATTTCCTTTACCTCTTGTTCATCTGTAAAGTTTTTTATCACACCTTTAATTCTAAGTGATAATGTAACAGTGTAGAGTATTCTTGGTTGGAAATTCCTTTCTGTTAGCACTTTGAATATATCATGCCATTCCCTTTTGACCTCTAAAATTTCTGCTGAGAAATCTGTCAACAATCTTGTGGCATCTTCCTTGTATGTGACTCATTTTTCTCTAACTGCTTGTAAGATTCTCTATTTTTGGTTTTCATCATTTTAAAACAATGGTCTTGGTGTATGTGTGTTTGTGCTTCTTTTGTTTGAATCTCTTTTGAGTTTCCTGAATATGAATGTTTGTTTCCTCCCCCAGTTTAGTGACATTTTCAGCTATTATTTCAAATAAGGATTATGTCTTTTTTTTTCTTTTTCTCTCTCTCCTCTATCTGTGCTCCCTTTGTTGCAAATGTTCTCCCTATTGATGTTATTCAATGTCTTATATGCTAGACATGAGGATGGCTTGTGATTCAAGAAGGTAGACCCATTTGTAACCTCACTGACTGCATTGCTGTTGATCTAAACAAGACAGAATAATGTCATTCCCCTCTGCCAGCAGACTGATCCAGTAGTGGGCTTTATTCAATGAGTACAAAAGGATGTAGGTTGGAGTGAGAGGAAAACCTTTTTTTTTTCCCTATGAAAAGGACAATGACAGAAAAGGAGCTTCACAGAGCTATTGCTTTCTCCTCTTTCCTCCTCTGAACTCAGATGTGTTGTCACCACAATTTCAGACAATCTACAGGTGAAAGGAGATAAAATAAGGGTGAAAATTCAACAGTGGTAGGTGAAATTAAAAACTATAAAGTGTCCTATTGCCAATAACAGAATTGAACGGCTGAACTGCTCTGGAACCAACTTTCGTGTTTTTGTTGAATGAGATGATAGTCATAATGCTTAAGCCACATTAGGGAGTTCTGTCAATTGTGTACAGTGTTTTAGCTATATAGTGATATTATATAGTACAGTTCTGGAGTGAGAAATTATTGAGATATAGTATGAGACAAATATAGTGCTTAACTTTAGATATTTTGTATGTCTCTTCATCTGCAAAATAGAGATATTAATAGTACTATCTCCAAGACTCTCATATACTTTTTCGGGGAGGGAGTATAAATTACTAAATCTACTTTGTAATTTGGTAGGATTTTCTAAAACTTAAAGCGCATGAAGCCTAAGATCTAGCAATTCCACTGCAAGGTAAATCTTAGAGAGATTCTTGCAGAATTCGTTTAGAGCCATGTGCAAGATAATTCATTGAAGGACTTTTGTAATAAGATAAGAATCAGCAAGAGTCTAGATAGCCATGAGGGTAAAATGCAACTGTATTGATATTATAATGTGCAACACAGTAGTTTAAACAGATGAACTAGCTTTCTCGTATATCAACAAGGATTGATCTCATAAGACAATACCGAACACAAAAATAAATTGCAGAGGGAGACATGGAATATGATCCATTTATATACATTTAAAAGTAGATAGTACACTACATATTTTTTCTGACCTGTAAGTCAATGGAAAATAGATTGGAAGGACATACATTATATATATTCAAGGATGAGAGATAAAGAAGCTAAGGAAAAATAGGGGTCATGTCTAGACAGATGATTATATACGCCAGTAATGGAAAAGAATGACTGACTGAATCAATTCAATTGTATGCATTTGCAGCTCAACTTTAGATATAAAATAAAACAAAACAAACATAATAGTATTGCTTGTCTAAGATTAAATGGCACAATAGCTCAGTGTCTGGCACATAGTAAGGGTTTAACAAATGGTTGTCATTGTCCTTATTAGGATGATTGCCTGCTGAGCTCTTATTACTTTCCAAAATCTCTTTCTCTGATAACAATTCTAGAAAGATGGGGAATTTGGTTGAGCACTTCTTTCTGTATCTACATTTCCAGTTCTCATTTATTGGTTTGAGTTCTGTAAAAGCAAAAGATGTGGTCTGGGCCAGGTCTTGATGTGAACCGAGGCTACTTTAATGTGTTAAAAACAAAAGTGCCACCAGGTATACTCAAAGCAGCCTCAGCCTGCCAGTCCCTCAAATAATCATAAAGAGAGGAACGCCTTACTAACGCATTTTGCATAGACAGTTTATATCAATCAAGACTAGATGAAGAAAATTAAACATGTGTTGGTGCATGTGAAAATTGGAAATTTCGAGAAAAAGAACTGGCTTCAGCCTTCTCAACTGAATTGGGGAATTCTCACTGCCTTTCATCTATCTCCTGTGGAGCTATTTCCATGGATGAGAATCTGTTGCTTGCAGTGTCCAATTCTCAGTTCTAATTTCTGAGTCAGTTATTCAAGCAACTGAAAGAAGTTTTGATCCACCTAGTTGGGAAGAGATTTTATTGAATAAATACTCTATATCTCAGAATTAAAGGAAATGTTGAGAATCAGGTTTGAGAAGAAGCAGGAAACTACAGGATCTTAGTAAGGGATAGACTCACTTTCTTTAAGTAGTGCCATGGGAATAATCCAATCTCCCTTAGATAGAGCCCCTCTTTTTCTCTCTGAATAGTTTGTTGGCTTAGTTTGGATCATAGGATGGAAGGAGCTGTGATTGACAGTCCTTGTAAGACTACATAGAATTGGGAAGAAGTAGTCTCCCAAAAAACAGGTTGCTTCCAAGATAAGGGGAAGGATTCTGGCCTAGCAAAAATAACAGATGTTTACTACACACCTAAAGTGATTTCCATGTTGTTAGAGAGTTCCTAAGGTCATGGATCGAAAGGTATGATATTATAGCTTGATTAGTAGTTTGCTTAGTAATTTGGGAAGCTTAAACTTCACAATTCTATCTTTTGTCTCTTTACACTTTCAAAAGGGGGTTCATGATACACAATCCTTTCTTATGTCACCAGGTTTAAATTTTAATAAATTAATAACAATTCTGAGTTGGAAGGGATGTCAGATCTCTTAAGGGAGTGATTCTAAACCTGCCTTGGCTGCACATTAAAATCACGATTTAAGCATGCACACGGAGATACAGATTTAATTGATCTGGGAGGGAGAATTTGGGCATCAGTATTTTGTTTTAAAGTTCCCAAGGCAATCTCTTCATCCTAGATTTGAATGAAGGAGAGCAGAGGCAGGCAGGAAGAGAGAGAAGGAGGAAGTATTTATTTATTTGTTCTTGGTTGTTCCCTCTGGCCGAGAGTCATGAACCCAGGTCCTTGGGATATATGTGAACCATTTTCCTTAGTGTCTTTCTTGAAATGGCTTTCATGTTGTAGAGCCTAGTGTAGGCCAAATTTTATCATGTGTGAGACTCATACAGAAAATTCTACTTTGAATGTGCTAATATAGATGAGTTCTTCAGTTTTTCTAACTAGCTAATATATAGAAAGGATTTATGTACTTTTTTTTCCAGTTTTCCTCTAGAGGGAAGATCAGCTTGCACTTTTAGTGCTTATAATTATGACTGGCAAGACAGAAAAAGCTTTGAGAAGATAAAATCTCTAGGTCATGGGAGAAGAAATCCATGGTTTGTCTATAATGTGATTTCTTTTCCCGCACTCTATTCTTTCTCCCCGCTGCCCTTTTATTTTTCTGGAATAGAACTTCAAGTTTCAGCTCACTCAGTGTGATCATGGTGGGTCTGTGAATGATGTGGTCCCACATATTCCACCATAGGATTGGATATAGTAGTCAGAAGAGTACACTAGAATGTACACGATTTCCCTGGACACACTGAGCAGTTTAGTTTTTCAGCACAGGACTCCAGAAGGGTCAGTTAGAACCCTTTTTAAAGACTTGCCAGGAATGCTAGGAAAGATCAATTGTTTTCCTTGTTGTTGCTAGTTGATGGCATGACGTTGACTTGGTGATGCTGGTGACCATCCTAGCCTTCACATGGAGGGAGACAACCTGGGGATGAAGCTAACACAGAGGAAACTGAATCCAAAAGGTATATATAGAGAGAAAGTGTTTTGGTGGCACTGAATTCATTTTTATTAAAGCCCGTTTGTCCCTTAGATTGCCCATTCTCTTGAATCACTCCCTGTTTGGTTTAGAATAGTTTGAGTTGAGTTTTTTAATCTTGCACTCAGACTTCAGCTATGAGGTGTGTCCACCCCCAATGACATGTTCAAAATGTGTTCGACACTGCATCCCCAGTGCTAAGCAATCAATACCTGCTCACAAAACACCAGATTGAATGAAGAGAGTTCTCACTGTACAAGTACTTTCCTGGGTCTCAAGAGTCACTTAATATACCACAACCCTTCCTGGTAACTTCATGCAAAACTGCTTTGTAATTTGTCTTTTTTTGATTTCTGGGCTGGAACAGATATTGAGATGAAAAAAGTGGTTAAGAATCTGTTTTCTGGGTTGGACAGAATTTAGTTTAATTTTTGCTATTCACTTGTAAACTCTCTGAGGCTCAACTTCTTTCCTTTTGTGGGTTCCATTCCTTTTCCTCTCCTTTTTTCTCTAGCTTCCTCCCCCTCTCTCCTTCCTCCATCCCTCCTTCCCTTACTTACTTTCTTTCTTTCTTTCTCTCTCTCTCATAACTAAATCTGCTCCTCTGGCCCAAGAGGTGCATTTGTCCCTGCCAGGGCCAGTTAGAGCACCTTGGTCCTGGCAGGATCAAAGTAACTCAGCTAGGAATTCAAATTGTGAGGGAAAACCTGCTGAGAAGGAAGACAGTTGCTGCGACAGTGACAGTCACGATGAGAGTGCATAGACCAAGAAAAGCACCAAGACCTGTGACTGCATACTTCAGAGCTGGTGTTTCTGTCTTTCCTGATGCTGTTTGTACAGTTCTTCTGATTCAAGAGCCAGTCCAGAGGTTCTCCAATTAACCATTTTCGTTTGCTTATGTAGGAGACAACCTTACCAGTTAGCTTTGTGGATTAAATAGGTCAAAACATGTGAAGTAATTTATGCAGTACTGGGTACATAATAAATACTCAATAAACATTAGGTACTATTATTACTCCGATTTGACTTCCAGCTTGGTGGATCTTACATGGCTAAACAAATAACTTCCTTTTTATTGCATAAATTGTGGTTCTAAAAAGTCCAGGTGAGAAAATTCTAGATTCTGAACTAGATCCTATATACTAGTATCTTCTTTTAGACCTTTAGTGAGATGAAAATATTCTGATTCAGTAGGTCAGCGGTAGGGGGGAGGTGACTAGAGCATAATTTTGAGATGACCAATTATTTTCTATAACCCTCATGTCTTAATCTGCATGGTAGCTCTTTTTCAGTTTAGGAAGCAGATTACTCTTTAAAAGTCAGGGTTCCTTAAGTTGATTTCATAAATACTGCATATTTTTACCAATCCCTTTGTAGTAGGCTGAATAATGCCCACCCCCCAAAAAAAATATATCAGGCCCTAATCTTTAGAATCTGTAAGTGGTGACTTAAAGGGAAAAAGGGACTCTATAGAAGTGATTGAATTAGGACCCTTAAAATGGGGACATTGAAAACTAGCAAATTGAACCAGTGAACCATTGAAACCAGTGGACCTAAATGCCACTCGAAATGTCCTTATTAGAGAGTTGCAGAGGAGATTACACTCACAGAAGAGAAGGCAATATGAACACAGAGGCAGAATTGGAGTGATGAAGCCACAAGCCAAGAAATACTGACAGCCACCAGATACTGGAAGAGTCAAGCCAGGGAGCATTTCCTGGAACCTTCAGAGGGAGCATGGCCCACCCGAAGTCTTGATTTCTTCCCAGTGGAACTGATTTTGGAGTTTTGGCCTACAGAACTGTGAGAGAATAAATTCTGTTGTTTGAAGCTGCCAAGTTTGTGATAATTTGTTACTGCACCTGCAGAAAACTAATACACCATCCTAAAGACATTTATCAAATGTATTGAAAATCTGTCTAATCAACAGCTGTACGAACTAAGAAAAAAAGTCTTCATTCTATTTATATAGATTATTTGGCCCTTTTTTCTATGCTACAAAATTGCAAGACAGCTGAGAAGGGTTGTGAATGAACAGTTTCAGTTACTCCTAAGGCATTACTCATGGACCACCTCCAGTTGAATGTCTCTTCTATAATAGGCATCTGCTTCTGATGCAGCTTCCATTGCCTCTGGGTCTGAGTTGTAACCTCACAAAATATCTGACCATGGATAATAACTCCTTTCCCTCTCATTTCTAGCTTCTCTAGGAGCAGGAGACTCTTTCATTGCATGAGCAGACTATCACTTTTATTCATCCTTTTCTCCCTTTGGAAGGGGGTCAAATGAAGTCTAACCTTTTGGGGGACATCAAGATGTTTGATAAGTCTTCCTTATCTCATTATTGTCTTCCCTCCTATTTTCTTCATTCCTTCTTGCTTCCTTCCTCCAAATAAATAAGGACTTTTTGAAAAATAATTTTTTAATTAGAAAGAAAACACTGAACTTTTAAACATGGTTAAATACATATATGGAATGGGAAGCTATAGAGATTAGGACTCGGAACTATTTATAATACTTTCTTCCACATTGTATAAATGTTTATTTTTCTTAGGCAAGAACTTGCAAAATTAAGTTCAATAATAGCAATAGGAATCTTAAGATTCTAAAACAATAGAGAGTAGTTAATGGCCCTTAATTGACAGCAGACAGGTGGATGTAATTTTCTTAATGAGTAGAAGAGTCATAGGGGTGACCATGGGACCGTGACCTGAAGAGAATGATGAAGATGGGTAATTGAGCATAATACTTCTAGGAGAAAAATAGATGTTCAGACAAGGGTACAATTGTGCGCTACCACTATAAGAAATAAAAGATGGATGGCCATGAGATTAAGGAAAAAACCTCAAACTGGCTGTTTGATACCTTGCTCAGATCTTATATCTGAATTAGTTTTCAAGTACAGAAATTATTGACTGAATACTAACTTATATTTAGGTATCCCAAAAATTTGGTGACTGTGGGAAACAAAATTCTGAATTGATGTTGATAGTATCATCATGTTAGAATTAAAGCCTTCATAACGGAACTTCATAATGGAGTTCCAACCAAAGTCCTGATTACCATGGACCTAGTGGATCTATTAATCCACCCAGTAGTTATTTTCAAGATCTCCAAATATATAATGGGATTGATCTAAATGATAGTTGACACAACTCCAACTTTCAGTTCTTGGCCTTTGGAGTAAGGTCTCATAGTGGAGAATGCCAAGTAGAAGCCTCTAAAAATACCCGATCATCCCTTCCCCAATCCTATCTGAAAATGGAAAACAATATCATAACTTCAGGGTAGGGAGATGGTAAAAATTAGTGCCGCTATTAGGCTCTACAGGATGCAGGGATGGTGTACTCTGTCATACCTCCATTCAGTTTGTCAGTCTGGCCCCCAAAACTAACTAGATGGATCATGAGAAATGACAGTTTACTGAAAACTTAAATTGTCCCCCTAGTTGCAGCTACAGTACTAGGTATGATTCATATCTTTACTACAGCAGATTAACATGTTTCAGGTGCTCTGTATATGGCTATTGATTCAGCAAATGTATTCTTTTATATTCTGATCAAAAATGGCATCAAGAACAGTTTGCATTTACATGGAGTGGATAATAATACATATTCACGGTTTTTCCCCAAAGTTATTTTAATTCCTGGCGTTTTGTAATAGTATAGTCCAAAGAGATCTGGACCAACTGGACACCCATAGTGCTTTGAATAACTACATCGATGATATTATGCTAATTGGAGCTAATGAATAAGAAGTGGCTAGCACACTGGAGGACTTAGTAAGATACATATGCTCAATGAGAGATACACCTTATCAAGAATCAGACCATAAGTAATATTTTGTAGTCTTGTATTCAGAGTGTGCCAGGACATACTTTCCAAAGTAAAAGGCAAATCATTATATCTTGTATCTCTCACTATAAAGAAGAACTATCTCTGATAGGTTATCTCAGTTCAAGAGATAGCATCTTCCACACTAAAGAATATTTCTCCAGTCCATAGGCCAGTGACAAAAAAACCCCACATTGCCAGCTTGAGTAGATCCCAGTGCAGGAAAGAGTTCTACAGCAAATTCAAACAATTCAAGCTGCAGTGCAAAAAGTCCTACTGCTTGGGCCCTAAGATCCTGCAGGGCCAGTATATTAGAGATAGCAGTGGCAGAAAAAGATCTGATGTGTCAATAGGGCTTTATGGAAGGTCTTAGTGGGAGTATAACAATGAAGACTCCTGAGATTCTAGAGCAAGGAGAATTATATACTTAAAAAAATAAACCCTTGGGTGTGTTATTAGGTATAGGTATGGAATGTCTGACCATGAGATACCAAATGACCATGATTCCAGACTTCCTGTGAAGAGCTGGGTTCAAACAGAGACCTCAGATCATAAGGATACTTGAATTCTCTAACAGTTTGTTGTAAGATGAGCATGAGCTCCACATATAAGGACTAGAGAACAAAACTAAACAAATTTCCATGACCTTCAGGACTGCGCCCCAGCCTCATCCTCAACCTCACTACTGTGTGATTGTACTGGGAATCTCTTATCGTCGACAAATGAAAGAGTAACACTTTCAAGCTTTGTTAACAACTAGAACAACTTAGTCTGTGGGTGCTTAAAAACAGAAGCAGCTGCACTGTCACCTTATTTTAAATGACCTTGAAAAATAGTAGTGAGGGAAAATCTTTGTAACGAGCAGTTAGGGGTTTATCTACTTGGCATGAAAGGAAAAGGGACCTTAGCTTACAACAGATCCAGACTCATTCATAGGTACCCATGAACAAGTAAGATTGAAAGAATGAAACAAGATGGTAGATGAACACATGGAAATGGGATAACAGAGTGTGAAAAGTTTTGTAGTATATGTTTATACTCATCAGAGAGCGTCAACCATAGAGAAAGATCTAAACTACTGAGCAGACAAGATTGTTCCACCAGGATCTGTTATCAGCTCTGTGAGTATTGACGCCACTGGTATTGAATGTGGTGTCCATGAAAGAAGAGATGGGTGTTATACACAGATGCAACATCAAGGTCTGTCATTTGTCAAGACTGATTTAGTTGTTGCTACCTTTGAATGTCCAGTGTGGCAGCAGCAGACATTAATCCTAAACCCGTGATATAGGACTGTTCCTCAAGGAAAATTTTATCTGGAAAGTTCTATCCTCGAAAGACCAGAGGCTGTTCTAACAAGAATTGACACATGTTCTTAGAATAGATTTGTTCTATCTGCCTTCAAGGCCTCAGCCACCATAACCCAAGGCTTACAGAATATTTACCACTGGAAAACGATACTATCTAACATGACAGAACAGGGAGCCCACTTTACTGCAAAGGATGTTTGTGAATGGGTCCATGACCATCTGACCCACTAGTCATATAATATACCTTATGGCTCAAAATCTACCTGCCTGATAGAACATTGAAAAAGTCTGCTAAAAATACACATGAAATGCAAGCTTAGAAGCAACACTTCAGAGAGAATGGTAGGATCTTGAGCTCACTTTCTTCCTAAGGACAACAAAACTACACCCACTTAACAACTAAAATCTTTGAAAAAGAACTGAGACTAACATCTCCACAAAGGAAAGGGACACAGCTCAGGTGGGAGAAGCAGAGATCAGTCTTGGTGCCAAGTCACCCAGTCCTGAGACCCTAGGAGCCATGGGAAGGGGTCAGCAATGTGATCTTTCTCCAAGAGCTAAAAAACGTGTCCACAGTGACTGACTCCACCTAGGAAGTGACCCATGAGCACCTTCAACCTGGTGTGAAAAATAGAGGAACTTTTCTTTGGAGAATAGCAGCATGCTGGGAAGCAAAGAACATAGGACAGAGAACACAGGGAGTGATAGATGAAGTGACCTGACCGAAGGACTTTAGTTTGTTCAGCCAAAAACTTCAACAAGGGGAATAGGAAAGAGGGGTAACCTCCCTGTGAATGGAGTCATTTCTGGGCGCCTTTTGTCTGCATGGCACTGGCACTTGTGACAATTATATTGCAGTCAGGCCCGCAAGCAGCCTGGCCCGTCCACCATCAGAGCACTCGTGGTACCTGACTGTTCAGTCAGAAAGTTTGGTCTCCTGCTTATGGTTCTTGCAGCTGCAGTGCAGAATCATCTGATGTGGTGACAAGGCAGCTGGGTCTGCAGCCTCCAGCACAGGTGGCTTCATGTTTTTCTGCAAAGAGGTTTTGGCAGCTCTCTCTGGGAGGAGCACTAGAGAGGTCCCAGTGAAACAGCGGTTCTGCACCCACCTGCAGCTATTGCTCAGCAGCTCTGCCTGCCACTTATATCCTAAAGCATCTAGAGCTCCCGTTGTTGGGTCCCCAGAGCTGGTTGTAGCTGCTGCCCAGCCTGAAGACTGAGAGACTTTCATGGTGGGAGTGTGCGTTGCTGGGAATGACTCCTAAAGACCTCGAGACACCCATCTCCTTCTCGCCAGTGGCCTTTGGTGATTTGTGGCCTGCCTTTGGCCTGCACCTCCAGAGCCTCTCTCCTTATGTTTATTTATTCTTGTCACTCTGGTGGGGAAAGTTGAGAAGCAACTTTGAGAAGCAAATCAAGAGCACAGCTAAGACGGCAGCTAAGGCGAGTTAGTGCCTACTAGGAAAGCTTTGAGACAACTTCTTTGCATTTCCTACCTTGGCTCCTACCCTGAAGGCTAGGTCCTTGGGCTTTAACACAGCGCTGGCTCTAACGCTCTGTTCTGACTGGTGTAGTCTTCAGACTACCAGTATCCCCAGCCAGCACCCCAGGCCTATACTCTGCAACCTGATACCCTAAACACAAGACCATCCCTTCAGGGAAGGGAAGAAAAGTGATTTAGCCTAACACGTAGAAATAAACAGAGTACCAGAAAGAATGCAGAGACAAGAGAACTATTCTTATATCTATATGCAGAGTCAGTATAAATGAGACTTCTCTAAGTGTAGACTGACACAAGTGTGTGAAAATGAAGGCTCAAAAACCATGTGCAACATTGCTACTCATGATGTGATTATTTTCCCTAAATGTCGAACAACTTATGACACATTTCTAACAAAATATTCCTAGAAATTTTGCATCTATTAAACATATGCAGAATGTAGTTATTATTTATTTGTTAAGATGGAGTTAGTTTCTAAGATTGGATAATTAAAAATACCATTTTCACCTAAATGTATGTCTTGATGGATGTGGGAAAGTATGCAGGATATGGGATAATTCTTACCATGTAGAATTGTCCGATACATTCTAAGAAACATTGAATTCCCAGTTGTTTTCTAAATACTGATTATCCCCAGTTACTGTGACACTGTATAAACCTTCTCATAATTGTTTAAAATGTTAGCTGACAGTTAGTTATTAAAATGCTAACTATTCATCTCTATGGAGAAACTTCTGTGACAGTGCCCGGCACTGGACACGGGGTATGTTTTTTATACACGCCTTTTAATTAGATGGTTCAAACAATCAATAAATATTATATCTCCAAAAGTAACATCAACTTTTGATCAAAAGTAACAGAAAATGCAACTAACTGCAGTTTAGGAAAGCTTGAATTATAACGTTTTTTTTAAACTAAAAAGTTTAGAAAAAGGTACCCAGGGTCTCTGAGTCCTGTTTTCCTTCTATTCTATCATCCTTGGCAAATCTGCTATTTTATCATTTCATGAATTAAAGATTGCTGCAGTGATTCTGGGTCTTACATCTATACTCAAAGGCGAAGAAAGGAAGGAGGCGAAAAGAATCATTGCCAGCAGACTTCCTCCTCTTGTCTTATTGACCAGAACTGTGTCACATGACTTGTGCTGGCTGGCAGTGAAGCGACCCTTCTCCCAACTGACAGCAATAACATTGACATATAAACAGTAAAAAACAAAGAGAGAAACAAACAAGAACTATCAAACACATGACTGAGTTTCCAAGGAAGTAAAGATTCCAAGCAGTCAAAAAACGAAGTGAATATTGAAACCCTGGGAGGTGAGGAAGCAGAAGAGGTGGCCTTTATCTCAGGGATATGTGTCCCAACTTTGGTGATCTTGATATTTTGTGTTTAATGGTTTTATAGGAAGTGGGGTTGGTAGATAGATGATAAAACTTAAAACCTGCTCTATGGATGGAGTCTAACAGCAGAGCCTGACTTAAAGTTGGAAAGTGAAAAGGCAAGTTGCAGAAAACATTCACAAGCAGAAAATATTCACAAGGATTTGCCTTCAGAATATATTAAAAAAAATCTCCTACAAATCAGTATAAAAAAGAAATGCAATTCAATTTAAAAGCGAATGAAATGTCTCCAAAAGACATTTTAAAAAAGAAAATACATTGATAGCTAGAAGCACATATAAAGGCACTCAACATCATTAGAAAGCAGGGAACTGCAAGTTAAAACCACAATGAGATAAAATAAAAGACTAACCAAGCCAAATGGGGAAGATAGAGAACAATTAATGCTTTCCTACACTGTTGATACGAATATAAAATGTGCAAGCACTTTAGAAGTTACTTAACTGTTTCTTATAATGTTAAGCAGACATTTAGTATATGTTCAAGAGAAATGAAAACATACCGAAACAAACACTTGTACATTCCTAGCAACATTATTAATAATAACCAAAAAGAGAAAACAACCCAAATGTCCATCCACTGATGAATGGATGCACAAATATGTATAGTCAGTCATACAATAAAATATTATCCATCCAGAAGAAAGACTGAAGTACATGAATGGATCTTGAAAACATGCTCATGACAGAAGTTATATGCTGTCTGATATTATTTATATGTTCTATGTCTAGAATGGGTGCATCCATACAAACAGAAAGCGGCCATTAGTTAGATTCGTGGTTGTCAGGGACTGGAGGAAGGGGACAGTGGCAAGTGACTTCTAATGAATATGAGGTTCCTTTTTGGAGCCATGAAAATAATCTGAATGGTGGCTATACTTTGACAAATATCCTGAAACACATTGAAATGCACACTTTAAATAGGTAAATTTTATGGTATGAGTCATTGCTCAATAAAGTTATAAAAACAAAAGCAAAATATATGTTATATATTTTATGTACAAAATGTAAGCTTATATTACATATATAAGTTATGTATCTTATTTGTATAAACATATTGATGGGAGTGGGGAGTAGAGTAAGAGAAATCTCTATCCTTTCTTCTAAGGCCACTAATTTCATCATGAAAGCCCTACTCTCTTGACTTAATCTAGACCTAATTACATCCCAAAGATCCTGCTTCCAAATACTGTCACAAAGGGTGTAAGACTTCATTATATGAACATAGGGAGACATAACTGTTGATAACACTTCACAACTTTAAAAATAATTTGTGTAAGATTGGTAATAATGCCTCCTTTGTTATTGCTGATTCTAGTTATTTTAATCTCTGCTTTTTTTTGTTTTTTCTTGAGTAGTTTAGCTGAAGATGTACTCATTTTGTGGATCTTTTCAATGAACCAGCTTTTGGATTTCTTGATTCTATTGATTTGTAATTATTTTCACTCTAACCTATACTATTTCTTTCTCTCTGCTACCTTGGGTTTAGTTTGCTCTTGTTCTAGTTGCTTAAGATAAATGTTAAGTTATAGATTTGAAGGTTTTGCTTTTGTTTTTGTTTTTTTTTAAAGAAGGGTTAGGACAGGAATAAAGGCAAGTGGGCAGGCAAATAGGAAGAGAGGAGGAATAAGCACTTTATTTTTTATTTTTTCATTTATTGTTTACACTGATTGTTTCCCCTGAGACCAGGTAATCAAACCCAGAGGTATATGGCCTGACACCTTTGGGAGCAATTAACCTAACAACTACTCCAACAAGGCATGCCTTTTCTTTTTTAATGTAAGTATTTATAACTATCTATATAGCATTATTTTCCTTGCAGCCCGTAAAATGTGGAATGTTGTGTTTTTATTTTCATTGATTATAAAGTATTTTCTAATTTCCTTTGTGATATCTTTTTGGACCCTTAGGTTATTTATGATTGTGTTTAACTTCCATTTAGTTGTAAATTTTCCAAGTTTCTTTCTGTTATTAATTCCTAATTATATTCCAATATGGAGAACATATTTCTTTTGATTTTAATCTTCTAAAACTTATTAACACTTTTTTTTCATGGCCTAACATATGTTCTATCCTGATAAACATTCCACATGTACTTGAAAAGTTCCACTTTGTAGCTTCCGTAGCTGTTGAATGGAGAATTCTATCAGTCTGTTAATTAAATTATCAAGTTCTATTTGCTTGATGATTTTGTCTAATTGTTTTATTTATTATTGAAAATAAGATACTGAAATCTCTGTTATTTTATTGTTAAATTGTATATGCCCCTTCAACTCTGTTAGTTTTTGTTTCATGAATTTGAGGTTGTAATATGTATCTGTATATGCAATTATATATATACATATCTATATATGTGTATATATGTAATTTGTATGTCTCTCTCAATGGATTAACTCTATTATTATCAAATGATCTTTTTAATTTCTAGTAATAATTTTTGTCTAAGTCTATATTGTCTGAGACTAGCATAGCCATTCTAGGTCTGTTTTGAGTATTGTTTATCTAGTGTATCTTTTCCCATACTTTCAGTTTCAATTCCTTTGTGTTTTTTTAATCTAAAAATGTGTCTCTTGTAGATAGTATGCAGGTTTTGTCTTTTTAATCCATTCTGCTAATCTCCACTTTTAATTCAATCCATTTTTATTTAATAAATTACTAATAAGATTTTATTTACATTTATCATTTTTCTATTTGTTTTAATGTATGACTTGCATTAAAAAAAATTTCATTTCTAGCTAATTTTGTGTTAAAAGGATATTTTCTGCTTCACTATTATAATTCTCTTATTGTTTCTCTATAATTTTTAGGTATTTTCTTAGTTATTTCTACAAAGATTACAATCAACATCCTGATTTTATAACAATTTATTTCAGGTTAACACCAATTTAATTACAGTGTTATACAAACAACTGTAAGGCACCATCCCCAATATTATCACTTGTGCTATTATTGTCATGCAAATTACATCTTTCTGTGCACCCATCAACACAGGAAAGAAGAAAGAATGCTTTACACATTTGTTAGGGATCCTTGCACAGGGGCCATGCTAGTCTTCCTTGTATTGGTCCAATTTTAGCAGGTTTGCTGTTGAGTTGAGCACAATATGATTTAATATTGTCATTAAAACTTTACTCAGACTTCAGTGTGAAAAATGAATTAAAGAGGAAGTCAATCTGGAGATGAGAAGACTAGATATCAGATACTGAAATATATCAAGCAAAAGATAATAGTCGTCTAAATTAAAGTAGTAGAGGATAAGAGATGCAGACAATTCAACATATTTGATAGCTATTAAGAGATAACTTTCATTCACTTTCTTTGTTTTGTTTTATTTTATTTTATTTTATTTTTTAAAGGAAAGGTGCAGGCAGAAGTTAAGGTGTATAGGCAGGCAGACAGGGAGAATGAGGAGGAGTAAGCACTTTTTTTTTTTAGTTTTTCACATTGGTTGTTTTCCCTACATTCATTAGTTTTGGTGACTGGATATAGGGTTGAGCAAAAGGAAAAAAATAAAAACAAACTTTTGCTTTTATAGCTGAGGGAATTAGAGGCGGGCAAGCACTGAAATAGGAGAAAATGTGAATTCAATATTAGATATTTTGAATTTGTAGTGCTTGTAGGATATTTAAAGAGAGATAGAGGATAGGAAATGTTCAGCAAGAAGTGGGATATTGGGTGTGCCCTTGTGGCTCGGGTGTGAACCACGGACCCAGGCTCATAACCTGGGGTGCAGGAGAAACAAAACATAGAAAATAAAAAATTACTTCTCTCCCTTCTTCCTTCTGCTGCTTCCTCCTTTCTTCCTTTAACTTCCTTACTATTTTTTTTAAGTGGGGTATATCAGTTTGTAACCGAGGTTAGCAATCTTGGTTGTGAATACATATTTGAGAGTGATTAGTATGTGGATAGTAATGGAGGAGAATAAGAGTTTACTAGAATTTCCAGTAAAAGTATATAAAGTGATACTAAAAGAGGGTCAAGAATGAGGTTCTGAAGGAACAGTAACATTTTGTGCTTGAGGAAAAGAAAAGGATTCTTAATTAGAAAACTAAGAGTAACTCTAGGAACATCCGGAAAACCAAAGGTATATGTTGTCATGGAAGTTGAATGAAAAAAATATTTCAAGATGCCACACAAAATAAGGACTTCAATGTGTTCACTGGATTTAGCAAAAATATCATTAATAACCAAGGTATATCAAAGATGGCTGCAAATACCTTGCTATTCCTGCTATCAAGAGTTGAAATCTGTTTTATCAAGAGTTGAAATCTGTTTTCTTTTTTGAATCTGGACCAGATGAGCTTCTACGACTCTTAAGATGTGGCAGAAATGAAATTGTTTAACTTCTGAGATTGGGATGCTTCTATTTTTACAAGCTTGAAACATTCCCTTTGGAGTCCTAGCTTTGATATTGTGAGAAGCTTACATGTGCAGGGGCCATGAGGAAGCCTGACTTGTAGTTAAACTTCCAATCAAGATCCAACACCATCTGCCAGTCATATGAATGAGCCATAGTGAAAGTTTCAGTCTAGTCTAGCCTCCAGACAACCACAGCTCCAGCCAATACCATGCAGAACAGAAATATCCACTTCAGCCTCATCAACCCACAGAATTATGGCAGATATTTACTGGTGGCGGCTGTTTCAGATGACTCATTTTGGGGCACTTTGTTACTCAGCAGTTGATAACTTATTGTACTACTGTCTTGTCAGATGTGTTAGAGACCATGTTCTGTTGGAGCAGTGCCCATGTCAGTTGCTATGGGTAGAAAAGTGATTTCAGAATAGAAACCAGAGCCAGCTATTTTAATAAGCTGATTGTGAAAGAGAAGAGATATTTAGAGTGTTATATGTAGGAAGGTCAGTATTTGACAAAGGTGTGATGTTAATATGAAAATTTAAATGGTATTTACAAGATGTATAAATGGTATTTGATAAGCAGACCCAGAGAGAGTTGAGCTAATTGATGGGAAGGAAGTTCATGAGGAGATGGGAGAAAAGGTTATCGTCACCATATTCCTCCAGAAAGGATCTGATTGGTTTATTAGACATGATCCAATGTAGAGGCCCGTTGGGTGCATTCTCATAATTGCTTCTGTGCAGACCCTTTGGATAGATGCTTTTGGCTTAATATCAATCCCTTTCTAACTTTATATGGCTAGGGTTTTAGGTTGTATTGGATGTTTGGGGGTATAAGTAACTAAATAACTGTTTTGAAGTTACTGAAACATCAACCTGAAATTCAACTCCAGAGCTGCTTAATTCTGCAGGTCGGTAACATCATCTTTCTATCATTCTGCTCATTCATTTTCAGATCTTAGTTTTGTTCTTTTAGGTTGGTTCCTGTAATTATCTCATGATGGTAGCTACATTCCCAGGCAACATTTTCAGAAGGTAATGTCAAGGGGCAGAAGAGAGAGATTTCTCTTTACATGTCTCTTTCCCAGAAGTTCCACAGCAGACTTCTCTTCTAATGGTTAGAACCTCCTCCTGTCAATATCAAGAGAGATTTTGGTAGGTTATTTAAACTTGTGGAGCTTCATTTTTCTCTCCTGTAAAATGGGCATCATAATACCTATCTCAAGATTTTGGAAGGAATAAGAGCGTTCTATTGTGTGCATCACATAGTGCTTGATCAGCAGAACTTCCTTCTCTTTGCTCCTTCTTCCACACTGTGTTTAGAGCTCATTTTCTAAAAAAGTGAACTTGAGTTTCCCCTCCCATTTAAAAGACCTCAGCTGGCTTGAAATAAGCTTGATATGTCTTTGGTGCTGGAGTCTATTTCTTGAAAGAACTCAGAAGAGAGGAAAAAAATAATCAAAATGTCCGTGAGGAAGGAGAAAATGGATAAATGGGCAACAATAGTATTTGATACACAAGATGACCAACGTGTAAGAAATGGTCTGGTTTTCCTGATAGCTGTGTGCCGGGCAGAAACTGAGATGTCAGAGTTTCCAGTCTGGAGAAAAAGGGGGTTCAGGGCGTAGAGAAAGGATCCAGGAAACACACGGAGGACAGGTGCTGATGTATGTGTTTGGGTTGTGAAGTAGGTGAACATTCAGAGTGATTTATTCTTAACCCAGCTCTATCCCTCCTAGGATGGCCCTGGACTCCACCACAGCCCTGCATCCAAGACAGAATAATAAATCATAAAGTTCCTGAGCTTCAAAGGGAGCATTAATATGAATACTAAATAGTATTTGTTCTCATGTTACTAAGTAAAAAGAAGAAAGCACATGCAGTGTTTTCTCTAGAAACAATTAGATTTCCCATCTGAACTCTTCTTTTGCTTATCTCAATTGATACAGTGCCATCTACTGAAAATAAAACACCAATAGTATGGTACCCCAAGGGATTCCCAGGAGAGCTCCCATCTCTGTGGGCTCCCTGTCTCACCCACCTCCCAGATGGACTGGAGGGAGTAGGCGGAATCCACAGGCTGTTCTCCTGTCACAGACTGCAGTGCATCTGCCCCCGGTGCTTTCCGTGAGCAGCAAGGGTAAGACGCTCCTGTAGGGACCTGAGTCCTGCCAGAAACCTAACGCTCCTATGAGAGCTCTTTTAGGCAAGATGATCTTCATGTCTTCAACCAAGTATAATGCTAAGCTAACTTATATAGATGAGGCATGATTTATATTGAATCATAATCAGAATTATTGACATGTCTTCCTTAGATGTGTTCATTCATGGATAATTAGCTGATGTGTCTTGGATGTGTTATTAGTTGTCTTGGGTAAACGATATGCTTCCTTTCATGTAAGAGGGTAGCAATGCGTTAAACTCCTCTTTATATTTCTGTACAATTTTTATTGGCTAGAGAAGAGATCCTGGAACAGTATCAGGATTGCTATGTTTTGGGGATATGTGGGGATTGCTATGAAATTCACTTAACACGAAAAGTCATGTTCTAGTTAAGTGTTTCCTCTCCAGGTCATGGTGCCTCTTAATTTCATGAGCAGAGAAATGGAGAAACAAAAGGAAGGCTGCTGCTGACATTTAGCCATCACGGTCATTGATAACATAGAAAACTGAAGCTCTCGTAAATGCACTCATCCACAGGACACACGTGGTCCAGTCTTGTTCTCTCTACCTCTCACTTTACAATTCCTCTTCCTGAGGAATCTTGGCTCAGTCTGGACAGAAGTCCTTCAGGGACCATTTATAATTTAAAGCTCTGGTTTGAATTGACTCTGATTTGGCTTTTGGTAGTCAGACCTGGCATCTCTCCCATTTGCCCCTCCAAATCTGGCCCCATTTTCTCAATTGCATTTGCTGCTCATTCTTTCTGCTTTCTTTTTTATTAGATTTTCCAAAGCAAAACTTCCCACAGTTAAGACTGTGGTCCGGTAATTTATCACAAATATTCTTGAAATTGCCTCATTAAAAGGGGCATTTGAAGCTGAAACCTAAGTGCCTGTTACCATGGTAACCACCAACAACTATGTAGAGTGGCCTGCTTAACCTGGAGAGGTAAGGGCTGCTCTTGGCAGAAGGTGGGCAACTAAAGACTACTGGGGAGAACAAAAGGCCCATAGAATCTGATGTGGAATTCTCAGTCACACGTTGGATATCCTTCTATGCAACCAGACAACGCAAGCTTGTGCCATGCTCCAGAATTCTTTACAGTGGAAGCACTTTTACCATCAGGTTACTGAAGGGAGCTTGGGTTCAAAGATTTTAACCTGACACTTACTTGATCACAGTTTAAATGTTATAGAGCCTGTCATCTACTTCCCTCTGCTCCAAGTTATCTGTGAAAAAAAGTTTTCTGGGTGAAAAAAAAGATGTATTCCTTTATGTCACCAGGTTATGTTAGTATCAGTGAGGCAATAAAAAGGAAACCTTTTTGTAAATAAGGTGCCACACCGATGCAGACTAAAACCCATATTTTGAGCCAACATTGTTCTTTTAGGACCCCTTCTGGTTGTTATCAACCTTCTCTCTCAAAGAAAAGACAATTCTTCCAATAGTAAGTATTGTCAAAATAACCTGACTGGCTGCCTTTTCCAAGCTGGGATTCTTTAGACTTTTCATTATTCACCTGATCTATAGACGAGTGAACACTGGTTGTTAGGAATGTCTTGAAGGGCCACAAAGAATTAATCACTATAAAAAAGTATATTTGATAAACAATGAAGGTTATACAGAGTACGAATTACATTCTTTCACTCTCTTTCTGACTTTCCAGTCCCAACTTTGGATCAATGTGAGAGACGATCTAAAGTGGCATGAATTGTATTTTTAAAAAAGAGAAATGTTAGATCAGGCAATGTATATGAAAAATATATGAATATTTATGTAAAAAAGTTGTTATATGCTTGGGAGTATTTTGTATATGTTGCTTTCTTGGTAGAAGTATAATGCTTTGAATGAACAGGATTAACAAATATGACAAGGGAAATATACATCTTGGTAAGCAAAATATGGAAGAATATAGACATGAGAAGAAGAAAACATTCTTTAAGACAAGAGAAAGGGTGCCATTTGGCAATTCACTGGAGAATTTTATTGGAAATCTTAGGAAATACAGCTAGGATTATATGGAGAAGGATTTGAGTTATGAATATAAGTGGATGCATTAAATCTGTCAGATCTAGAACTTCTTGAGCACTGCATCCATTTGTCATTTCCTTTTATAGAACAACTGCCTTTAGCATAAATAATTGAAATATAGTGAATTTCTGATGACTTATTCATGTACTTGCATCAAAGAACTGGAGTAGGCGGAGCTCATTCTTCAGGTGGTCACAAGTAGGCAGTCTGCTATATCAAATGTTCTAACTTGCCTTCTTTTCACAAAATGGTTAGGGAGTTACACCTTCCCAGAGACAGATACAGTGTGGAAGAATTCCCAGAATGTTGAAAATAGTCAGATGTTCAAATCAGAATGGCTTCACCACCCAAGAGATGTCTTGCACGTGTTTTGAGAAAGGACAGACAAAACAATTCCACACAAAATTGTTAGGCTGGGGATTGTGAATGAAATGTCTCCAATAACATACATTTTACTCTTTAAGCTTCAGACCTTGTAAATCATGGTTAGAGTTTCAGACGTTAATGTTCAACATCTATAGAATAACGCGCACATTGCTGTTAGTTTTAAATAAAAATTTTTTTATTGTCGTTGCAGCTTGCTCTTCTTAAAATAAAATTCAGCATTTGGTGAGTTTAAGTTTAGCTTGGCTTACTTTACTGCCAAGTAGAATATAAGTATACTGGATATAATACTGTGTTAGCTTTCTTTTCAACATCTACCCAAAATTTGAATGTTCTTATCATTTATTATTAAACTTGCACGCAAAAACAAAATGGAACAATTTAAGGACATAATCTTTGGCATCAGATATACCTAGCTTAGATCTTAATCATATCACCTACCTTATCCCTAATCCTTACGTAACTGTAAAAACTGGATGATAAGAATTTTTACCTCAGATAGCAGTTATGAGATAGTAAAGGTTGCTAATAGAGGTAAATTGTATTGAGGGTATTTGTCTTAGGGGTATAACGTTGATAATATCCTTCTCCCTATCCAAGTTTTGAACCAATTAAGAAATGGACAAGAGACAATGGAGAATATGGATTTCCTGAATGAACATCAGAAATAGACATACACCCAGTCACAAGCAGTCCTAGCAATAGGTCTCACTGATGAAAGATCTTTGCTACTTGAGCTTAGAGCATGCCTGAGAGTACAAACTCTCTGTGAAGAGATTTTTTACAGAGCAAGGAAGAGGATGGATTTAAAATAATCAGTTTCTTTTTCTTTTTTTCTTAAAGAAAAGGTGCCGGCAGGAATGAAGGCAAGTAGGCAGGTAGGTGATAAGAGAGAGAAAGAAGAAGCATCTTTATTTTATTTTTATTTAGTTGTTCATATTGGTTGTTCCCCCACCCCGAACGCAGGACTCAAACCCAGGGGTATGCGACTTGCTCCTTCTGAGGTGATTGGCCTAACCGCTGCTCCACCAGAGTGTGTCAAATACTCAGTTTCTTCTAACCTCATCAATGACATAACTCACTTCTCTCTCAGGGACAGAGTGAAATTATCCATGAGTGTAGCTGCTGATGGAGATCCCTCTCCTGGGAGGAAATATCAAGAGTGGAGAATACTGTTCCCTTCAATAGAATGCCTAGCACAATGACTGGCACAAAGAATATGTATTATTTGTGTTCAAAGATAAGCTGAGGCATATTACGATGTTTAAGAGTTTGTTTGAGCAAAAATCCCTTTGAATTGGGATGTAGTCAATCTAGCAGATAAAAGGAACTCCGAAGAATTGTATAAAATGAGACTTTTATAGACAGATGGAGCACACACAAGGAAGTTTGCATCAGTAAAACAAAACAAAACAAAAACAAAAACAAAAAAAGAGGTTGGCTATTGCAAAGCCACTTTCCTTTACGGGATAGCAGGGGTCTAGCAGGCAGTGATCATCAGGCAATTCTTGAATGACTGGTGTAAGATTCCATTTCTGGGAAAGCTGAATTAATTAAGTCTTGGTTTGTTGGTATGGGACTTAGGGTAAGTGACTTCATTTTAAACCTGATATCTTGACTTCAATATATTCCACCTATGCTTATTATAATATTGAGCTTTAAGAAAAGGTGAGATTGGCCTGCACTGGTTGTCTGGCAGATAAGTTTGTTGCCTCTGGCAGGTGCAAACTTGATACATCCCAAGGACCCGGGTACATATCCTGGGGCCGGGGGCAGCCACCGAGACGAGCAACTAAATAGAATAAAGTGCTTCCTCCTCTCTCTTGCTTCCTACCTGTCTACACGTCTTCATTCCTGCATGCATAAAAGAAAAAAGAAAAAGAAAAGCTGAAATTACACCTTGATAAATATGGGACAGTGGTAAATGGCAAATCTAGAAAAGTGAATAAAACCTGAGTAGTAAAGGTTTTGATATGCAGTAATATGCATTTTAGTTTTGCTTTGTAGATAGTGGGGAATCAAAATTAATTTTAAGTTGGGGAGAGACCCTAAGGCTGACATTTTATTTTAGTTTTATTTATTTTTTAAATGAAAAGTTCAGGTAGGAATGAAGTCCAACACAGGCAGGCAGGCAGGAAGTGAGAGGAGGAAGAATTTAAAATTTGTTTTTTGTGTTTCATCTTGTTTGATAAGACTTAGATTTCAGAATTTTACCTCTAACTATATTCAGTAGGATGGAGAAGCAGTGTCTCCATGAATCAGGCACTATGCTATGCACTTAGTATCATGCTCTTTCTTAATTATCACAATGATTTAGAAAGCACACTCATTTTTCCCATTTTACAGATAAGAAAACTGAAGTTTTGAAAGTTTAAATAACTTAAGATACCAAGCTTATAAATAAAAACCTAAGAATTCTCTCATGAGTCTGCATGACTCCTAGACTCAGGAATGGTCTCATGGACGTGAACCTGCCTGTACATTCACACTGGCTCGCTATTTAGACACGTTCAGTTCTTGGTTCAATGTTATTGCCAACATGAAATTAATACATTTGGAATAAGGGGCCCCACATTTTCATTTTATACTGGGCCCCTTTTAATCAAAGAACTATGGAAAATTAACTACTGTAAGTTGTACATAAATATGTGGATGATTAGAAATGAGTGCTTTTTGTTTTGTTTTGTTTGTTTTATATATATTTATTGTAATAACTATTCTACACATTAAAATAACTTCCTATGTATAGGTTCCCTATTTCTTAGATCTATTCCAACACTCCACGCCCTCCACATCACCAAGTGTTCTTTCCCATTGTCCAGTGGGCTCCACCACAAGATGGGGTTTTTTTAATTTATATATATATATATATATATATATAAAATTCAGAGTCAATTTTCCATCCACAAACAATCCTTTCTCAGATTTTGTTTTGGGTTCTTGAGGACCTCTTCAGTTTTAAAAGTAGGAGCCAAGCCATGAAGTGGTAAGGACAGGTCCGAAGATTAGTGGGAGGTAAATACATTCATTTTAAGATACGTGTGTCTGGTCATATTCCAAGTTCAAGTACAAATTAATTTAAGATTTTCTTTTTGATGTTTTCCATACTTCTATTCCTATCCATTGGCTCAAAGAATCAAGGGATGATGGAACACCCGTTGGCACAATTTTGTATCTTATTTTCAGGCTACTGATTACTGAAAGGCAGAAGATGGAGGCGAATATTTTAGAAGAACATTCTTCACTGGTATCTTATTTTCAATCACTCATCTGATATTCCATCACAATCCCTTTGGGGTAGTTGGCTTCTTTAACTAATTTTTTTAAGAACGATTTTTTTCAGTTAGAGAAAAATTTGAAAGTACAAAAAATTTAGAAAAAATTTTATTTAGCTCTTTAATATTTTTTTATAAATACATTTGCATAAGTGCACACAGTATTATAATGAAAAATAATTGGCATACAACTTATAATCTGAGTTTTTCTTCTATTTAATGTACTGAACATTAATAATTTTGAAAAAACTCATAATTTTCTAGACATTTTAATTATGTCCTTTTTATTTCTTCCAATGAAGACCATTGTTGTAAAAAGAACATCTGATTTTCTGAGGCTAAATTAAAATTTTTTGTTCAAAAGACTAATAGATTTCTTTTTAATTTAAAATTTCATTTTTCATTATGTTATCTTTTTTGACATTAACTGGTTTTGAGGTATACATAATAGAAATTGTATATTTACATATAGCACAATAGGTTTATCAATATTTCCCTTTAATCCCCTCCCTTCATTTACAGCTAATTCCCTTTATTCTGTTTCCCCCACTCCTCCCCTGTCATTTCAATACCCTTTGATTTGCCTTTTTGTCTCCCACCACTAAAAATCCATCATTGTTTGGAGTATTTTTCTCTTTCTCTTAGTGTTTAAATTATGTCATTCATTTATTTTCTCTCTCTTTACATATTATATGAGTGCTATCATATGATGTCTGTCTTTCTCCTTCTGGCTTATCTCGCTAAGCATAATTCTCTCCAATTTCACCCATGTTATTGCAAATGGCAGGATTTCTCCCTTTTGATGGTTGCATAGTATTCCTTCGTGTATATATACCACATCTTTATTTACTCATCTGTTGATGGGCATTTAGGTAGTTTCCAGCTCTTAGCTATTGTGACTAATGCACAATGAACATGGGGGTGCACATAACTCTTTGAGTTAATTTTGGTGTATGGTGTTAGGTAGTGGTCTAGTTTCAACTTGTTGCATGTGACTGTCCAGCTCTTCCAGCACCATTTATTAAAGAGGCTGTCCTAGTACAATTGTAAGTTTTTGGCTCATTGTCAAAATTAGATACCCATATAAATGTGGGTGTATTTCCGGGCTTTCAAAAGGCTGCACTGCTCCCAGACTATCTCTCCCCTGACACTACTCCCTGACTCGGCAGCCATCTTCACTCCCTGACACAGCAAAAACAAAACACTACAGAAGCCTGTACGGGTAAAAAATATAAAATAAAACAAAAATAGACTGCCCCCTGGCAGAAAAAAATAGAGAGAGAGATTTTTAAGGTCCTTGACGTAGATTGGCAAATTGTCTTGCAAATTGGTTGTTATCAATACATAGTCCCAGCTCAGTGCCAGGATGCCTGTTTCCATAAACATTCTTTTATTTTTTTTTGAAGCTTGGATTTAAATCTATTCAGTTCTCTCCTAGCTGCTCATGAAACCCAGGTGCATACTGTGAACCTTAAACAGAAAGTGCCTCATCACTGTACTACTATGTCCATTTAATTCTAGAAACAATGAATTTTCCTTGGAGAGAAGAATTTTTCTTCTTAGTTTACCATAGTTTGTCCATATCGCTACCATTGCACTGGTTAGAGTAAAAAACATGCTTAAAAACACTTTTTTTAAAGCTAGGTTACAATTGTCTCTGAGCTCTTCTTTTCTTGATGAATGACTTTGTGATTGATTGATTTCTTCACATCTTTCCCTAGAACTGACTTACTGTTGTCAAATAAATGGATTGGTTTCCAATCTGAAACTAGAGATAGTCATACTGTTCCATACTATTACATAATTTCCAGTCCCTAAACATGTCTTGGAAATAAGAATTAAATCCTAAAGAAAATACTTCTTCTAGTCAATTATAAACTTTTGATAGCCATTTTTAATTTGTTTGAATGGCATCTTTGAGGATTTACATAATTATGAAATCCTTTAGCTTATTCTAACATTTAGCAGAGAAGAAGCAGCCTGAAAACCAGACTTTTGGGTAAGCGCAACGATTACTTGTAGGGGCTTAGATAACTTTTCCAAATTCCAGGTTTGCAGGAGATCATATTGATCATGGTGCACATCAATGAAAGTTGAATAGGATATTGTTACAAAGAAACTCTCTAGCCAGAAATTTTAGGACAATGCAATATGCTTTTGAATGATAAACTTCATCCTGAAAAGATAGTCATTTTGTCATGCTAATAAAGTAACTGCAATACTTTTCATTAATTGTTTGCATCTAAATTAATTTTTTTTAGTCTACTGTAGGAGGATCAAGAATATACCATCAATTTGACCTTTAATTTTTATCTTCAACAGTATGTCTTGACACCACTGTGGTAGCTGAGTGCTGTAGACTGAAGGAAGGGCTGCATTCAAGAATACTTTCCTATTGTTTTCTCATAACATTTCTCTGAAATAATGCCCTAAACTCTATGAGTAATTTGTCTGACAGTAATATCAGGGGACTGCTTGTCTGTTTGATTAGATCAAATAGGAGGATAAACTAGAGAGCTTATCACAGAGTCAGGAAAACATATTTGGGATATCACATAATATTTTGCTTCTGGCTCTCTTTTCTTTTTATTCCTATCAGGCACTCTATTGCTGACTTTGGAGTCTTTTCTCATTTCTTCTATTCTAAGATTATCATTTTATAAATATTATTGAACATGTATGAAGATCCCCACAATTTTAGGTAGTTAGAATTGGATTTCAATATTCTTTTTAGAACTGTGTTGCCTTGTAGTAATGGGAAGAAGAATTTGGGATTAGAAAAAGTTACTTTTAATTTTTAGCAAATTCTGTTTTTTCTAAAGGTAAAATTTTGAATCCCTTTTTCAAGATGGATTACTCCTTTACTTTAGTGTCTTAATCTCAACATTTATATGTTTTGGCTGTGGGGTTTTGCCACCATGTAGTTGTGGTCACTGATAATAATGGTCATTGATTCAAAGAAAATACTGCTTCTGGTAAGACAGAACTTTATCTCTTTAGACTGTCTCTCAGTTGCCACCATAACTTACTCTCCAGTAAGCCATTTCAGCTTTCAGACAGCCTAGTCATTTCTGTTAAGTAGGTGTGTGGCAAGATATTGTAACTCCATGAGTATTTAGTTGATTATTGTGCTTTCTTTGTTCAGAAAACCCTGTGATAATCTCACATGGATTGTATGCTTTGAAAGAAAATGTGCATTCTCCTTAAGACTTACCACAAGCACCCTCTCTTATTTTGGACATGTGGATCATGTCAGTTATCAACATGTTCCAGGGGGACTGGATACACGCTCTGATCCAGGAGGAAATAACTTGTACCCCCAAAGAATTTTAAGGCCTTGTTAATAAGAATATATCAACAGAGACCCGGGGAACCTGTGTGGGAATGTATTCTAAGGGTATTTGTCAAATATATAAAAAACAGGAGATTGGGTTGAACTCATTACTTACCAGAAGTTTTGAATTTATGTGTGACTCATCTTTCTTGGTGAATGATTAAAAACTGAACTCAGTGGTGGCCTGCATTTATTGAGATGACATGCCAGAGTTTTCCTGAATGATGTGGAGGAGGAAATATACAGGCTCAGGGAATTAAAACTGTTGGACTGGGATTTATTATGTGAAATTTACATAATTATCCCACATCTATATTCTACTAGAAAACTCAGAATGTATGCCCTCCTTTTAGCCATTGAGAAATACATTAGTGAAGGGAATGTGTGGCTCTTTGAAACGCTCTTGTGGTCACTCTCAGCTGAAGGCCAGGTATGACTGCTGAAGAAGCTGCCATTCATGTGGGTTCTTTGGTTTGTTTATGATGCACCCTGGTGTGGTTTATTTTTATTAATGTTTCTTGATTTCTTGGATCTGGATATTTATATTTTTCAACAATTTTTAAAAGTCACATTATTTCTTCAAATAATTTTTATGTTTCTATTGTTCTTTCTTTGGGGGAACTATCATTACATGCAGAGTAGGCTGCATAAGGTTCTACCACAGCTCACAGACCCTCTTGATTTTTTTTCAGTTATTTTTTTCTGTGTTTCATTTGAAATAGTTTCTAATAAAGATTTCCAAATTCACTAATACTTTACTCTTTGGTGTCTAATGTGCTCTTAATCCCACTTATATATTTTCACCTCACACATAGTATTTTTCAACTCGAGAAATCTGATTTAGGTTTTTGATCTATGTCTTTTTGTAACATGACTATGGTTTCCTCTACTTTCTTGAACATATGGATTATAGTTGAATTCATTACTTCTCAGAGATCCTGGATATATGTGTCAGCTCATGCAGTTGGAGGTGACGTTAATATTTTTCTTTGTTGATTGATTAAAACTTGGATGCTTGGTTCTATTATCTGTGTCATTCTAGATCAGTTTTAATGAATTCTTATTTATCATTTTGGGTTAGATTGTCCTGCTTCTTTGTAAGCCTGGTAATTTTTGATTGAATGCTAGCAATTGTGAACTCTGTATTTTTAGATGCTGCATAATTGTATATTTCTAAACATATTCTTGAGCTTTATTCTAGGATATAGTCAATCTACTTGGAAACAGTTTAAAGGCTTGCTTTTAGGTTTGTTGTGCAGAACTAACAAAGTCTAAGAATGATGTTTTCCCCCTACAACTCATGTAATATATTTCTTAGTACCCTACCCAGTATCTTAAGTATTAAAAGATTTTTTTTCCATTTGGCTGGTGGGATAATCAACTATTTTGGGAGGGTTATTTCACCTGCCCCTTCTGGGTCTCTTTCTGCAACCTTAGGTGGTTTTTCTCATATGCATGATTTGATCACTGACCAGGTGGAGGAGCATTAAGTAAATATGATCACTGCCTCAATATGCTTGCAGGATATTTTTTATGATAAATCACAGAAATCCAACTTAGATTAAGTAAAAAAATAAAAATGTGATTTACTGTTTCATAATACAATTCTAGGGAATTACCTACTTGAGGACAGTGAATGGAATAGCAAATGAGATTACCTCTCTTGTTCTTGTTTTTCACTCTTTTTCTATCTCTCTAGTCTCTGGTTTTCTTTTCATGGTTTTGTTTTTTTTCTTTTTTTTTTTAAGGAAAAGTGCTGGCAGGCTGGACGAGAGAAGAGGAGGAAGCATCTTTATTTCATTATTTTATTATCTGGTTATTCACACTGGTTGCTTCCCCCAGGCCCCAGCCTCAAACCCAGGGGTATGTGACTTGCTCCTTTGCAGGAGCTAGACCTAACTGTTGCTCCACCGGGGAGTGCCTATTTTATGCTTTCTTACTGAAGATAGCTTCCTTCAAGCAGAGGTAAAGTTGACCCCAAGCAGAGGCAGCTTACATCATTATCCTTCTAGCTCTTTCCTTAAGTCCATATATCAAATCTCAAGGAGGATTGATTGGCCTGTCTAGGTTAGATGTCCATCATTGAAACAAGTATTTCATATGGGATGTGGGGTGTTCAGTCTATCAAAGGCAAAGTTAGTCCTCCTTAAAATATAAATAATGAGTTCCTTGCAGGAAAGAATTACTGGAAGATGTCGAGGGAGGAATGTTGGGTAGACAAATAGCAATGATCAATACATCCAATTTCTTCATCGGTAAAGTAGGTAAAATAGTCCAAAATATAACAATATATTAAGTGCTTTGCTTAATGCTTAACCTATAAGAAAGGCACAGTAAATGATATGTTATTATAAATAATCTGAGCTTAGTACCTTTAAGTGCTAATAAATATGTTCGTTACTCTGTATCATTAATCCTCAGTAAAGTAATTGCTCTTTTGACTCTGTGTTTAAATTGACTTGAATTCCTGCTTTTGATCTCAGTTTCCAGGTAACAGGGCTCCTGATCATTTCCCATTACAATTTTCTTAAATATACCTGTTTCTGCCTTACCTAAGTAAAGATCTTGGGTGAGTATCAAATAGCAGGAAACAGGCGGCCCACTTGAACTGGGTAATGTAAAGATAGTTTAATAAAAATGCTATTAACAAAGATGCTGGCAGGTTATAAGCAGGTTATAAATCACAAGGGGTAGTGCAGTACCCCAGGTTAATAGGTTCTTTTCCAAGACCTGAAAGGGACAAAAGACAGAATGGAGACAAGAACTAGAGTGGATCCTGACAGGAGCTGGATATTTAACCAGCCTGTTGTGACCCAGGGAGAGGGAGCCATTGAAAAAAATACCCTGACCTTCCTGCTATCTCTCCCTGATCTGTGCTCCTCACGGGTGACGCCAACAGGCCAGTCTTCTCTGGGGGCACAGAGAACAGTAGTGAAGAGAATAGAGTTGATGAGAAGAATCAATGGAAGACTTATTCAGCACATCCTTGGACTTAGTTTGGACGCGTCTCCCAGGAAGTATGTATCACAACTGTCTTTATCGTATTGGCTGATCTCCTGGTGTCTCTGGACATCAAGCTTTTCCCTGTTCTCAGAACATTCTATTCCTAGTCATGCTCACAACACCTTTGTCCGTTCAGCCTCTCTCTGGTCATGAAGAAGGAAACTTGGAATGTTTATAACTTAGTATGAGGGAACAGATTGCTATCTACAGTCTGGTATTGAGGAGAGTAAAATGTGGGTGTCAAGTACCTGGAAATAGGCAACCTACAACAGGAGGCTTTCTTTAGACGAGTCCAGAGTGGATCCTAAATCAAAATCTTTCTAGAAAGGAGCAGCTTTATTGGTTGACTGCAGAGAATTTGCATGCCAAAAGGAGAACTGTGATTTTGCATGAACTTATGTAGAGAGAGAGAGACACCAGGGTTGGGTTGAAAGATCCATGATGGGGAGCACCCTGATGCAGCAGCAGTTAGGTCAGTCTCCTTTGAAGGAGACAGGCCACATATCCCTGAGTTTGAGTCCCAGGTCTGGGGCATACAACCAGTGTGAACAACTAAATAAATCATAAAATGCTTCTTCATCCTCTCTCTTAAAAAAAAAAATCTGCCTCTCAGCATTTTCCATAGACAAAAAACTACCTCACTTTTCAAAGTCCTTAGAGAGGAAGCCATGGGTGTAGGGTAGAGGGAATAAAAATTAATAATCACAACAATAAAAGAGGGAGATGAAGTAAAAAGAGTTGCTAGAAAATATACAGATGAAAGTGAATTTCTAACAATACAATGCTGGAAATAACTCAATTATAACATTGGCATACACAAATCACTTCTTCATAGTTATATAATGGAAACTATAAAATAATAACAAAGGGCGACTTACAATTACATGTAATGTGAATAAAACTCACAAAAGTATTTTTGAGCTAACAGAACTAGACATGAAGTACACAGTTAATACATCTACCTCTCTCTCTCTCTCTCTCTCTCTCTCTCTCTCTCTCTCTCTCTCTCTCTCTCTCTCTCTCCCTCAATTTCCCCAACAGACAAAAGTAAGCTCTGGTGTCACTGACTTGAAGGGTTACTGCTTACAGGAGAACAGAAGGCATTCTACTGGAATGCTAAGTAATGTTCTGTTTCTCTAGCTCAGTCATAGTTAAGTAGCGTTCACTTTGTTAGCATGCATTGAGTTGTACAACTATAATTTGAACTTTCTGTAGTCTATTCTTTAGTAAAACTTATTAAAACTATTTGTTTTTAAAAAGTGAAGCTCAGGGAGCGGTGAAGTAATAGCACTGTGGAAAGTGAGAAGTACTAAAGATAAACCGTCCAGTCCAGTGCAGAGGCAATCGGGAGCAGGTCTTTAATACAGCTTTGACCGCAGCAGATGGACCAGAGGCCAAACAGCTGCTGACCAACACAATGCAAGGAAAATGCAGGTCTGGCCTGGGTGTCTGCTCTATATTTTGAAGGCAGCATTTTGCTTTCTGAAACACCTTGAAAGCAGCGCAGCCAAAGCAAGCGAAGAAAAGAGAAAGCCAGTTTGTCTGGCAGGCTTACATAGAGCTTGACTTCCCGGAGCTTTGGAGATCGGTAGGGGGTTTCTGAGAGGTGTCTCCAGAGACTGTCTTCGCAGTGGTTTGAGTATTTTGGAGACTTCAGCTAATATCTCAAAAGAAAACTCACAGCCCAACTGCTCCCTGGCTGAAGTGCCTGTTTATTTTCACAGCCTTTGTCTTCTAGGAGATCAGAACTCAGTTGCTGTGTTGCTATTGTAAGGAAGGAAAAAATAAAAGCCTTGTAATATTGTGCTGTTTGCATTTTTCTCCCGACAGTTAGAAGCAGCCCATTATTAGCTGGCAACACTGTTGTGACACCAGTGGTGACTTTGCTGCTCGGGATTCAGCTCATGAAATATCTTCCTCACTGATGCAATTTCTTTTCCTTTTTTTTTTTTTTTTTTCTTTTCTTTCCTTCTTTTCCCTTTCATGGTTCATTTTCATGCAACAGATTGGTTAAGTGGCCCTGCACACTTCTGGTCTTTTCCAGAACAGGCTACCAAAGATGCTAACATAGTAGGCTTGACCTAGTTTCAAAGATCTGAACCCCAAGGAGCTGCTTTCTTACCCTGTTTTGGAAGGGGCGGGGATCTGCGGCGGGCCAGGTGTATAGCACCTCATCCCAAATGAGTAAGGAGAGACGGACACAGGAAGGAGGGTCTCTGTGCTGGCATGAGGTGGCGAGTCTGACTGGGGGAAGGGTGGAGGAGGGAGGGATAAACTGTCTAGGCCTGTGGAGGCTAGTGGGGGGAAGAGAAAGACACCCCTGCCGGGGATGATCACAGGGCAGGCAAACCGGAGCGCGGCTATATGCAAGGAGATGGATTAAATAAGTAAATTTGCTGAGGACAATTATGACCAGGCTTCTCGCTATTGGAGAAGAGAAATACATATATAAAAAAAGAAAAAAAAAAACCAAAAACCCAAAACTCTGTGTTATAAGAATGGATAATAGATATTAGTATGATTTCATTGCTTTCAATATATAGGGAGAGCAGTAACATAAATGTAAAGTATGTATATGTGTTTGTGTGTGGTGTACTTTTTATATTGTAAACTTTCTCTAAGCTTGGGACTATTTCAAAATGAAAACTAAAAACAAATTAATTTGGGATAATATTAAATCTCAATAATACCTACGATGGACGTATATTGTTAAATGAATTAAGGGAGACGATTCATGAAGCAGGTATAATACAGTGTCTGACACATAGTACTTTTTTATCCCCTGGGATAAAAATGTGCCACAATAAAAGTGCTCTGTATCTTCTTTTATTATCCCACAGAAAATATCTTAGCTATCTTCATGACTGGACAAACCTTGCTTTTAAAATTTATAAACCTGGCTTTTGTTCCTAACTATGTGATTTTTATAGTCAGCAAAACAAAAAAAAACAAATAATTGTGGGGGATAATCTGCTTTAGTATGTCATCTGCTGATGACTCATAATTTAATTAATTTTTGTTGCTAATGGAAACCTCTGGTTGAACAAGGCATATTTATACTTTAATAGCAGATATTTAGTGGAGAGATAAGAAAAACACATCCAACACGAAATCTATGGACACACGACGTTCACAAATTTTTCCAACGTTTGTAAAGCTCTGAATCAAAAGTACTGAGTAATTAAAGCAGATGTCAAAATGCATTTCTTGGTTCTTTTCTTCCTCCTACAGATGAATGGCTACTTAAGGACTGCTGTGAGCAGACACTGTTTAATGTGCTTGGGAGACAGCAGTGACCAAAACAAGAGTTCCTGCCCTAGTGGGGTGTCCTCATCCTAGGGTGGAGAGACAGATGATAAACAAACATCCAGCCTTCTATGATACAACATTTGGTGATAAATTAAACATGAGATTAACCCCTTCATGAAGAAAGGTAATTGGGTAAGTTTTAAAGTTTGTGCTTTACTAATCAATTGCCGTTTAGTAACCTTTGAGTCTCCATTTCCACGTATTAAAAAAGGAGAAAATAATAATTATCCTATAAGGTGGTTGTAATCAAATATGTTAAGTACCTGGCATAACGCCAACCCCTTAGCAGGTACCTGGTGAACAGGAGCTATGATTATATGCAAGTTGCACAATTTTTGATTCTTGTTTTGGTGACTAAGATCAACAGGGTTGCTTTGATTACCAGGGAAGTTGTTTTCTTCCACAGGTTAATGTGTCGCTGAAATATCCCAAGACCTCACTCACTTGTTCCTACACAAATAATTGCATGTCCTTTACTGTCCCCTCACATGCTCACAGGAATAGGAAGTCCATTGTTCTATTGGGTCCTTTCAGAAGGAATCTCAAGAAATCTTGTCTCTTGTCTCCTACACAGAGGTCCACACTCTGAATGGTCACTTTTCTTTCTCCTGTAATGGGATTTTCCAGGTAGCTCTTCTCAGAGGCGATGGTTTGCATTTAATTCTCCAAAGCACACCAAGACTAGACTTGACTTTACAGAATATGCTAAATATTTGAGTCTTTATCCTGAGAACACTGGGAAAACAGAAAAGTTTTAAGAAGGGTCTGACTTGATAAGTTGATAAGGAGGTGTAGAAGAGACAAGAAAAGCAGGGAAGTGGGAAGGTTCCTGCTGTAACCCAGGTGGAAAGGGGTGGAAGCTTGATCAGAGTTTAAAAGAAATAGCACTGCTTGAGATTTTGTCAATTTGGAGAGAGAATCAATAGTACTTGCTGATGGATTTGATGTAGAAGTAGGGAAAGAAAGGGACATTTTCAGTTCAAACCTTTGGGTGAATTTGTATGTCATTTGCTAAAAATGTGAAAAAGTGTAGTGCTTGATAAAAACTCAGCTAAATGCTAAAGGTATCTCAGCTTTGAGTGCTTACCCCTGTAGAAATCAATGGGCACTCTTGGGGCTTTCAGCTGGCTCCACACAAATCTCAGGGTCCCACCCAAGCCCCTAGAGGCCCCTGCATTGCCAAAACTGGCGCAAACCCCACTTGCAAAATGTCCAGCCTGTGCAGGCCTCAGTCCTGTCAGTCTCCTTGGAGCAAAGAAATTTCCCTCCTCTTATTCTGAGGCATGTTCATCTTCCACCACAGTATGATTAAAAATGGGAAAATAGTTCTCCACCTGGGGAATGACCTCAGCTACACTGCCCAGCCAAGATAATCAGCAAAACACTCCAAAGTATATATTTCTTTTCTTTTCTTCTTTTTTAAAGAGAGGCAGGAAGAGAGAAAAGGAAGAAGCGTTTGGAAGGAAGGAAGGAAAGAAGGAAAGAAGAAAGGAAGGAAAGAAAGAAGGAAAGTCATTTTATGTGTTTATTTATTTTGGTTTCCTAGCCCTGAATCTCAACCTGGGTCCTTGGGCTTTATATGGTCCACACCCAGCTGCCAGCTTAGCACCTGAGTCACCAGGTCACGCCCAAAGTATATTTTGTATAGGCTGGACTCTTTGATATTAAAGTACTGTAAGTGGGGGCTAGTCCAGTTTTCCAACACTTTATCACCAGGAAAATATTTTCTGAATTCTTCAAGAGCACAGTCCTTTCAAACTGTCTATGATGCCCATACACAGCAGAACACTTCACATCTACGGACAGCAGCATCTGTACTCAGATGTGTGGAAACCTCATCTCTTCTCCAAGAATAAGAGAGAAGTATTTACTTCACATTTTTTACAAAGGGGCCATTTACACATATAAAAATAAATGTTAATAAATACTACAATTCTATATATAAAATATAACTTGCAAGAGTCAATTTTTTTCCCAGCAAGCTAACAAACAATCTCCAAAGGATGTCCTACCAGGAGGACCCGAGGAAGACTTTCTATGGAACTAGGGACTCATTCACACAGTTACTTAGCAAAACTATTTGTAAGATGTGGCTTTGGATCAGAAGTAACATCAGGATTGCTTTCCAGAGCAGCTACTACAAATCCAGCAGCTACTGGATTCCAAAGGCCTCTCCAAGACAGGGTGGGAATAGGTGGGCATTATCAGTGAACAGATTTAAGTATCCAAAAAGCCCTCAACTCAACCCCAAGTATAGTTACAGGAGTCCTCACAGTCCCCCTTTCCCTCGCTTCCTTCACTGGGACTTCTGGGAGGTACCTCTTCATTTCCTTCTCTGAGCCTGGCACTCAGCCCCACTTTGCCAGCCTCTCTGGCAGCAGCCACACCAGTAAATAAAAATAATAGCTCACAACATTTGTTAAGTCCTTTTTGCATATTTGTCGGCCCTGTGCCAAGCACTTTACATGCATCATCCTACAACCTTATAATAATTCTGCAAGGTGGCACTATAATATCTTTATACTCATTTGACACATAAAAAGCATCAAGCCTGCAGGATTAAGTTCTTTGCCTGAGGTGATACAGTTGTTAAGTGTCAGAAGTCAGATTTGTGACTTCAAAATCCAAGCTCTTTCCTCTCTGCATTCACTCCTTTCTTGTCTCTTTCCTTGTTTCTTCTGGCTCGCGCTTCCGGTTACCAGCCTCTCTATTCAGCTCATTTCCCCCGCAACATACTGATCCTGCCCAGTTGCCTAAGCGCCCTGAGGGTTCCCTGGCAACCACAGGCTCCTGAGGTCCTCAGCGAAGGTTTCTTTGCAAAATGCTCTCTGCCGCCCCCACCTGGCCGGCGTTAACACCGACTGGTTCCTTGGTCACATTTGCTAAGTGAGCACGACTTTCCACACATATTTATGAGTCAGCTATTGGTGTGTTTACTGGGGAAATTACAATAGGTGTGAACAACTGTAAAGATAAGAACCGAAGAACACATTAAAGTTTCAAAAATAAAGGTAAAAGAATGTAAATTTAACTTGCAATTGGATGCATGCTTCCTTAAGAAAAATTAATGGGAAGTAAAGATAATTCTAATTCAAAATCTTTTCTGAAGCTTTTCCTGTGGATGTAAAGATTGTGATTTTTAAAAAGCCTCTGTGCCTTTAACAAGATTTCTTGATGTTCACGTTGTAAAGTGAAGAAATAAAAGAAATATTCGTGAACTTACTGTATTATACACAGATGTGGATTTGCTATGATGTATGTTTAAAACTTATTTAATATTATAATGCAATGCTCCTTCAATAAAATCCATTTTAAAACAGAAATAAAAGGTTTAAGACAAAACTAAATAAATAAATATATTCATAAAACTTTACCAGAATGTTTCAGAAATTCTGTTCTAAAGTGTAAATGTACTGGTTTAAGAAGGCCAGTCCTTCTTTAGCTTATTTTAAATAAGCCAGTCTAGGATTGGTAATTATCTTTCAACAAAGTTAAATTACTTGTTTGATTCTGTTGGGTGCCAGGCATACAGTAGGTGTTCAGCAAATGCCTGATGAATTATAAAGCGTCCCTCCTAAATAGCTTTTGCAAGTTACAGAGGAGTAGAGTGGAATGCTATTTGCCTTGAATTAACACTGGAATGTTCCCTACATACACAGTGGTTTGAAAGCTTTGCTCAATAAAATACTGTTCGAGTACAATGAAATGGGTATCCTATTCCTCCAAAGTTAATGACTTTCTCTCAAGCATTTGGCCTTCTTACTGTACGATTACCACCATTATTTCTGGGCCAATCAATAGGAACAATCCCAAGATTAAGAGCAATTTGGATCATTATTCTCTTTTCATCACATATTCATTATTTTCTGTTTGAATAAGACCTGCAATCAGCATTATTTACCAATCTATACAGTGAAACTTTAAACCACTGATTGTTCCTGTCTTTGCAGGTATTAAACAGCATTTTAAATATCCTTTCAATAGTTTTATAGTAGCTAATGAAGTCCACCTTTCCAGATTTTTCAGTCCACTGAAGGAACATTGAACCCCCAGGAGTCTTTAAAAAGCATGTGTTGTTTAATTTGTGGCAGCTGTTCTTTAGAAAGTTACCTACGTATATTAAAGTGTCCTTTTTTTTCCTGTTAAATGGCTTTAAAAAAATCATACTTCAAGTTATCATATATATGAAGATCCCCTGAAGTTCTTTGTTATTGAAAATCTCACATATCATAACTCTAATGTAGGCAAGAAATTATAGGACAGTACCCTTTAATTTTGAATTAATTACTAAAACTTAAAATAATACTCTCTTGGTATTCTTGGTACATTTCTTCAAGAGAAGGCGTTCGTTTATTGTAGTTAATTCTAAAGTATGTACATTCTACATTACTTGAATGCAGCATTTTTCCTGCCTTGCCTTTGAATTCTTTCCAAAAATCATTAACTATTGGATGCATACAGATTTGTTTAAATGTCACTACAAATACAGCTTATAAACGCTAACATTTTGTATGAGGCATTTTAGAGGAACCCTTACATGGACATTCAGTGTCCAGAATAACCAAAGCCAAACATAATGATATTACAGTTGAATGATAGCCAAGATGCACATTTTCTGAGTGTGGTTTTACTGAGAGCCTGCATGCAGAGAAATATGGCTTTTAAGAACAAAATCTTTGTGGAAAAGGTCTTTCTTGTCATAGCTCTGGGCTGACTTTCCAGTCAAGGTCAAAGGACTTTCTCAGGTCTATTTTTAGGTTTTTCCATTTCTCAACAGGATGGCCCCAGTTTCGAGTGAGTGCAACAGTGGCGGCACCATTTGGTAAAAGAAGGGAGCATGCCTCCTCCCTGCAGCCCCCTTTGCTTCTCTCTGCAGACACCCCACTTCGTGCTCTCTGGGCAGTCTGGTCCCCTGTGCTCACCTTGCCCCATTAAGCAGTGTGGTTTTTGAGACAGCAAAGGCATACTGTGGATTCTCCCTCCTTTTTCATCTTGGATTTTCTGAGAGAGTGGTGACCTTATGTTATCATTATTAATCAATACTTGTCTATCTCTTCACACTGTAAATTTGAAGGTAACCAGAGTGAGGTCAAAGTGATTTAATTTAGACTGAGGTGGAAGAGACCAGGAAATAGGAGCATGTTGATAGAAAATGTCAAATGCCATTCATTTGCTTTTGAAATTGAATACAGAAGACAGAAGTCTGTAACAACAACAAAAAATTGATAAATGGGTGCATTTCCATTTTATATTGTTATTCATATTATATATTACGGTCTTTGGTTGAAAAAGAGAGTAATGTAGAAAGAACAGGAAGAGAGACAAGCAAGCCACCTTATTATGAGTAGATTCTCTGAGGAAAAAAAATCTAGTATGATAATGATGTGTATTATTACTCTCAAAAGTTATCAGTAGGTTTTTACAAGTGTTCCCTAAATGCATTATAAACAGTGCTTTGATTTTAGAAGCAGCCTAAAGCATATGCATTCATAGAATATTTTCTTTTCTTATTTTTGAGTGAGGAAATACTTAAATATTCTGTTTTAGATGTTGGAGAATATTGTCTCCTCTCCTCACACCCCATAAAATGATACTGTCATTGCAAAACAGCCCCATCTTGTGGTTATTTGTAAACTTCTCACTAAAGATACGTTGCATTTTCACAGTTACGGGCATAAGTGGAATCTTCTCATTTTTCTGTTGATTAGATGATACTAAGCAAGAAAGTAGATAAAACATACATCAATTAATTAATTGATTTTTGAAATGAAAGGTACAGGTAAAAATGAAGGTGAGCGGAGGCAGGCAGGAAGAGAAAGGAAGAAGCAGCACTTTATTTATTTTATTTAGTTGTTCATCTTGGCTGTTTACCCCATTTCCAGGACTTGAACTTTAGTCCATGAGACGTCAGTGGACTACGCTCTCTGATGAGGGCGGAACAACTGCTCCTCCAACATCTATGCAGTTTAAAAGGCCATATATCCTGGAGAAGGGAACTCATCTTAGGAATTAGTAAATACTGGCAGAATTAATGTTGACTGAAGGAAGAGTTGTGTTTAGAGCTAATACTGCAATAAGCTCCTGCAAGTGGGCTCATCCTCATCAGCTCCATCACTATTTTCCTAAAACATGTGAACTTGCACCTGAATGCTTCACAGGACCTATGAGGATTTCTTCCTGATCTCTGTATTTTTACCGCTTAACACAGAGCTTTTCAATACCAGGTCCCTGCATTCGGGAGGACTGTTGGTTTCACCTACGGAAACACAGCTGGAACTAGCTTCAAAAGTTTCCTGTAACCAGTCACGGGGCCAGAAGAAGCAGTCAACTCAGGGAGATCTGAAACAGGGATTTGAATGCCAGCAGAACATCTCAGAGACATTTATGTGTCTCGATATCTTTACTCATTACTTCTGTTACTTAATGGTTCTCTGCAGTTTCTAGGCTAACATTTTCACAACTCTCTTAACTTGAGGAAAGGAGCTGTCTCTTTCTAGTAAAGCCAAGAAAATAAATCAGAGAAGTCTGATTGGCTTGTTTTGGGTAAGATCCATTGCTTGTCTGGGTTTGGGTAAGTTGATTGCTATTGGCAGGGATATAGGGTCACATGAAAACATACAACATCTGTCTGGAGGGAGGAAGAGAAGGAGACAGAGCTGGACACACCAACCTGAGGTACATTTTCCTTTTCCCTGTCCCATCATTGTCTATCACATGACCTGACAACTATTTGCTTGATAAATAGATTAATGAAAGATTCTAAAGTAGGTGTAGATGGTAGTGAGTGGGGCGATGGATGCATTTGATACTTACTAGAGCTTGAGCTGGAGAAACTACAAATTAACTTCTCTTATTAAATTCTGTGGCCTTACTGCCTCACCTGCTGTTCCCTTGTGTGTTCTTTCTTCTTGGCGCTCACACCAAGAAATTTCCTTTTCTCTAATTAAGTAAATAGCTTCTTTGTGTTGGGTATTTTCTACTCAGTTCTGGCTTTGATGCCCCATCCATTTTCCAAAGTATCCCTCTAGTCCCTGTCACATGGAAGGATAATAGTAATAAAAACAAGCATGAGGAAATTTCAAAGGTTCAGTAAACTTATTGAATTGTTTCTCCTTTTAAGATATCTGAAAGAGATGCCAATCAAAAGGAACTCTTCCTAACATATGGCTTGATTTAAATACTGTGATCTTTAACCCTGTCTTTGCTTTTCTTTAAAAGAGATTCCTGAGAATGGGATGATCAGATCCCTCATTTAAATCTTTTTGAAAAATATTAAAAATACAATTTATGCATAAGAAAAGCAGTGTAACTGTAAGTTTGCAATATAATGACATAATTTTGTTGGCTATTTTTTAACACACATATACGTTAAACAAAAGAATAATTCCAAAGACATTTTTATAATCGTCATTCATTTAACAAGAATTCACTTTTCTATATTATTAACAATTTTAATGGCTCAGAGTTATTCTGTTCTACATCTATGGATACTACAGTTAATCAAAATGCTCCACTGGTGAACCTTTAGGTAGTTTCCAATTTACCTTATACATAAATTTTGGTGTAAATATCTGACATAGTTATCAAATGCTCATATTTAGAGATATGCTGTAACTTTAAATATTTACACACGTGGCATGTGGGCTTCTCCTTGAACTCTTGCCTGGCCCCACCAGGTCTTAAGGGTGGGTCTAGCTGACAAGATCAAATATTTAATCCCAGATACACACCATTTGTCACTTTCTCTCAGGAATGAAAACAGAAGCATCAGCTGTGTTGGGTATAGCCATCAGCACAACTCACTTGAAAAAGATGTATTTGGTGAGAAAGAGATGAGATTATGGGCCCAGAGTTCCTGGAGGCCACAAACATACAATAATAATTCTTTTTCCTGAGGAGTCCTTAAGCACTTTTACATAACTGGTCTAAAACACCTTTATATGGCAGTAAAACCTGAAGGGAGAACAGCCAAGCAGCACATAACTAGGAAGGCAAGTTTTCTCTGCTTGTTTGTACAGAAAGGCAAGCCCCGGGGTTTTGTTTTATGTTGTTTATGTAGGAAAATCACAGACAGGGACTTCCCAAGGGACTGTCTTCTGTAGCCACTGTCTACTTCTAACAGTTTCAAGAGCTGCCTCTTATTCCCACAGCCTGCGAAAGCACGCTTCGGCAGTGTCCCGGGTGGGGAAGAACTGAGCTGTTTAAGAATGAACTGCCCACCTGCTGTTAAGCAATGTTCTATCTGTAACCAGTCTTTTCACTTAGGGAAATGTGCTGTGCGCTCGGCTGCAGCCTTTACTATGCATCTGCTTGATGAGCCTGCACTGCAGCTCTGAGACTCAGCTCTGAAATGGCAAGAGATTCTCTAAAGACTTTGCCATCATTAGAAGCCAGACTCCAGTTGGGTGTGTGTGTGGATTGGGGGCAGCTAATCCATGAGGACTGTCTGGTGGACTCAGTTAGGAACGCTGAGCAGGAGAGTCCATGGGTGCATGTGAGCCTCTTCTAGAAAACCCCAACTGGTGGTACTTCCCAGATCTTCAAGGAATGGTAGGCTCTGGAGGTTGGGCCTTGCTGCAACATTGAGCTGGAAGGAATTAAAGTTTTGTTATGTGCTTCCTACACTCTCCTTAACAATTTACCAGGCACACATCATCTCTAATTAAAAGTACAGTTAATTTGGACCTATTTTTCTCCCTTAATGTCAGAAAAGAAATGTGTTTTTGATAATAAATGCTCCTTTTGCCACACAGCTATACTTCATCAGGACTTTGGTTAGCAAATTGCTCCTCTGCAACAGAAAGCTAAGAAATGAAACATAAAGACGAGTATGTAACTTGCTGTTAATGGGCACAGTTATTCTCTCATATCAAAAACTCAAAAACAGCTCCCCAAATAAAAGCGCACCAAATCTTCCACCCAAATCATTGAATTCTCAAAAGAAATCTGGTTTCCTGGGAGCTTCTAGGTCACAAACTCTTTTGAGAACACATGGAGTCTATAGTGATAAAATATCTTGAGAGGCTCAGCCAAGTTGATTTGTAGGAGGTGGAAAATATGGTCTAGCAACGGTATGGATAATAAAATTGTGCCTATCCAATAAGGAATCTTTTGAGCATCACTGAACTCACTTTTAATGAACACGATTAACGGTCATTAAAAAAAATGGCTAACAGTTTTGTTTTTTTAAATGACAGGATCCCCTTTTTATGTCAATCGAGAAAAGATTTTTATCAATTCTTTCCATTAAAATGCTCTTCTATGTCCTTGGCATTTCTTAAGTACCTGTGGGGATCAAGCTGTCTCTTAAAAGCTTCACCATGCATAGAAGTTGATGAGCGATTTATGCTAACAAGAAAGGTTCTTGTGAACTAGAGAGGGCTGTGGATGTGTTTCGGTCATTTCATTAATAAGAACAAAAAACTCCTGGCTTCTATGAACAAATGCTGTGGGTCTAGATCTTGATTACTCAAGCCCATCTCCTTTCCTATGGAATTTGAACATGAGATTAGCTCAGGCATCCCTGATGATTGCTAGTCTTCATCTCTAGCCCTGGAGGGAGACCAAGGATTTCTCAATAATTAAGTGTTGAGATGGTCGCCTTCCCTCCTCACCTCATAGGATGAATCAGACAGTTGATGTTTCAGGCATAAATCCAACTCTCTTCACTTTTCCTTGTACACAAAAAGGAGAACCAAAGAGGAATGAGTGACTAGACTTTGCAACTACTCATTACAGGGCCATTCATTGCATCTTTTTAGTATGAGTATGTTAATCAGCTAAGATATTATGGCAGAGGGTCCATAACTAATCTACTGTAATAAATAAGAATAATGGCACCTGAACCAAGATTGCACATGAACATAATGTGCTACTGGCAAAGTGTGACATGTTAAATAAACTTTATTCTTGAGGTATTTAAAAAAACATAAAGCAGTAATGAAATATAGAGCACAAAATTAGTTGACACAGCAATTTCTGCTTCCCAAGACCCTGCTAAATAACCAGAGTTTAAATCTCCTTGAAACATACAGCTCTTGCATGATTTTAAGTGAGTTGTAAAACTTTTATGCCGTGTCCTAACTTTATTTAAAAAAAATTCTCCACGTTTATAGCAAAGGTGACCCAAAAGTACCTTGTGAATAATAGAATACCACATTTAAGCTATTAAATTCATCTCTTCAGACAATACATAAGCCTTCCTGGTACTTACATCTTTCCTACATGGAAGTGGAAATGGAGAAAAAACTTAAATTGGCTCTTTAATCAAAACATACTGTTTTTAATTCCAGAAGTGACTGAGTTTTTCTTTAAATAGGTAAACTTAATTTTTTTGGTCACCCTTTGAGACTAAGATGAAAAAGTTAAGGTCAATGATTATAGAAAGAGAGAGAAAGGCAAATACTTGTCTGCCTCCGTGTCGAAATTGTGAAAAGTTCATCCCCCCCAGCACCTGGTATAGCTGTTGTTTTTGGACATAAACAAGCTGACTTAGGCCTATGAGATGAGTTCATTCTCACACATGGAGAACTAACTTTAAGTCCAAAAACTAATTAAGATACTTGAGTGCTTTTTATTTATTACCAGTTTCATCATAGAGTTGCTTTCTCTGATCCTATCAAGCTTCTGCACATTTCTCAGTAAAGCACGACAATTCATGCTCCATCTTTGTTTCTACTTTTTAAGTGAATACACTTTAAAAATAGTTGCAATCTATTTGGTCTTCTGCTTCACAGTATGTGCAACCTCATTTGGAGATAATGCCAACAGTCTTTAAAAAATGAGAAAACAATTCATCTATTGCTTCTCTTTCTCTTTTTTTTTTTTTTAGGGAAAGGTGCAGGCAGGCATGAAGGTGAGCAGCAGGCAGGAAGAGAGAGGAGGAAGAAGCACATTATTTATCTTTCATTTAGTTCACACTGACTATTCCCCCCAGGCCTGGGTCTCAAACCCAGGGGTTTGTGGCCTGTGTCCCCTGGAGGCGACTGACTTCACTGCTACTCCATCAGGGTGTGCCTTCTTTCTTCTCTCTCCCACTGTAGCCACATAGAATAACTGGATTGTATCGGAACAAAGAAAAAACATCTAGTACACAGTTTCTTTCATGTGCTGCCATGTTAAGAATTATCCAGAGGATACCAGTTTTAGTCATTCACGAATAGTTCTGCTTTCTGTAAATTCCCACAAAATATCCATTTCTAAAATAATTTAGTAAGAATGCAATTATTTGCAGAATTCAAGGGTCTTCTCAGGACCATTCAGAGGATTTGGAGGATACTAACACCCTCTGCTTCAGTGTTGACAGAGCGGGCAAGGCAGCACTTTGTCTTGTTTTCCCAGTAGAAATTCACTATGTGAGTTTCAGCTCCCTTTTCAACTGCACTCGGTTGGCACTTCTTTCTCAACCCCCAGACTTAACTAGAGGAAGCCAAAGGGAGACTTAGTCAGCTGCGTTTAGAAGGGCTGACCGTGAGGCTTGGGTATGTTGTTTCCTGTGTGTCTTTGGGGGACATAGGGAAAGTCTGACTGGAAAACAGATAGGGAGTGAGGAGGCTGCCTTTTTCATTCAGGCAAAGTAGGTGAATGGTAAGCGTCTATATAGGGTAATGTCTTAGTGGAAAAGAGAAATTCTTTCCCTTTTGTCATTGACTCTTACTGTCTGGGTCCTGTTTGGGGCGAGGGAGCCTGGAGGGGGCTGGCTCAGGAGGAGGAGAGGGCAGGTCCCACCAGTGGGCAGGGAGGTGCACAGAGGCCTCCTTCCCTGGGCCACTTTCTTTCTGCACCCCCATCACCCCTAGTTCACATCATTCCTCTCATGTCTATCGCAATCAGAAAATAGTAACATCACTATATTGCTTTAAAAATTATTGAGAAGTCTCTTCAGCCAGGGACTGTGCTAGTTATTTCTCAACAATTTTTATATCCTCCAGAGTGGAAGGAAATCAAACCTTCTAAAACACACACAAATGTGTAGATGTGTGTGTGTGTGTGTGTGTGTGTGTGTGAAAAAGAGAGACATGGATTCTTTCTTAATGTTACATGAACAAAATGCATAATGTGTTTTATAAATATCCTGGTAGCTTTCAATTTATGTGTACAACAGTGTAATTATTGAAAAAAACATTTCAAAGGGCTAGCATTAAGGAGCTTTTGGGAGTGATGGATTTATATCCTGAAGGTGATTACACTAATCTATATGTATGTTAAAATTCATAGAACTATATACCAAAAGAAAAAAGTCAATTTCCCTGTATTATAATATTTAAAAATAAAATAAAAATACATTTTACTGCCACAAGAAAATAAAAGCCCAACTTTCTTATAAGATCCAAGGTATCTCCCTCCCTCCTTTTCATGTTCTCTCCCTCCCACACGCTCTCTCTCTCTCTCTCTCTCTCTCTCTCTCTCTCTCTCTCTCTCTCTCTCTCTGTCTAATAAAAATTATGGTTGTTGCTGAGAAGAGACAAGAGATACGTGCAAAGTCTGGACTTGCTCTATAAAAACATTAATGCATCCAGTTAAACAGCATTTGTTAAGCCCTTGCTGTGGAATTCCCAAAAAGTCACTTTCTTTGAGGAGTCTGTTTTCTCCCTCAGGGTATTGGAATAGACGAAACTTAAGAAGGTGTATGCTCGCCTTCTAATTTTGCTTCTCGCTTTTCTTGAACGTCACTGGTTCTCCTTTGCCTAGTGAGCTTAATTTCTTTCTTTTCCTCATAAGGGTTGCTGTGCAGATCCTTTGCTGTGATGTTCACGAAGAGAGTTCTGTAAACTGTACTATGTGAGACAAGAGTGGGCACAATTAGAACCACCTCATGTAACCTCAAGTCCAGAGACTGGACAGCAAGGTTGAGGTGGCATTTCTGTTCCTTTGCTGAAAAGGTGAAACACAAATGGAGAAATTATTTTCTCTTCGTTCCTCAAGATAATATAAGTGTTGATGCTCCCGAACACGCGGTAAACAATTCCCAACTCCCATACCCTGATATCCCAGAAAGAAGGGAAAGGTCTTCAGGAATAATGTCTGGAGAGCTAGAAGTCCTTTGGAGCAGGGATGGAACCAATGAGAGGGGTAGGGCTGAAGTTCAAATGGCGTGTTCCGGATCATTTGCTTACCAGTGACAACCGTCTGGTTGAGTTGAGGTGGACATGTCTCAGCAGCATTCAGTTGTGTCGAGCATAATCCCTGCGAACAGAGACTGTGGAGGCAGCACACAGAAGTGGGGTAGATTAGAATAAGAATTCCAAGGCCCTCTTGGTCCGTTTCTCTTTTATCAACTTTCAATAGAGACAAGATTACAGGGAAGTATTTCCAGGAAAAGTCTCAGTGAAGTAGAAAATGGAGATTGATGCATACCTTCAGAGCAAATAAAGAATAGTGAGAACTGGGACCAATAAAGGGAAAGGGGACAGTTGCTCTTTGTCTATAGATCAGGGATCCTCAATGCTGACTGGGTTATGGACTCCTTGGCAATCTGGAGAAAACTCTGGATCCCTTCTTAGGAATATGTCTTCACATGAAATGAAATCCATAGGATTACAAAAGAATATAGGAATCCCCAATACATTGGTTAAGGACAACATTTCCTATGTAGCAATATGTGCCTCATAGTGCAAATGCTTTGATGTTCCACATTTTAAAACGAAGCTTTCTGATTTATAAAGACTCTTTGAAAAACACTAAGCCACTATAACCAAGCACATGCCTGATACGGGTTTGCCTGCTGGTCAGCACTTTGAAACCTTCATGTTAGAGATTGCAGGGGACTATCAGCAAGGAAGATTGAGGACCCCATATCATGTCAACATACAAAACTAGGGACTGGATCATGGCCAAATCAGGGACAGCCTAACACATGGCCATTTGTCCAGTGAGTGAGGACAGAACATGGGAGAGTGGATGTATGTATCTATATGCTTGGATTCAAGCTCATAACAAGGTCAGTCATTTTTCTGTTTCCTTTGTGATTTTAATTGTAGCATCGTACTTTCCACTGAGCTATTTAGATATTTAAATATATTGAGAAATCAATATATTTTCTAATTATGTGAAATTAAAGTTGGGCTTGGAATCAAAGGTTTTTTTAAATTTTATAATTTCTTTCTACTAACTTTTAGAAAATGGATTTTTCATGCTAATGGGAAAGAGGAGTGAGCTAGAGTCTTGCTATTAACACAGATAGGTACCACATGGGAAGATGCCAAGGGAAAAACAGAGGAGAAGGTCCCTTTTTCAATAAGAAATTCTTAAATTATTAACCTCCGAAAGAATTTTTACCTGTTTTGAACATAATTGAGACTAGATAAGATCAGATAGTTACAATTTCACACAATTATAAAATATACTAATCCCTCAAAAGTCATAAAATTCATATATACTTGCTTACAAATGGGTCCCTGCATTCTAATAAGTGGAATCCAAACCATAAGGCCAGTAAGTTATTTTTCAAGTGGATTCAATGGCATGTATAGGAATGACTTTTTCTAGACCAAAGAATTCTAACTTTTTGAACACTGTGTACTAAAGAAGTGTATTTTGCATTATGAGATATCTACATACTGACACATAAAAGTGCCATGAAACAGTACTTACTCTCACTGGGACATTTTCTTTTCTATTCTATTAAAAATGTTGGTCTGAACCCACTAAATTGAGTCTCAACTCACTAATGGGCTGCGATTTGAACATTGATAGATGATACAGTGATGTTAGGATAAGCTGTCATGTTTCTTCTGCCCTAGGCTGCCCAGTTTCTCCCCAGAACTCTCCAGGACCCATCAAGTCTGTTTTTTCACTCTTCATCCAGGCTTATTCACATAAAAGGTGTGGAGTTTTTGCACAATAATCTGCTTCCATCCCCTTAATTATTTAATTTATTGATTCATTTCTTCATTTCTAGTTTCATTCATTCAAGTAAGCATTTATTGAATATTCACAATTTCATAGACACAAGTTTTACAGCTAGAGTTACAGGTATATAAATAGATCATTATAGTGCCATATGTAAGAACTGAACTGGGGATGCCCAGGGAGCGAGAGAGTCACACAGGAGTGACATCTGGAGGCAGTGGGATTGAAAGGATAAGAAGGAGGGGCAAGAGGAAGTCTTGGATTGAAAAATCTCTTGCAGACATGTCAGCACACTCCAAAATAAGCTCTTAGATAGAAGCCGGGTCCACAGATCCACGGGTCCACTGTATGGGCGTGGCAAGGGAGTCTGATGACAAGTTGAGCTCAGGTCTTTGGAGAATAGTGGGCAGTGGAGGAGAGGAAGTGATGGGGATCAGGGAACTGGGAGAAATTTTGGAGGGTTCTCAGCCCCGAACTCAATTTTTCTCCCATGAAGAGTTGACATTATGAAAGTGTTATTTTCATGCTGATAAGGGATCTCATCTCTCATCGTGATAATCCTTAAGTATAAAAAAAAAAAAAAAAAAAACCCAGCAAAGTCTTACTCCTGAGCTTGGATGAATATAGGACTCCAAAGATCACTCCTAATAAAGAGCCTCTTCTGCCTCCGAAGGCTCAGAATTGCAAGCTCACCAAATGTGGTGAGCAGAAATTCAGTAATAATCACCCAGCGCAAGTCAGTGGAGGACCACTGAGGCCTGTAATCTGCCCAAGTGTACTCGGCTGGTCATTTGGAGATCCAGGCTTGTAGGCTAGTGTCCTGCCTTGTGCACTGGCCTGGGTTCCACCTCAAGACTATGGAACAGGGAGTTTCTGGAGAGGTGACCAAGTGAAGTTGGCAGCCTGCGACTGAACATCTCCTTTCTATTTTCTTGCTATTTGCTGCTTCCTGTGCAGGCTAGAGCCTCCGCAGTCATTCATGGTAAGATGGTTTCTTGTTTAGAGGATTCAGCTGAAATCACCCTGGCATGCAGTCTTTAATGGAGTCCCTTTGTTCAAGCAGCAAACATTCAGGTTGGCAGGAGCTTTTAAAGCTCAGTGCAGTGGTCTCTTGAATTCTCTTCAGTTCTAAATCCCCTCCCTACTAGTGTCTGGGGAAGACTACTGAGGTTCGAATTTATTTACTTTGTTAAACTGCTGTCTACTGCTGTCTAATTTCTTTCCTTGATACACTGAAATGCAGAATTGTTAGAAATGTAATATGCATAAAAATCATTGAAAGAACTTGTTGAAATGCAAATCCCAGAACCCATTCCCCATATATGCCAATTCTGAAGTCTTAGGGTAGGGGTGCCCGAAAACTGGTCTTTCAGTATTTTCCTCTAGGTGCTGACACTTGTATCCCTGTGGATACAGGACGAAATACTTCCTTCAACCAAACCACGAAGACTGCTTAAATAGCCTTCTTTCCCCTAAATTCAGAAAATATTCACCAGTTGATGTGGAAACGAGTAGGAGTGGGATGTCAACTGGTCTGGGAAAAGAATATATTTGAAGCCCTTTAATTTAATTACCAGTGTGGGCCCCAAGCCCTGGGACAAAACACAAGTCTAAGCGGCAGTTTCTATAGTGGCCACAAGGTGGCAGTCTTCTGCATCTATTTGAAGAGCTGTGAGTTTTCAGGTTTAGCTTATTTTCAATATTAAATACATTGTTAGCTTTAAAAATGTGCATACAAGGAGAAACAGTTTAGTAGGCGAGCCTTCAAACTTGTATTCAATCAAATACTGACACGCTCTAGATGGAGGAATTTAGTGAGATTTCCACATCAGACTCCAGAAAAAAAGATAATCTGTTTGCGAAAAGGCTGCAGTCTTTACAAAATGAAAAATGTCACTCAAAGAAACTGCCTTAAGAGATTTTCAGGGAGTTGGGTTTTCTTGAAAACTAGCAGGTTCAATTTGGTCATTAAAAAATAAAAACTTGTCATCTGGTAACATTTCCTTTTATAGTTCCATAGTCGGGACCCGAAGATGAAAAAGAGAGATGAAGGGAAAAAAGGCTCTGAATAAATATAATAACACTTGGGCAGTTCTGAACTGAAAGTTTCAGTGGAGCTGTGACTGTTGGCATGAATCTCGACCTTTCTCCCCACAGCTCCATGTTTCCAGCGGTATAGAGGCCACTAGGCCTCCTGGGAGGAGCAGCAGGGGAGGAAATCAGTGTCTGAGGGCAGGGAGGGAGCCTGAGGGACCACCTTAGCACTACTGCAAGCTAAGCAGCACAGCCTCATGCCATTGGAAGCCCAAGTCTTTGGCTAGGTCTCTCTGGGCCGAGACACAAGTGACAGAGTGGACCATGGATGGGGTTCATGGCAAGGCTAAGGCACCATTCCGTAGGGATAGGCTGCAAATGTTAGCAAAGGCTTCAGGCAGCGGAGAGTGCAGAGGACAGGGTTACTGGGCACTGAGTAGGATTTGAACCCTATGTATGTACATCTCTGTGCTCTTAGTGCAGAGAACAGGCCTCGACCAGAGTCTCACACTGAGGATGTCACTGACACCTTTGAATGTAAGAACAGTGTGTCTAGGAATATCAGTAAGAGGAAAGTTTGGAGGGATAAAAACCACACCTTCATTTTCCATGGATACAAGGGAAAGTTAAGCTGATATCCTACCCTCTCATTTCAGCTTTATCTTGAAGAAAGTACCCTGAGAGACAAGAGAACATGGTCGAATGAGACACAAAGGGTTGCCAGGACAAAGGTGGTGGGGAAATGGAGTGGCTCTCCACCTGTAGGACCTTCTTCTCTCTCACTCTTCCTCATTCTCTCTTCTTGGTCAGGATAGAAAATGGATGGGGGAAAACCCTTTGCAAGAAGTAGAGCAGCTGCTGAGCCCTGGGCCTCTGAAACATGTCAAAACTGCAACCGTGGCTCAAGCCCACAAACGTCCCTCACTTTCTTCTCATTGAGCTGGCTGTCTGCACAAGTCTGTTGCTTACACTAAAGGGGAGAATGCTGACAACTCCATGTCGATATACTTCCACTCATCAGAAAGTCACTCAGAGCGCCACACCCTGCTGATGGGCATTTTGGACATCTACTGTGCAAGGTAAAAACAAACAAAACTCAAAAAGTTGCTTCTGCAAGCTAGCTTTTCTATATGTCTCCATTTTTGCCTCAGAGGGTTGACTGTCTTTGTAAATCAGCCCAGGACAATGAGACATGTACCCCAAAGGTAACGTGTTATCACACATGTTCTATATTATAGGATCACTAAATAAAGAGCTTGCCTGTATATCACCTGCTTTATTTTATGTTAAATGCTGCCCAGCAGTCTCATAATACTGGGCTAGATTTGAGCTCTTTTTGTGTGTCCAGCTTTCAGTCACCCATCTCTCAGTGTCACGGATAACACAATAGAAAAAGGGTATTGCAAAGAATAATGGTTCTTAAGTATTCTCTCTCCTCAGCCAGATATGTATGTCCAGTTGTCTAGCAGGGAAAGCACAGGGAAAGTTCTCGTGGGGTATAGTCCTGGAGACACATTTGTTCGGCAGAGAAAACTTCTGTCCCCTCTGCTAGTTTTCATATAATTTTCTCTGTAGTTGGTGGACCTGAAAAAAGAATAATCAAATAAAAGTTTGTCCCTTGAAATAGCCAGGACCTTGAGGACTTTGTCCTGGCCCCACATTGTGAGAAGGAAAACAGCAACAAAAAACAAGAGAGAGGGTGGGGAGAAGAGAAACATCTCAGAGACTAACAAGGAGTCTCTCCCACACTAAGCTTCTGTAAAACACGGTGCCTTGAGCACATTGCTTCCATATCCCTCATAACACACAACACACTTAATTGAATGATAGCCAAATGGAAATGAACTTGGCCTTGAAGGAGACATTTTTGTAAGTCTGAGCAGTTACACCATACAATAAATTATAAAGAAAATTTCCCACCAAATATTTAGAAATATTCTACTAAATATTTAGTTTAAGCCAATAATAAATGTAATGTGCTGTTCTCAGTTCAAAGCAACACTTCTTAACTAATGGAGTTTCTTGTAATTAGATTTAGTGATGATTAAAAAAATAAATGTTTTCTTTGGAAGCAGATGCTGTGTTGACTGGTAGTCAAATGAAAAGAGCTTCAACATTTTAACATCACTTTAGATAATTAGCTACATTGCTTTAACTTCTAGCTTTTAACTTCTATGCTTTTGAGTTCTGTCTGGCAACCATGCAGATAACAGCAGAGAAAACTTGCTAATGATGGATATGCTGACTCTCTTGGCAAGGCCAGATCGTTACAGTATGCAGTATTCTTCTTAGTATATGTATAGGTTATTTTTCAAGCCGGGGCAATTTTGAGAATAAAAGGAGGCACTATTAATAATTACTCTACAAAAATCACTAAGTTGGAAACTTCTTATCTATAACGCAAAGGTTTTTTCTTCAAAATTATTTCATAGAATGGAGGGAGCTATAAATATAAATATAGATATTACTCAAGTTCTCATGAAGTTTCTCATATTCTAGGTCATGTCAAATTCCTTTGTTTTTAATAACAGAAGATTATTTAGGAAAGACATTCTGAAATGATTCAATCACAATAGTTTTGCATTTGTATGGAGGTCAGCTAATGGAAATGAGTTTTTTAAAAGGAGGCATAGAAATTTAGACAAGTTTAGTGATTATTCCTGGCAGTAGTCCCTCAAAATTTCAACAGTTATATGTTGCAAACACTTAAAAGAGCAAAAAGGTAGACAGTTGTGCTGTCAACCTGTAAAATGAATGGACACTCCTATTATTATGGAAGTTTATGGTTTGGAAGAAATTTTTCCGTGATATCATACATAATTTTAAGAAGTGCTATATATCAAATAACTGAAATTTTCAGACAGGCTGTGGGCAACCCAGGAAGAGATAAAAAGCTGGCTATTGTGATTAAGGCAACAATGAAAACGGAAAATATGCTTGAAGACTGAATAAAATTAGTCTGAAATGTGGAGGGAAAAATTCGAAATCAAGCACTATTTTACATAATACCTGACTTTTCATATCAGTATGTATTTAATTAGCAAAGTATTATAATACTTGAACGGTTCACCCATATCCTAAAAGTTTGTGTGTGTGTGTGTGTGTGTGTGTGTGTATATATATATATATATATATATATATATGTATATACATATATTCGAATTGCACAAAAGCTTTCCTTTGGATTTTCTTATAGGGAAGTATTTTGTATTTGGGGTTAGTTTATACCTGTATTCGCATATGTTGCAATTACCATATAGATTTCTATTCTGTGTAGATTTGTAGTGATAGGCTTCTGGGATTAGAGCTGGGAGAATAATGGTTCCCACCAACTTCTTGTCTGAGCAGGAAACTGATCAGGGCTCATGTAGCAGGATGTTGAGTCTGTCACCTATGTCTTCCTTATCCTAAGCTATTTTTCAAAATACTACAATGCATGGTGTAAAAGATTGCGCATATGAACAGATGTTAAAACTTAGCAGATGACTGCTGGATTTTCTGCAGCTGGAAGTCTCTCAAGGCTGAGCTGAATGACCCAAGGCAAAGAGTAGTTCCTGTCCAACACATGTCCCAAGGAAGCTTTAGCCAGACACGGAAGCCATGTTTGGTATTAAGGTGTTCTGAGGTACATTTATCAAAAACTGAGCCACTGTGTGGATCCGGTAAGAAGGAGGTGTCTGCCTGGTCTTTTCTGGCCTCTAGGGAATATGAAGTGTCTAATTGTGGGTGGTTAAGTCATGTTCATGTACTAACAACCAGCTCTTCAACTCTAACCATGTCCCGTGAGCTTTCTGAGGCAGTTAGAGGGCTTTTTCTCCAGAGCTATTCTTTTTATCTATGAAAATAAAAATAAAAAGACAACAAAAGATTTAAATAAGTGATACAGAAAATAATACCTCAGAGTAAAACAAAATAAAAGAACTATATGGGCTGGAGTGATAAGGGAACTCCTTGGTTTTTTAGCCTTTCTTGACTAAAGTACATTGGACTTCCCACCTCTGTTAGTTTTGATTTTTTGTTTCACAGATTTTAAAGTAAGAAGTAAACCAAGGGTCACACACTTAAAGCCATACAGTTATATAGGAGACCTTCAAAAACCAAAGAAAATAATCTGGTTTCCTAAACTCTAATCCTGTGTAAGGTATTATTCCATATGCTTAGGGACTTAAACAAAAAAGAAATTGTGGATTCCTGATGCTTTTCCTCTTAAATTTGGTGAGTCCATCCTCTTTAATTGGCCCTTTAAAAGAACTTCAGAGATTCTGAGGCACTGAGAGCAGACTTGGGTGTGGGTAAGGGGGAGAGAGATGAAGACTGGGATGTGGTATCAACTCAAAGACTGCTGAGGGTACTTGGCTAACCAGCTATTTTCTAACGAGCACCTGTAAGTCAGCATCAATTTTGGAGGCTAACAGCTTCAACACCCTTCATTCCTCAAATTGTTTTAGTTTTTTTTGTTTTTTTTTCTTTTGTCGACAATCCTCATAGCAGCAGAACCAGGTACATGGGCTTCCAGGTAGAACTTGCCCAGAACACAACTGTGCCGTCGGGAAGCTAGAAGATACGGCTGAGAAAACCGAATCCTGTCTGCCACAATCCAAATGGTTCTAATTCCTGCATTTTGTTTTTCTGTAAAACTGGCTTCCCTTGGTTGAGTGAAAGGCATTCTTTCTTTAGGAAGCACTTTACTCCTGTCTTAGGCAAAGATCTTTGGAATCCAGTTGAGACCCTGATCATCACAATTATCATCAAGAAACCTCCCATGAGCGCCCCTCCACCGCATGCTTTGTGTTCACCATTCAGGATGCGTGTCGTCACCGGCAGCCTCCTGCGCTCAGGCCGGGGCGACTTTCATCAGATAGGGAACCCAAGCAGGCCCCAGGAGAGAGCTGTCAGGATGACATGGGACCTGGAGACTATGATAAATCAGAACAGATGAAAGAACTAGGATCTCTAGTCTGGAGGGAAAAGAATTCTAACACAAACTGAGAGCCAGCAGTTGCCCATAATGCAGAATTGGGACGAGATATTGCTGATGTGGACTTTGTAGAAAGAAGAACTTTCAACAACTTGGAGTCATTTGATATTGGAATGGTCTGGGATGGAACTCAGGAGTGTTCTGTCACCAGAAATGTTTATGGAGAGACAGGTTAAGCATCTTTCAGGGATACTTTGTAGGGACTCTACCCAGGGTCTCTTGAAGGGAAAGTCTCGGAGTTTGAACTTGCAGTACAAATAGATATATGTCAAAGTGTCTTCACCTGAGTTGCCTACTGTCTTTCAGAAGAAAGGACACTTAATTAAAAGCAGAAGTAACAGTGTGAGGTGAATGACACAGATATCGAATGCTGTGGCAGCGAGGGAAGTGGTAGATAAGGAAGGTTTCATTAAGAGATAGGACATGCAGTATGTGCTAAAACAAGACTAGGACTCAGGTAAGTGGCAAAGGAGATTCAAGAGGGTACAACTGGGGATACTGGGAAGACTGTGAATCAAGGATTGTGCTAGAACAATGAGTATGTCCAGCATAGAGAGAAGGGTTTGTGAGGAAAGAGCTCTTAGAGAAGATAAGAGATTAATATAAAGGCCAGATTCTGGAAATCCTTGAATGTCAGGTGGCTGGAATAAGTTTCTGCTGGTTCTTGAATTGCTAAATAGCAAGGCCTTTCATATTTGACAGGCAAGGCCAATTGTGCAGTGCCTTAGAGAGGACAAATGTTAGGGTAGAAAGCAAATAATATTCATGGTATTTTTTGACCTCTTTCATCACTGGAGATCTCGCCCTAACAGGCTTTTAAGGGAAGTAGTACATTCTTTTGGCATTTGCCAATATCAGCCTACCCACCCTAAAGCCTCAAAGCCCACTGTATAATTACCCCCAGGAGGCCAGAGGCCATTTAAAACAGCAAGTATAGGCAACACCCAGCTATTAGAACTCACATTTCAGAACTCTCCCAGTATTCTGGCCTGAAGCATTCTGGAGATGGGTGGGGACTCCACAGGTGGGGGCCTTTGAGGTTGATATTTCCTGCCTAAAATGAAGACCTGTGGTTTCTTAGGTTGACCTGAGCAGGCTGTGTTCCTGTAGGGAGAGGTGTAGCTCCATTCCCAGGGAGGTCCTCTCTCTTCAGCTTTGGCCAAAGGCCTTCTCCTGCTTCCCTTCCCATGAGAGGCACCTATTCCCTCTTCTGCCTCTTGCCTCATGTGTCCTGGCTCCTTGGGACAGAAGCTCAGATGAGACTCAGAGCTGCTCCTCTGACTCATTACCCTGGATGGAAAGGGTAGTTCAGTCAGGGAGTGTGACGGGCAGCTTTTCCAGAAGGAATCTTCAGTGAATCTATGAGCATCCAGCCAGCCAGCCAGCTAGTGCTTCTACTGTTTTCTGAGAGAAAAAGCAATAGCAAGTAGGCACTCCAGCAGTCAATCTGCTGGTGGGGTGGGGATTCCCTAGGCAAGATGGTGGCAGCAATAACCAACTTGGCCTATGAAGTCCTCTTGTGGGTCCCTCATGTGATCGTTGGAGGTACCCTAAAAGCAACTCAAATAGTTTCCATGTTAGCTTACTTTTAGGTTTTATATGCTGTCATTAGAATAGACTCACTGCATTCTAGCATAAGTCTCATCCCACAGTTCTCTTTAAGAAATACAATTTCACCAGGATGCAATAAAATAGTCTATTGACTCATTCCTGACTGAGAAGAGGCATGAATAAATCAGAGAAGGCAGGCAAAGACAACAAATGTTGCTTTTTTAATATAATATTGTTTACGTTTCTTTTTTTACATTACTTTTGCATTTTAGGATATTGAGATCACATCTCAATCTATGTGTATATCACAGGGCAGAGTTCTGATGCTCTTTACCACAGCCTTGCTCCCGTCTGCCCTCCCTCCTCTCTCCCAACTGCCTGTAGCTGCTATGCTGTGTCCTGTGACTTTCGTTGGGGTTTGTCTGTTCATTTGCTTTGTTCCTTATATTCCATACATACGCAAAATCATCCTACACGTCTTTTTTTTCTATCTTATTTTTACTTAACATGATTCCTTCTAGTTCCATCTAGGTTGTTGAAGGGGTATGATTTCAGTATAAAGTACCACGATTTCTTTGGAAAAATAGTATGGAGATTCCTCAAAAAAAAATAGAGATGGATCTACCATTTGATCCAGTAATCCTACTCCTAGGCATATCCCCTGAGAATATAAAAACTCCAATCAGGAAAAATATCTGCACCCACATGTTCGTAGCAGCACAATTTACAAAACATGTAAACAAATGTTTTAAATGGAGAGAACAGAGAAAACCAAGGGCCAATTTTGAGTCCTTTTTCTTTTTTCTTTTTTTTTTTTTAATCCCTAAAGAAAATGTACAGGCAGAAATGAAGGCACATAGGAAGGTAGGCTGGGAGAGAAAGGTGAAAGAAACACTTTATTTAAGTTAACTTATTTTTTAATTCAGTTGTCCACACTGGCTGCCCCACTCCCCAACCACACGCCACCTCCCTGGGCCTGGACTCAAACTCAGGAGTCTGTGGCTTGCTCCGTAGGAGGTGATTGACTCAGCCGCTCCTCCAAGTTATACCTTGCTTCCTCTTTTCTCTGCTGTGGACCCACAAAGACTCCGTCACACACAGTATCTCCAGACTTGGGGAACCCAGAGCTCAGGCTAAGGCTCAATGCTATGAAATACGTGAATTTGAAGTCCAGCTTCCTTCTTTTCAGGAGGAAAAAACATAGGAATCAAAAATTTGACTATTATCACTAATTGCAACCCTGCAAACTTGGCTGACTTTGTCTGGTACCTTGCTTTCATTTTTACCAAGGCCTTTGCTGTTGAAGTTGGCTGGAGATTCTCAAGTCTGTTCTCTGTAGGGAGGAGGCATGTTTCCGCTGAGCAGACACCACACTCAGCAGGACCTGGAAAGTTCTTTATTCCTATCCCAGTCAACAAGGAATCATCACACTTAAAGCAAAGGCTTCTGCTGAGATGTTTTCCAGAGAAAGGGAACCTCTCCAGCAGGTGTCAGTAAGTTCTAAGACGTGTCAGAATCCCAGCTTGGTAGCGGAGCATGCTCTTTTCCAAACCAGTTTAGTATTCAGGGACCTCGAAAGGGATGTGACTGAAAGGAAGGCCTTGAGTAATAGAGCTCCTAAAGGGAAAAGCAAAGAAGAGAAATGGAAATCTGTTTCCTTCCAGAGAAGAGCTGAAGTTTGTCACATGTCGAAGGATTCTAGGAAGTCTTTATAGGGCCCAGGCAGAAAAATGCATGGTGACTCATAAGGCAGAGATATCAGACATTCTGTCCATTTCACCACCACAAGGCATGATCCAGCTTTGCCTTTACCTAGAGGCAACCTGTTCAAACCAGCCTTAGGATTCTCATTCGACTTGTAGGACATCTTAAGTGAAGTAACTGAGAAGAGTCCGGGCACTGTCTGTGGACTCCATTTTACCACTAAGAAGACCCTCTACCACATCACATTGTCTGGAAGCCCTGGAGACACTATAACTTAGACTGGGATCAGTTTCTGGCTTGGTATCAGAATAGGTGAGTCAGAAGTGTGGAAAAGAACTCTCTACCTCAAGACATCCTTTTTGTTTGATTAGCATTTACTAAAAGATTGTTATTTTCAAGTGCAGTGCTTCAAACCATGGTGGACACATAGAGATATGATGTGGGGGAGCCTTAGTTTAGGGAATCAATGTTTACAGTCATTTTGATCTGCCTAGTCTCAGCTGGTTGCGCTGATTCTAGTCTCCAGCATTCCTCCCCAAATTGTTGGATCTTGATGACTTTATCAATCGAGCACCACACCCTACTTCCACAGGGTTGGGATTATAATCTGGCAAACCAGAGGTTACTCTGGTTCACATTGTATAAACATTCTCCCTTTCTCACAGCTAAAGGAGTAAAACTAATCCATAAATTGATGATATTTGATCTGCCAAACTATTTGACACTGTATAAAAAGCAGTATGAAAATCCCCAGAGAAGGGATTGACTAATCCAGAGTTATTCTTATTTTATGTGGGATGCAGTTGTTTAAGCAAGCACTGAACCTGGTTTTCTTCCGATCAACAGCTATTATCCTTACTAGCTCCTTGGATCAGGGATGTTTAAGAAGGTCGTTTCCACATTAAACATAGATTAATGAAGTCTGAGAGACAAAGATTGTACCAAACAGTTAGCCGATAGTTTCCAAGCACATGGAAATGCTGTTGTTGCTCTAATAAATGAATCTGGTCAGTAGGAGAATGCTCCTGAAAAATGGATCCTAAATGAGATGACAAGCTTGAACAGTAAAAGTGATTATGGAAAAAGCAGAATATCAGCTCTATTGCTTTAGTCTGAGAAATGAGATACACTAGAGAAGAGCTAGGAAAAGTGCTTGCTGAGTTTATAATGTCATTCTCCAAGATTTATAATGTCATACATACTGTTATTAAAGTTATATTTTCTATTTTGCAAGGCTTTTTTTTTTTTCCTTTCAGGGTCTAACCTAATATCTCTCCACTTGAATCTAAAGAATAGAGGTACATATATTCAGCCCACTCACCACAACTGAACCCCTATGTACTTAGCAAAAACATCACTGCTTCTACTGAGTCCAGGAGTGGTCTTGTAATTGACCTCAATACCAAGCTCTCAGTATTGGTATTACCAGTTCTTTGGTGTTGGCCTACTATGTACCTTGCAAAATGAAAGCTATTTTTGACATAAATTATTATAAGTGGTGCAGGTTTCTCTAAACCTCTGAGTATGAATTTTTCAAGCTCTTATCTGTTCATGAGTTGCTGTAAGTCTCAGAGAAACATACAACTTCAAAATCAATCAACTATAGATTGTGACATTGATGCTGTGAATATAAATGTTTATGGAAAAGCAAATGAAGATAAGACCAGTTACTTCTAGGTACTCAATATGTCAGTTTCCTGTCCCTGTGGGCAGGAGATAAATATTCATTGAATGAATCAAAAAGTGGTCATCAGTTGAAAGGGGGTACAGTCAAAATTTCACATTTTCAATGTGTTGTGCTTCACACAGACAAGTCCAAGACAGAATCAAGGAAACCCAAGGTCACCTGGATGTCCTTTATAGGAAAGTGACACTTCTTTAACAAAATACCGACTCATCCCAAGCCTGCCTTGTACTGGGAAAGTTTCCTATTTTCAAGCTTGTTAATTTTCCTGCAGTTTCAGATTCATTCTTATCTCAGAAGGCCAAACAGAGTTGAGTTTGATATAGATGATAGACATATATAATCCATAAAGGGGGATATATTAGTTTTCTAGAGTTATGGTAATCAAGTACCACAAACTGGGTGACTGATAATATAAACAGAAGTTTATTTTCTTACAGTTCTGAAAGGTAGAAGTCCAAGATCAAGGTGTTGGCAGGGTCATTTCCATTGGAGGGTTCTGAAAAAGAATCTATCACTGCCTCTCTCATAGCTTCTAGTGACAGCCAGAAATCCCCATTTCCTTGACATGTAGACACATCTCTCCAGACAACACATCTGATTGTTGTCTTATAAGAATTATACCAGTAATGGAAGATTAGGGCCTACTTGCTCCAGAATGACCTTATCTTAATTAATTATATTTGCAATGACCCTATTTCCAAATAAGGTCACATTCTGAGGTACTAAGGGTTAGAACTTTACAGATATTTTCTTTTATAGAAAGACAAAATCTAACCCATAACAGAAGATGAGACAATATCTGACCCTATCAAATAACGAATGTTGCCAAAGCACGTAAGGTAACATGGTAGGTAGGTTTGATTTGTGTTGGCAGGTTTATGGGGCCTTTGAAAGAAACTATGATATCCATATCTACAATAGATAGAAGTGTTTCTGTGCCATTATTTTTCCATCTCAGCTTTGATTAAACTGTCAACAGTCACTTAAAAGATAAAGGCTCTATATCCCAATACCAATCTCCAGAACCATCTTTTTAGTTTCCCAAATTTGAAGATGTCAGGAACATATCTTTGAGTATTTCTATCAAAATCACCAGCTTTCTGTATTGCACATAGGTAACTTCTCTCCTCAGGGTTTCCTGTGTACCAGATTTTCAAAACGTCTTCAACACATGTAGAAACAAAAAATATTCCACCAAGGTTAAAGTGATGTGAGACTGATTTGTTAAAAGGGCTGTGTCTTTAGAAGTGGATACTAAAATAGTCGATTTCAAAGAATGACATTGATAACCCCATTTTGAGTGTACCAATAATGAGGACAACGAAAGTGATGATGCTTTGTAGCATGCATTTGCTACTGTGTTTGTAATTTTTCACCGGGCAGATGCTGGAAAGATCTGTTTAGTATATTGCAGCAACTCTAGACAGACAGTTAATATTTTTTTCCAGTTCAGTTATTCATATCTTAGCACTGCTACAGAAAGAAGTAATTTCTTTGGTTTCACTGCAGAGAAAGGAAGGAGTTTGTGTTTCTCTTCACTATTGAGCTGGAACAGTCCGTGGCTAATACCCATTTGCAAAACCATACTGGGAGAAAACTTTTTACTCTCTCTGCTTTCTGACCTCTCAGAAGACATTGTGGTCAAGTGTGGGCATTAAAAACTATATTGTGGGTTTCTATAAAAATGACAGGGAAGAAGAGAGATTTGTTTGTGCCCAACACTTGTACTAGATTAAGGCGATCAGATCATTGTCACTACCATAGATCCCATTGGGGTATCCAAAATTTTTCCCAGGGAGGACTTGTCATTCCCCTTCAGAGCTGCAGGGTTCTGCATACTGTGCTGAGGAGATGCAATTCCCTTTGGCTGGTTGCACTGAGATTCTCTCTGCTCTCAATGAAATCAATTATCTAGGCAATATTTACAATTAATGGTAGAAGACTTACACTGTCAGGGTCAACTGTACCAAAATATTTGGGCATGTGGATTAAGCCACAATTACTCCATGGGAATCTGAGGCTGGAGCAGGAAAGGGGACCAGGGGCAGACTGGGGCCAGTTTCTGAATTAGCAATGGGATCTAACTAAATGGCAGAAAGGACTTCACTTAGAGGCCAGAGAGAGTGTTTCTGCTCAACTTCTGGCATTAACAAGCTGTGTCACGTACAGCAAGACTTCACGTCAGAATGACCTACTCTACATCTGTAAAATGAAGGCGGGAAGTCAAATGGTTTTAGTTAGTATTTACAAAGCAAATGCTGAACATTAGACACTGTAGTAAGCATTATTTCATTGAATCCTCATAATAACCTTTTATGCAAAACAAGAAGGATAAGTCAAATTCCCCAAGGTCACACAGCTAGTAATTTTCAAAGACCAGGGGAACTCTGAACTCTTTCTAACTAATTTGAATGACCATTGCTAAGAATCAAGTGGAAGACTCTATGTCCCAAGTAAGGCTCCAGTTGATTTATTTTATTTTATTTTTTATTATTATTGAAGGGATATTGCATTTTGACAATGACTTCTTTTGAGGTGTACATAGTGGTATTTTTACATTTACATTTCGTAGAGTAGATTTACTAATATTCTTCCCCTTTTTTCTCCCTTCATTTATAGTTAATTCCCTTCATCCCATTTCTCCCACCACTCCCCAGTCACTTTGGTACCCCCTAATTTGCCTTTTTGTCTCTCATCTCTAAGAGTCCCTAGTTGTTTAGAGTAGTGTTCTCTCCTTCTCTCTCTCCCTGCCTCCCCATTTTTAGTGTTGTTTAATTGATGACATTTATTTGTTTTCTCTTTACCCATCATATGAGTGCTATCACATGATGCCTGTCCTTCTCCTTCTGTTTTACCTCACTAAGCATAATTCTGTCCAAGTCCATCCATGTTGTTGCAAATGGCAGGATCAATCCTTTTTGATGGCTGCATAAAATTCCATAATGTATATGTACCACATCTTCTTTATCCACCCATTTGTTGATGGGCATTTAGGTAGTTTCCAGCCCTTAGTTATTGTGAATTGTGCTAAGAGAACATGGGGGTGCATATGTCTCTTTGGATAAGTGTTTTTGTGTCATTGGGGTAAATGCCCAGTAGAGAAATTGCTGAATCATATGGAATTTCCATTCTCATTCTTTGAGGACTCTCCATACTGCTTTCCAGAATGGTTATACTACTTTACATTCCCACCAACAGTCAATTAGAGTTCCCTTTTCTCCACATCCTCTCCAGCACTGATTATTCCCATTTTTTGGATAACAGCCATTCTTACCTGTGTGAGTTCATATCATCGTTGTTTTGATTTGCATTTCCCTGATGACAGGAGATGTAGAGCATCTTTTCATGAACCTGTTAGACATTTGTCTGTCTTCCTTGGAGAGGTATCTATTAAGGACCTGTTAGACATTTGTCTGTCTTCCTTGGAGAGGTATCTATTAAGGTCATCAGCCCATTTTTTTATTGGATTGCTTGTATTTTTGTTGTTCAATTTTTGAGTTCTTTGTGTACCTTTAGATATTAATTCCTTACCTGAGGGGTGAGAAGCAAATATCTTTTCCCACTCAGTTGGATGCCTTTTTGTTTTTAGCGAGTTTCTCTTGCTGAATAGAAACTTTTCAGTTTTACATAATCCCAATTATTTATTTTGGATTTGATTTGCCTTGCAATGGAAGTTGAGTTGCCAAAGATATCTCCTAGGTCTATATCTAATCATATTTTGCTTCCATTCTTTTCTGTGTTTGATGGTTTCTGGGCTTATGTCTAGGTCTTTAATCCATTTTGAGTTAATTTTTGTGTATGATCTAGGTAATGGTCTAGTTTCAGTCTTCTGCATGTGACTGATCAGTTTTCCCAGCACCATTTATTAAAGAGGCTGTCCTTGCCCCATTGTAAGTTTTTGGCTCCTTTGTCAAAAATTAGGTGTCCATATATGTGTGGATTTATTTCTGGACTTTCAATTCTGTCCCACTGATCTATTTTTGTGTTTTTACATCAGTGCCATGCTCTTTTAATTATTATTCCTTCATAGTAGAATTTGAAGTCAGGGAGCATGACTCCTCCATTGTTGTTTTTTGTTTGAGGACAGTTTTTGCTATCATGGGTTGTTTGTTGTTCTAGATAAATTTTATTATTTTGTGTTCTATGTCTGTGAAGAATGTCTTTGGAATTTTGATGGAGATAGCATTGAATCTATATATTGCCTTGGGCAGTATGACCATTTTGATTATGCTGATTCTTCTGATCCATGAGCATGGAATATCTTTCCATTTATTTGTGTAATCTTCTATTTCTTTTAGCAATGTCCTATAGTTCTCTTAGTATAGGTCCTTCACTTCTTGGGTTAGGTTTATTCCAAGGTATTTCTTTCTTTTTTTTGGTGCAATTGTAAACAGTATTGTTTTCTTCAGTTCTCTTTCTGTATTTTCATTTTTGGCATACAGAAATGCAACAGATTTTTTAATGTTAATTTTGTAGCCTTCCTCTTTTTATATTTGTTTATTATTTCTAGCAACTTTTTACTTGATTCTTTGGGAGTTCTCTATGTATATTACCATGTCATCTGTGAAAAGTGATAGCTTCACTTCTTTTCCTATTTGGATACCTTTTATATCTTTTTGTTGTCTAATTACATTGGCCAAGATCTCCAGCACTGTATTGAATAGTAATGGTGAGAGTGGACATCCTTGTCTTGTCCCTGATCTTAGGGGAAAGTTCTCAGTTTTTTTCAGTTGAGTACAATATTGGCTGTGGGCTTGTCATATATAGCCTTAATTATGTTGAAGTATGTTCCTTCTATAGCTATTTTTGGAGGGTTTAACATAAAAGGGTGTTGAATCTTGTCAAATGCTTTTTCCTCATCTATTGAGATGATTATGTGGTTTTGTCCTTGTTTATTGATCAGTGTATCACATTTATTGATCTATGTATGTTGCACCATCCCTGCATCCCTGGAATAAATCCCACTTGATTATGGTGTATGGCTCTTTTTATATGTTGTTAAATTCAATTTGCTAGTATTTTGTTGAGAAGTTTTGTGTCTGTATTCATTAAGGATATCAATCTGAAGTTCTCTTTTTTGGTGTAGTCTTTATCTGGTCCTGGAATCAGTATAATATTGGCATCATAAAAAGTGTTTGGAAGTTTTGCCTCTCTTCTATTTTTTGGAAAAGTTTAAGGAGGATTGGAATATAATTCTTATTTGAATGCTTTGTAGAATTCGCTGGTGAAACATTCTGGTCCAGGACTTTTGTTTCTGGAAAGGGTTTTTGATCATTACTTCAATTTCCTTGCTTATGATAAATCAGTTCATGGTTTCCAGTTCTTCTCTGTTTAGTTTTTGGATTTGTACCTTTCCAGAAATGTGTCCATTTCTTCTAGGTTATTCTGTTTGTTGCCATATATTTGCACATAGTATTCTCTTATAATCCTCTCTATTTCTATTATATTTATTGTAATCATTCTTTTTAAATTTTTGATTCTATTCATTTGTGTTTTCTCTCTCCATTTTTTGTGAATCTGGCTAATTCTTTTTTTCTAATTCTTTCAAAAAACCAACTTTTGGATTCACTGATTTTTTGAACAGTCTTTCTGATCTGTATTTCATTGATTTCTGACCTACTCTTTATTATTTCTTTCTTTCTGTTCTATTTAGGCTTCTGTTTTTTCTGCTTTTTCTAGCTCCTTTAGGTGATGGCTTAAGTTTTTTATTTGTGATTCTTCCTGTTTTCTGAGGTAGGAGGGTACCGCTAGAAATTTCCTTCTTATTACTCCTTTTGCTGAATCCCATCGTTTCTGAAATGTCATTTTTTTTTATTTTAATTTGATTCCAGGCATTTTAAAATTTCTTCCTTAATTTCCTCTTTTACCCATTGGTTGCTCGGCAATATGTTGTTTAATCGCCACTCTTTTGCACTTTTCCTCTCTGTCTCCTTTTGGTTGATCTCTAGTTCTATGCCATTGTGATCTGAAAAGATGCTGGATATGATTCCAATCTTTGAAAATTTACTGAGACTTGTTTCGTGTCCCAACATATGGTCTATCCTCCTCATGCTGTTCCATGAGCACTTGAGAAGAATGCGTAGTCTGTAGTTTTGTGGGGAAGTACTCTCTATATGTCTGTTAGATTCAGCGCTTCTTTTTTGTCGTCTAAAGATCTTGCTTCTTTGTTGATTCTCTGTCTGGATGATCTTTTACTGAAAGAGTAGTATTGAAGTCCCCTATTATTATTGTGTTGCTGTCAATATCCTTATTTAGATCTGTTAACATTTCCTTGATATATTTGGGTGCTCCTTTATTTGGTGCATAAATGTTAACATATATTAAGTATTTTGTTGTATTGATCCTTTTACCATTATATAATGTCCAACTTTATCTTTTAAAATTTTCTTTGGTTGAAAGGCTAACTTATCTGATATGAGTATAGCTGTTCCTGTTCTTTTGGATTCAGCGTTAATTTGGAGTACCATTTTCCATCCATCCACTTTAAATCATTGCTTGTATCTGGACCTAAGATGAGTTTCTTGTAGAAAACATGGAATTGGCTTATGTTTCTTAATCCATTTAGCAACTCTGTCTTTTGTGCCTTTTGATTGGCAAGTTCAATCCATTTACATTTACACTAATAATTGACATTTGAGAATTTACTACTGCCATTTTGATTTTTGTTTTCTGGTTATGTTGATCTCTTTGTTACTTTGCTATATTTTTGTGAAGTTTTTCCTCTTTGGTTTAGCTAGTAGGGCCTCTTTTAACATTTCTTATGGAGGAGGTCTCGTGGTTGCAAACTCTTAGCTTTTATTTGTTGGGAAAAACCTTATTTTCTCTCTCGAATTTGAAAGAGTTCTGCAGGATATAGTATCCTTGGTTGGCATTTTTTTGTCCTGACATATTTTGAAGACATCATTCCATTCTCTTCTAGCCTGTAGAGTTTCTGCTAAGAAGTCTGAAGTTACTCTGATACGAGGGCCTTTCTATGTATCTGCTTTTTTTCCCTGACTACCTTTAGAATTTTTCTTTGTCTTGGATTTTTGATAGTTTCACAATTATGTGTCTTGGTATAGTTTTTTAGAATATATGTAATTGGGTGTTCTGTTTGCCTCATTGACCTGTATGTTTGTTACTTGTTCTAGATTTGGGAAGTTTTCAGTCATTATTGCCTTGAAGATGTTCTCTGTTCCTCTCATTTTCTGTTTGCCTTCTGGGATATTCAGGATTCTAATGCTGCCTTTCCTTATGGTGTCAGATAGTTCTCTGAGTGTTTCTTCATTTTTTAATTTTGCATTTAATTTCTTTTTCTTCTTCTTGGCTCTTTTCTGCATTACTATCCTCTATATCTAATCCTTCCTCCATTTAGGTTATTATGGTTCCATAGCTTTCTATATTATTCTTAGCTTCATGAATTATCAACTTTAAATCCTGTGTTCCTGCTTGTTTTTTCTATAGAACTTCAATCTCTGTCTATTGGTGTTTATTTGTTTAAACGCTTTGTTTTGTTGACTTGAATTTTAACTCTGAATTTCTTTATGATTGCAGACTTGAATTCTTTATCTGTTAGAAAAAATATTCTTCCATATCTTCAAATTTAATTTCTGATGAGCTATCATTTTGTTGTGATTCCATTTCCTGAGGTTTCAGGATGTGTTGTTTTCCTGCCACCCCATGATTTGGGATCTTATCAATCTGCTAGTTTGTTTTAATTTCTACCACAGGGTGCTCCATTTTTGTTTTATTTTGTATTTTTGACCCTTACAGGCTTCCATAGTGTGTCTTGCTGTGTCAGGGAGTGTTGATGGCTGCTGAGTTGGGGTGGGAGTGGGCACAGAGTTTGGGGTGTAGTGATCATCTGTGAGCATATAGTTTTGCCACCTGATGGTGAGGGGGTAGTAGGTTTGTTTTGTTGGTAGAACTCTGTTGGCTGGGGCTATGTGACTTGAGTCTGCTGTTTGCGCTTATGTCCCTTGTATTCACCAAACCATCGGAGTCAAGTCCTTTCCATGGGCTCTTCTTCCAGGGGCTTAGCCACTGGATCCCGATTCCCAGGGGACCCAAGGTCCCAGGTATGTAGTGGAGGGCGCACAGCACCTATATGCTCCTGTTCTTTCTGTCTCCAATTATCTCCTTCTGGACTTTTTCTAGCCAAGAGCTGTCAGTAGTGTTGCTCAGTTGGCTCAGACTTGCGGCTCCCTTCTCTGACTGAGTTCGCACCACTAGAGGTTAGGGAGACTGCTATGTTCTTTCCACAGGAGAAGAGCGAGGCCGCAAGGGGATCATGCTGCTTCTAGCCCCTGGCATGAGAAGACAAAGGCCGCATACCTTTACCACCACTGAGCTTCCATTTCTGTGGTTCCCCTTTGTTAGCCAAGAGTCGCCGGCAGTGTTGCTCAGTTCGGCTCAGGCTTATGACTCCCTGCTCTGAGTTCACACCACCAGAAATCATGGGGCTGCCCCTGCACCATGAGAAGAGGGACTCAGCAGCAGGATCCTACTGTCTCAAACCTTGGGTGGGTCCTGGAAGTCATTGTGACTGTTTTGCACTCATTATAATGTCTGCATGGCCTGCGCAGCTCCCTCTGGGCTCTGGTAGGGGAAGACAGATCATGTCCTCACTGCAACACTCTCCTTTCTGGGGATTCCCCTTTGCTGTTGTATTCTCCATTAAATCCCCACCCCTCTCACCCACCTGTGGAGCCAGCTGTTAGTCTTTTTCTGTTCTCTAAATTGTTCTGGCTAACGGTGAAGCAGGAAAATCCCTTTCTCTGTGTTAACTCCAAAAAACTGTTTTTATTTCCCTGTGCAGTATCTCAGTGCTCGCTCCCCATTGACACCACCTTTGAATCTCCAGTTAATTTTGATTCTTGCTGTCCAAAGTCCATAAACCAACAGCATGTGTAGCATCACTGGCAATCTTTATGGAATTTCAGAGCCCATCTGCATTTATTAATCAGAATCCGCATTTCAAAGCAGATAACAAGATTATTCACGTGCTTATTAAAGTTTGAGAGGAACTGATCTCAGGCTGAGCACAGGTCAGTCATATTGGAACCACTGCAAGGTGTTTGTTTTCTGTCACTTCTGGTAAGCTACAAAGGCCTTTGACTAAGGTGTCATGAGAGAGTCTCTGTGCCTTTCTCCCCACAATTTAGTTGTCCAAGGCTAGGATCTGTGTTTCATTTTGATATTTTTTACCCAAGTCATATTCTCCTGATTGCCTGTTCCACTTCCAAAAGGAACCTTCCAGTAGCTGGAAGAGATCTTTGTGGACTGACCACAACAGGGAGGCCATTATGAGCAGATTAATGTATGTGCAAGATGAAATTCTCCAATGTCCTTTTTCAGGCAGAAGAAATAGCTGTTCTAACTCTCCCACTGGCTGCCTCCTTTGTTTAACAATGACTCTGTACAAAAGCTTTTCTATGGAAAGATAATTGGATTTCTAACACTATTTGTTCAAAATTCACTTTAACATTATAATGGCCCCAGTTACATTGTTTGTATCAACTTGTCAGTAATAAAGTGCCAATTTCTGAATAAATATCTAGATTTTTGTACATACATCTAGCATTACCAAAATAAAAAGGGAAAAAGATGACAGAAATAGAAATCCATTAATGAAAACAGATACCACTTATGCCTTGCTGAGCTAAACTTAAATGCTCTAGGTAAGTTTAGGTTTTCAAATCTAAATACTATTTTTATCTTACTTATGTATTTGCTTAGTATTTAATCACTGCGGTACTTCTGGCAAATGTGTCAGTGAAGAAGAATACAGCCCACCATATTCATGACTGAAGTGCTAGTTTAATGCAATGTAAAATGAATTAAACATATACCTTAATTTTAGAGTGATTATTCCTCCCTTGCAATGGAGATTGCAACAGAACTTCATTTCCTGAATACTTAGAAGTTCTCCCTTTGATATTTTTAGGGCAAAGGTAAAGTATGTGTGGGTATTTCTAGGGATTTTGTGTTTCCATTAGGTATGTTAGATATTTCTGTTTTACCTTTACAGATATGTAATAACAATGAATATTGTCCATGTTTTTCTTTCTCTGCTCTTACCCCTGGACAAGAAGAGGCTGCCACCAGATATCTGAAGGAAGAAGTGGTATGCATTTGCTAAGCAAGGGATAATTATGTAAAACACAACCTCTGAACAAATGGCTGCTCTTATATGGGGTTTGGGGAAACAGTGGGCAGAGACTGGTGGCCTCTCAGAAGAGAGCCTAGCCTGGGATTGGCTGACTTGTTGCCATGGAAAGTTGTTACTGTTGCTGATAGGTGGGCTTTCAGAAGCATGGTTCCTAGTTCAAACTTGTCATTAATTGGGGAGGGCTTAAAACAGATTCTGGTAGTTACTTGTAACTCTGATCAAAGGATAGTCAGAACTTCTTGAATTAGAGTATTGTCACTTTTTCTGTCCACTTCCCATCTCAGACAGCCCATGCTGTGAATTATTAGGGTATCTAATATTTATGAGTCCATCAATCTTAAAGTGGACCCTCTCTCCTGGGATAAAATTGAAAATACACAGCTAATCCCCCTTCTAGAGGCAGCTTTGTTTAAAACTCATGTCTTCATTACCTTGAAACCCAAATTAGGCCACTCAAGTGCTATCACTGCTCTCAAACAACTGTATACAATTGAACTGTCCTCTGTCCCATTCTTTCAGGCTTCTTTCCAATCAACCAGCTGAGGAAACAGAAATCTAGGGCAATTTACCTCAGAAAATACAATTTATTATAAATTAAGAACATAACTGTTACTGTTAAGGGTGGAGTTTGAGCTTCACTTTTTGGACTAAAGCTATTTCTGAAAAGAAACAGAGCAGTGTGTCCATTAAGAGAAAAGGACAGGTAAACATTGATTCTAGTTCTAGCTGTGTCACTTATAAGCTGTGTGAAATGGAGAAAATCATTTCACATCCCTCAGCCTTAGTTTCCTTATTTGTAAAATAGGGATAGAACACAGGACTTGTTTCATAAGATTACTTTTTTCTTTTTTCATTGGAGTAACTTTGATTTTACACATTAAAATAAAATCACATGTGTAAGTTCCCCACATGTGCAGTTTCCCCATTTCTAAGAAATATAGCAACACACCCTGACCTCCACCAAATCACCAAGTGTTCTTCACCATTGTTTAGTGGACTCCACCACACTTGGCCTCCCTCCCCCACCCCTATTCGATCCCCTATTGGTAACCACAGTTCTTTTGCTGGTGTCCAAGGATTAGTTCTGTTTCATCTGTTCCTTTGTTTGTTTGTTTTATATTTACATTCCACCTATGAGTGAGATCATCTGATATTTTCTTTTGGCTTATTTCACTTAGCATAATCTCTAGTTCCATCCATGTTGATTCAAATGGTAGGATTTCATCTTTTCTAAGGGCTGTATAGTATTCCATTGTGTGTGTGTATGTAAATGTATGTGTATATATATATATATATATATATATATATATATACACATATACTCAAACATACATCTTCTTTATCCATTCATCTAATGTTGGGCACTCAGGTAATTTCCAGTTCTTAGTTATTGTGAACAGGGCTGCAATAAACATGCAGGTGCATAAATTTCTATGAATTAGTGTTTTTGTATCTTTTGTGTAAATACCCAAAAGTGGAATGTTGGGATAATATGAAATTTCCATCTTCAACTTCTTGAGGAATTTTAAAAATCTTTGATTAAACTTTCTTGTAAAATACAAACTGTATAAAAATAAGTTAGTGTTTACCTTATATTACTTGAGTCTTCTAATAGTTATTATTTGCTAAATTTTGTAATCTGAAAATGAATCTATTGTTTGACTTTTTAGCTTAGCTTGATTGACAAGAATTTAAGATTCCCTTTACTTCACATTTGACTTTTGTTACAGTTATTGAAAGGGTCATTTTTTTTCAAATATATTAAAGGATTTCACTCATTTTCCCAAGGGCCTCTTTTAATTCTCTGATATTTAAATCACTCTCTTTTGAAGCTCAAATTGTGTCCTCATCCAAGTCAGATGAAAGCCTGCATCTTTTGCAGGATATGCAATTTCACTTTGTTGCAATCAATTTGCATTTAATTTGCATTGTATTATTGACCACATGGGAGTGTTCAACAAAAATCTTGATGCCATGTGTGAGCATAGACACACGCATAAATCGAAAGTTATGACTAAATGAGAATTAATTATAAAAGTGGTCAGTTAATTAGTGAATTTTTTTCTATCCTGAGATTTTTGTTTTCCCATTCAATCTTGGAACTGCCTAGGAGTTGTTAATGAGTCCCCCTACACCCATTAAAATTTGTATATGATCCGATTCCCAAAAATTTGATTTGGAATCAGTTTCTTAAGGATCAGATTGTATTTCAAATGCCCTTGGTAGAAGATATCATTTTAAGGCATCCTTTGATGTTGCTCTAGTAAAACAAAAACCTTCCTGATCCCTGACTTAATCGGCTTTCATAAACCTGTATTTCTAAGAATCGCATTTTCTTGGAGCTGGGGACATCCATATTTCTTTGGTGAGTTGGGGATCAAGTTATGTCTCTTCATTTTCTCTCTGCAGGCAAGGGGCCAAGTCCAATACCAATTTGAAGTGGGCAAAGGTGGACCAAGCCTAGAAATAAGTTTTCCACTTGCAGAGAAAGAGTGCATTTCTATGTGGAGTGCCTCTCCTGTTTCCTTCTGCCTTGACTAACAGAGGTCTGCTTCAATCTTTCCTCTCAGTTCTCTGTAGGCAAGATAAGTTGATGATTAAAGGCATAAGCAGGCCAGGAAAGAATGACCCTTCTTTGTACTGAACACCTACCACAACCCTTAACACCCCCTGACATGTCTGGAAGGGGTAGTGTCTGATTTTTGTCACAATCACAAAAGTTATCCTTCCCCCATCTTGAACCAAATTCTACTTTGCCATCCTGTGGGATAAGCAGAGGATGGCTGAGATCAAACAAGATTTCATGGTGCTTTTGTTAGCTCTCTGAAACAGGCAGCTAGCAGTGGGAAGAAATTTAAACAAACAACAGGCTTTTAAAGGGGCTCCTTGAATGACCGTGTCTTGTCTTTGTAGATTGTGTTGTTCCCAGGTTCCTCAGTCTGACCTTAATATGATATGAAACTTGTATACTTGAAGAACTGAAGAGACATTTTGCATGTGCTTTGTTCTTTCTCTCTCTCTTTTTTGTTTTCTTCTCAAAGAGGACTGTGGGTGGGAAGGGAAAGTGGAGAGGAAGGGAGGAGAACATGTGAGGTGAGCCGGTGGGGGTCCTCTGGAGAGACACCATACTGTTAGTTGAGCAGAGGCCTTTTGAGGAGATGAGCAATGTCTACCCAGAAGTCCTCTGACAATGAAGTGCTTCTGCTGAAATTTCCGCTTGTCCTAGATCTCTGAAGCTCCCACACGCTGGCTGCCAAGACCCAAGCCAAATATTGACAGTCTCCAAGCCTCATTTAACCACATCTTCAGGCAGTTCTAAATGCCTGTAGCTTCACATTTAGGAGAGGGAAGAGAAAAACCCTTGGGAAAATCCTCTTTGAAAGTCTAAGTTCAAATTTTTTAAGTCAATGAGCAAGTCACACGTTTCTCTGCACTCACTGGGGCAGCTGATATTTGATCCCATCAAATATCTTACAGGACACCTGAGCCTTTAAGTGAGAGATCTCAGGGACTCTTTTAAACACAGTTCGAATAGCCCAGCCTCAGGGAACTGACCTGAGACTGCCTTCTGCAGGCTATGATTCTGTTCATAAAATCCTTTGGGTGGGACTGGGGTATCTAGAAGGTAGATTTAGGTACATTGCGCAACATTGGCATTGCAAAAGGGCATCAAGTGGTGGCCAGAGTCCTGTGACATTAAAGGTCAAGCCTGGCAGGTGGGCAGAGAGAGAGAAGCAGAGACTCCAAGAGGGCATTCAGGAGTTTCCTACCTTTTGTGGTTAGTATCTTAGCCATCAGGGGCTCAAGGCCATTTTGGGGAGAAAAGAGAAAAAGACGTCATACGTCAGCTCAGCAGAGTCTGAGTAAATGTCGACTCTAAAGGCCATGTTGCTCTGTATCAGAAAAAAGGATGTTTCAATGGGAAAATCCAGTGAGGGTCTATTCAAGGATCTATTATTATGTGCTTGCTTTGGAGGATCAGAGAGCAGGGAAGCCACGACCCTGCCCATGCAGGCTCTTACAGTCTAGTCGGGGAGATAATGAAGACACCTGACATTAGAAGCAAGGTTTTCCTGTGGGCAGCATGCCATATTAACAGAATCCTCTGGAATCTGATTTTGGGGCACAAATCCTGCCTCTATTAGTTTAGCAGATGTGTGACTTAGGAAAGCTACAGAACAGGCTCAGTCTCCTCATTTTCAAACATGCACGCCCTAGTGCCCTCCTCCCAGGGAAGGAACAGGGATCAAATGAGCTCTTCCTGCGATACACTGAGCTCATACAAGGTGCTATATAGACGCTAGTTGTTTTATGCATTATTATAGATGGAATATAATTAAGCTTTAAAGTAGGATCATGTGGCCTGGAGCAACCAAAAATTCAGAGAAACAGAAAGTAAGTTGGATATGAGGTGGGCTGGGAAAAGTGGCTTGGATTTAAGTCAGTGGTAGAGAAAAGACAAAATCATTTCAGAACAAGGAAAAAGAGGTGCGAGAAGGCACAGATAGCAATGTTTCTTCACGAGCCAGTTCGAACACCAGGCAGCCTGAAGTTGAGGCATGGTGAACAGGGAAGGAATTTGGACTCATTTACAAGGGCAGATCCTGACAACTGAACTGAGGCAAATCCAACTGGCTATGATGAAAGGAGGGAGAAATCTAACTTGTCTCTGAACAGGGGTGGTTGTGATGAAGTGGCGTTTCCAGGAGACCCAAGGGGAAAGAATTGCAGAATAATAATAGAGAGCTTGGAACCAGGCCAGTAAGCTAGGGCTATGTGATGGTGATCTGGGCGTGTGATAACAGGCATCTGAGGAAGAGTGGAGGGTGGATTAGAAGCAAGACATTTACAGTAAACCTGAAATAAGACCTGCTGACATGCACGTCTACAAAGTTCACACTGGGATAGGAAAACCTCAACTGAAACCGTCCCTTTAGATATTTTGACTTTAAGGAACAGAAATGCATGTAAGTTGAATCAATTAATTTAAGATTTGTGCACAAACAGGGGGACTCAGGAAAAGCTTAAACAAACAAATTAGCAAAAAGAGACTTCAGGGAACCAGTAACTGGAGAGTCTTCTCTAATCCAAATGCTCTAGGAAGATGCTTGTATGGTTTTCTGCCTATAATAGACTTAACTATGCTCCACATGTCTGCATCTCAGTTCTCTTATTTCTGAGAAACTCCCTCACTCTTTATTAAATATATATCTTTTCTACTCTTTATAGTGTAGTGGGGATAATGTTTACAATATAGTAAACTCATGTATTTTATTTTCCCTTTTAACTCAGATTCTTTGTAGCTTTCTACCTCTGAGGCCCAGCCATAAAATCCCTTATCCTATGAGAAAATAACAGATTTGAAAACCAAGCTGAGGCAGGAGAAGATTTTCCAAATGTTTTCAGAATCTCAGAACTAGCTTAAATGGGTCTGATCATAGAATTCCTCCCAGGGTGTAGTGATGTTCCCTTTTCAGAGAATTTGGCTATGTCCCAAGCCTGGAGTAGTAATGGTGGAAGGACGAAGTGGTGGAAAACCCTACCCTTTCTAGCCTGAAAGAATGTGGGCAGAAGGAAAGAGGCAGGGATGGAAGAAGAAATCCACTTTTCTCTTATAGCCTACCACACCACAAGGCCAAGCTTCAAAGGCAGTGGGTAGTTTTAGGCACATCTAAGTAACTTGGGGAAACAAGTAGCATGAAGATTTTCCTTCATCCACACCTGGGACTTAGGATGGCAGTCAATTCTTATGTTGCTCTCTGAAGTGGCTTCATCAAGGTGACCTGGTGGTACCGTGTGGCAGAAGAGATGAACTTCCTGATACGTTCATGTTTTTGTTCTGTTTTAGGTGCTCTAGTGATGCAGTTCAACATAGAGGGAACTCAAAGTTTGGGGAGCTTTTTTTCTCAGCAAGAGTGCTTTGATGCTGTGTCAGATGAATGGAAGTCACAGCCCTTTAGCATCAATAAGAGCAGAGAGAGGCCACATGAGCCAGGTAGGGCCATCAGTCATGAGCCCAACAGCAAGAGACCAGGTCAAAGTGATACCACCTGCCAATGGCACTTGTCATCAGGTGGTCAAGGGTGTGGAGACTAGAGACAAGGATATTGCAGGGGTTTTAGGCCTTTTACCCTTCAAAACCTCAAGGTTATGTAAAGCCCACATGACTCTTAGATGCAGACTCCATACTGAAATACATAAGAGAAAGAAATAAAATTCTAAAATATTGAGTAATGCCTGGAGAAATGTCAAAATTACTACATCAAGGTGAGAATTGGACTTAGGTGTTTGTTTTATTTTACTTTGTTCTTTTCTTTAACCCAATAGAAGGGGGCTCACGAAGGAGATTAAAGGGGTTACAAATCAAATGAGGAAGCTATGTTTTGTCTACACAGCAGATTTGTAGTTTAAATAAATTTATTGCCCTACCACCAGTGTCAGCTTACTCATAGTTTCCATTCTCTCAAAAACCTCACTTGAATGTGATCCATTATGATCTCTCAGCCAACTTTCCAATTGTTCTTGAAATCATTACCTACAATTTCATTTCTCACTGTTAAGTGTCTGATTTACACACAATTTATTAGTTCAAGGACTCCCCAGAGAGTTGGCATGGCCCAGATTTTTTTTTTTTTTTTTGTATGGATTGAAGTTTGAATTTTGGGTTAGGAAATAGGCAACAGAATCATACACAGGGAATGTTCCAGGAAAATGTCTTAGATAAATTAATAGAATAGTCAATTCTTTGCTATGCCATCTATTTTAAAGTCATGACCAGAGGAGAACTTGGAAAAATGCCTTGCAAAGGTGTAGAAATGTTCTGTCTTGACAACACCTCCCTTCTTCATGTTTTTACTGGACTATGCAATTGGGATTGAGTTTCTCCACTACCAGAAATTAGATTAGGGGGTTCTATAAACTTTACCTCCTATTCCCAGTCAGGGAATCAGGAACCAGTCAAGATTTTTTATATAGTATTTCATTTATGCATCCTAGTTAATCAGATATTAGTTAAAATTTTGCTCCTATATATTCTAAATGGAATATGACTTTTCTAAGAATCTGAATATGCTAAAAGAAATAAACTCAAATCATACTACACACTATTCTTATTTGAGGTTTCAGAAGGTAGTTCAGTATTTTGCCTTCTCTCTGGGTTATAATTATGAAAATCAGTTACCATTGTTCTTTCTTTGTGTGTCTGAGAGAGTTTTAGTTTATAGTTTAAATAAGTTTATAGTTCTATCTCATGATGCATTTATTCCAAGTTTTATTCCAATGCAAAGTAACTTTGAGGTGTCCTGTGGTGTATTTCCTACCATATAAACATCTTTGTCAAGAACTCCACATGTTCACACAGCAGGAATGGTGAGGTTCATTTAAGGGGAACCGGTTTCAAAGCCCATTGCAGGTGATCTGTACTTCCTCGTGAGCATGGGGCTAATGAGCCTCAGAAAGCCACATGATGACCTGAGGATGTTTGGAAAAACAGGTAGCTTTTGGCATACTCTTTTGTCTGCTGTCAGTATAAATCTAAACTTGTCCTTTTCTCAGGTTTTATGTCAGTGACAAGAGGGACATACTAAGTTGTGGACTTTGTAGCTGACATCAATTTTCAACCTGGGTGTTATTCTCTATTCAAAGTATTGCATGGGTTTACCAAAGGCCAAACCAAGAGACCAATAGAAATGGGAAGTCTCTTTTATCCTAATTTAGTGTCATTCTTTAGTGTCATGAGAAAATAACTTGACTTCATTATCAGTTATAATTGTTGAAAAATAGAACAAGATAGAAGCATATTATGAATGAAAGTATCTTCAGCTATACTTTCAGGGAGGAGACAGTTTATCATCCTAATCCCATGACCCTGTGACTCAACAATTAATTTATTTTCATTTGAATAGTATTTAGTGAATATTTACTATATGCCAGATTATAAATTGCTGAGGAAGGGATAGATCTTCTTAGCTAGTTTTTTTTTTTTTTGAACTTCAGCTCTGATGTATTAGAGTATTTGTTTTGTGAAACTTTTACACCTACCACAGCTCAGTATCTGAAGAGAGAAGAGCTATGTAGAGTGAACAACTTTGAGTGAAGGGTAAGTGAAAGGGGAGAGGCTTCTGAGAATTCATAGTCAGTTGTTCAACCACAGATGAGAGAAAGGGGAAGTTGGGAGCCTCTTTCCATAAGCACCTAATCAGTAAGGAGTACTAGTTTAACTGGACATGGGAAAAACAAGAACATAGGTTTGGGGAAGAACTCTTCTCATGGGTTATGTTTTATGTGGTTGGAAGAAATACTAGGATAAGGTGGGTGGCTGGGATAGTGCATTGTGAAATTACTCATGGGGTAGGCATGGTAACTATGAATGTTAAAGTATAGTTTTGTTTTGCTGATTTGCCACATATTTGTAAGCCAGAGCTGAGTTGCTCAAAAAATAAAAGAAACAAGTTTCCTCAGATTGAGGACCCTCTTCTCTCTCCTTTTTCCCAGTTGCACGTGGTCTGTCTTCTAAGTCAAACAAATACTTAAAGAATATTCTAAAGAGTTTCAAGTGATTAGTTTGGTAAGATTTCTGATTCCATGTTTAACCATATTTTTAAAATTAAATTTTTTATTGCAGTAACTGATTTTCTGCATTAAAATAAATGCGTAGTTTGCCACATGTACAGTTTCCCCATTCCTAAGACATAAATCAACACACCCTGCTGCCCATCAAATCACCTAGTGTTCTTCACCATTGTCTAATGGACTCCACAACCATTTGCCACTCCCTCCCCTAACCATCCCATTCCTTACTGATAACCTCAGTTCTACTGAAAGTGTCCAAGGGTTGGTTTTGCTTCATCTGTTACTTTGTTTTGTCTATTCACAATTTATCTGTGAGTGAGGTCGTCTGGTGTCTTACTTTCTTCTTTTGGCTTTTTCACTTAGTGTAATCTCCTCTAGATCCATCCTTATTGATTCAAATGACAAGATTCCATCTCTTCTAAGGGCTGTGTAATATTCCATTGTGTTTATGTATCACCTCTTATCCATTCATCTGACATTGGGCACTTACGTAGTTTCCAGTTCTTAGCTATTGTGAATAGGTCTACAATAAACATGGGGGTGCATGAATCTCTGTGAGTTAGCATTTTTGTACCCAGAGTGGCGTGGTGGGATCATACGGAATGTCCATCTTCAACTTTTTGAGGAATCTCCAAACTTCTCCACAGGAGTTGCACCAATTTGCACCCCCACCAATGGTGTAAACACATTCCCCTTTTTCCACATCCTCACCAACATTCGTTGTTTCCAGACTTTTTTGTAATAGTCTCTCAGGTGTAAGATGATATCTTATTGTTGGTTTAATTTGTATTTCCCTTATAGCCAGCGAGTAGGAACATCTGTTCATGTGCTTGCTGGTCATCCGTATATCCTCTTCAGAAAAAAATGTGTCTCCAATTCCTCTTCCCATGTTTTGATTGAATTGCCTGTTTTTCTGTTATTGAGTTTTATGAGTTCTTTTTATATTTTAGATATTAAGCCTTTCTCAAAAATATGAAACACAAATATCTTTTCCCAGTTAGTAGGTTGCCTTTTGGTTTTGGTGATATTTTCTTTTACTGAAAAGATTTTTAGTTCGATGTAGTCCCAGTGGTTTTTCCTTTTGCTTCCGTTGATGCTGGAGGTGAGTCCCCAAAGTCCCCTCTGGCTGATGTCATGGAAAGTCTCTCCTGTGTTGTCCTCCAAGAATTTTATGGTTTCAGGTCTTATGTCCAAGTCTCTAGTCCATTTGAATTAACTTTTGTGAATGGTATTAGAGAGTAGTCTAGCTTCATCCTTTTGCATGTGGCTGTCCCATTTTCCCAACCCTATTTATTGAAGTCTTTCTTTTCTCCATAGTATGCTTTTGGCTCCTTTATTATAGATTAACTGACTATGTGAGTGGCTCAGTTTCTGGTGATTTCGTTCTGTTCCACTGACAGTATCTCTGTTATTATTCCAGTACCATACTGTTTTGATTAATTATTGCTTTGTAATATAGCTCAATATCTGGGAGTATAATCCCTCCAGATTTTTTCTTTTTTCTAATAATTGCTTTGGCTATTCAGGGTATTTTGCTGTTTCATACAAATTTTAAGATTTTTTTTTTGTTATATTTCCTGGAAATAAGCCCTTGGGACTTTATAGGAATTGCATTAAATCTGTATATTGCTTTGGTTAAGATGATGATTTTAATGATGCTTATTCTTCCTAGCCATGAGCAGAAGATATCTCTCCATTTCTTTGTGTCCTCCTCTATTTATTTTAAGAAGGAATTGTAATTTTCATTGTACAGGCCTTTTACTTCCTTTGTTAGATGCATGCCCAGGTATTTTATTTAACTTCTATTTTAAAAAGTGTTATTTTCATGATTTCATTTTCTTTTAGCATGTTGTTTACATATAAAAATGCAATAGATTTTTGTGCATTGTTTTGTAGCCTGTCAGTTTACTGTATTCATTGATGAGCTCTAGAAGTTTTTTTGACATTTATTTTTAGGGTTTTCAATATATAATCATGTCATCAGCAAATAATCATAGTTTTACTTCCTTCTTTCCAATTTGAATTCATTTTACTTTATTTTCTTGCCTAATTGCTCTGGCTAAGACCTCTAGTACAATGTTAAATAGTAGTGGTGAAAATGGACAACCTTGCCTTGTTCCTGACCTTAGAGGAAATACCTTCAATATTTTTGCCATTGACTATGATGTTGGCTGTGGTTTTTTGTATTTTAAACATATTTTTTTTCTTCTTTGGGATCTAATATTTGAATGCTTTGAAAAGGAGGATTTATAAAACCACATGAGGATTTAAGGGAGATGTGGAAATAGAGGTGAATACTCTTCCATCGTTTTATCCAACATTCTCCTAATGAAGCAGAACAGCTTTTTAAAGAAGTGATGTACATTTGTCTTTGACCATCTCTTTCTTTTCTACTGTAACACCTTCCTTCTGCCAGGTATCTGTTCTGTATGGGTGAGCTCTGACAGCATAGGTTTCCCCATTGTGTCTCCTGATATTTTTTTAAATCATTCTTCATCCCAATTTAAGACCTCTCTAATATATTTTTACTGAAGGATCATATTCTGAAATAATGGTTGACCTTGGATCCATATCTAATCTCTATGCCTGTCTATTGGGACGATTTCAAAAAAAACAAAGCATAAGAGAGTTTGTTGCAAAGTCATGCATCTGTCTTGGTAGGCTCTGGGACAAATGGAGAATGATTTGGGGGCATGAGCATTTGACAGTGACACTTTTACAACCAGAATACTTGAGGGGATTCAAAATGAAGATTGCTCTCTTCTTTCAGCCTCACTCGTTAAGTTCCAAGCTATCTTCAGATACAATGTAAATTAGTGGACAACAGGGTTTGTTGTGTGCTCTTTCCCTCATTTTCCTTTTAAATGTCCTCCTCAGTTTGTAGACCAACACTTCTTAGGAACAGATAATAGTTTTTCAGTCTTTTTCTATTTAGGAGGAGGGGCTGATGATTCATTAGTGAGTCTTTTTCCCTACTGTGAACAACAGGTGCATGGAAATCATAGTCTTGGAGAACAGGCTGTAGTGATAAGACTTTGATCTACTCTGTGGGAAGTGGGAGTGCCTGTCACTTTAACTGATGCATGCATTTGGGATCTAATGCTATTTCAAAGAGCTTAGTCTGCAGCAGAACAGTAGTCAGTTCTCATTTGGGATTCTAAAATGAGCTGGAGAATATTACCTGGGGAGAGGTGTGTAAATATTTTCCATTCGTTTCTTATGATCATAGATTAGAGTTTAAATTGATTTGTTTAGGACCTACATCTGTGGACAGTTTTCACATGAAAGAGACTTAGCAAAATTCCTCTTACATGATATTTATTTGGACCAACAAGCCCCATTGCAATGTGAAATCAAAATCCCCTTACCTTGAGGGTTCTTCCTTCATGGTGGTGATTCCTTTTTTATATCTAGTAGTCAATCTCTTTGCTTCCTCAAATTTATTTTTGTTTTGTTTTGTTTTGTTTTTTTCCTGAGTGGAGAAGCAGAATTTTAAGACTAAATGGACAACAACAGAGAGTGGAGCATTTCTTGTTTTGTTCCTGACACGGAAATTTATCAGACTGTTTGGCTAAAGAGATTCATGAGAAATAAATAAACAGTTTTATGAACTGAGATTTTCTATAAGTATATTCCAACACAGACCATCTCCTGGAGACAGGTAACATATTTTCTTTACTCTGAATTTTAAGAGACTGTGAGTTGTTAGCAACTATTTGCTAAGAGCATAGAGGCAAAGACTCTGAGTGAAGTCAGAGAAGTATACAGTCTGACTCCAGTTTGTTTGCCTGAATTATATAGCTTCATTTCTTTTTTTCTTTTCCCTCTCATGTACTATTTAATCCTATCCTAGCTTCTTAATAAGATAAGAGATGAAAACCAGTATCAACTTTAACTATAACATTCCACTCTCAAAAAGAGATCTAGAATAAGAAGAATCTGGCATTTACTTATTGAACAAAGAGGACACCAATTCTATTATACAAAGAATTTTTAAGATTGAGTTTTATTTGCAGTCAAATGTGAATTTAGAATTTGAAATAGAATTGTACTCAGAAGCAAATAACATAAGAAGTTACAAACTATTAAAATTCATTGTGGGGTAATCTATACTTTAAAGATTATATATATAGAAGATATTTCATTGTGTAGTAACCTAATTTGTTTAATTAAAATTGTTTTCCAATGGAATTTATAAATCAGAGGAAGATTTTGTATATGCCATGATTAAATAAGTTTAAATGATCATTGAAATTTCTGTCAGACCCTGGGAAACAAAGAGGGCTGAAGAGGAGAGAAACTGAAAATCCCATACTGAGGGCATATTGAGAAGTATCTCTTTTTCTGAATCTGATCTCTCAGAAGGAATAACTAAAATAAAAAATTTCACTTGAAGAGAAGTCAATGACGATATGCTTTACCAACCACAGTGCTGTTCATATACAACATTTCATTGAGTCTTCATAAAACCCGTAGAGGAGGTATAATCCCATTTCAAGGCATGAAATATAGGTAGGTTGATATGGAGGTACACTGCCCAGTTGTCCTGGAATACTCATATCCTAAACACAAGTCATGTGTTCTTTTTTCTAACCCACAAGGTCTTCCAAGTAAACGTCCGCAGTGGATAATTCATCTAGTTACAAAAATTGAGAATGAGGTTAAGGATGCCAGATTTAGCAGATAAAATATAGAAATCCTGCAGATATTGTATGAAACATGCCTATACTATGAATGAAATCATTCATTATTTATCTGAAATTCAAATTTAACTGGTGTTCTGTATTTTATAGGACAATTCTAAGTGGGGTGTTATGGGCACATGTTGAAAGAGAGGAACTTGAAGGAAAAAGCAGATAAGAAATAGGAACTTAACAATGAGTCTAAAGACAAATGAACAGTAAGAATCTTCCTAAGGAAAAAATGATGAGCCTTACTTACTCCATTTTCACATAAAACTGCAAGAAATGTGTGCTGATAGAGATACCTTACTCTTGGTAAGCTGGAAAAAAGTATTGCATGTGGAAAACATTGGAAGTTGATATTGTTTGTAATAGACAAGTGAGGTATGCCATTATAAAGCTAATGACTAATGCCTTGGACACCAATATAGCCTTTCATTATACAAGTATTGAGTGATTGAACTTAAGGTCACAAATTTTGTAGTGATATTCCTAGTCATGTATAAGCTTTGTCTCTTTGACCAGGTTATATAACATATTGGGGTTTCAATGCCTTTATTTGCAGAAGATTGATAGGAGCTAGGAGTTGGCAATCTTTGGTATTCTTTGGCTCACATCTGTGTAACTTCAATGCTTGCCTTTTTCACTAAATGTCATTCTTCATGTCTCTCTGTCTTCATATAAGAGCACCAGTCATGCTGGATTAGGAAACTACTCTAATCCAGTATGCTCTTATTCTAGGTCATTACATTGCAATTATCCTGTTTCCAAATAAAGGTCATATTCTGAGATCCTGGGGATTAGGACTTCACATGTCTTTTTGGGGGGAGATAATCTGATCTATAATCGATCCCATATGAGATACCATGTTATATTTAGCTACCATGTCTCCTTTGGCTTCGCTTGACTGTGGTTGTTTCTCAAACTTCCCTTCTTTTTAATGACCTTGACAGTTTTGAGGAATATTGGTCAGATATTTTGTATGATGAACCACTGAAGATGTTCTCAACAATTTATTAAAGTTATCTATGTTCCATTCCCTGCCTTATTACCCTCAGAGTAACTATCTCATTTGCTGTAACTTCAGGTCTTGTAAAATCATAGATCTCTTCAAAAATTCTAAGCAATGGTGAGATAAGTCAGAAGGAAAAAGATAAGCATTGTATGATTTCACTCGTATGTAGCACATAGAGAAACTAACCAACAAAATAAACTAAATCAAACAAAAATACAATTTTAGTCTATTAGAATCAAATTAGTAGCTATCAGAGGAAAGGTGGAAGGCGTGGGAAAATTAGCTAAAAGGGACCAATTTGATGATAAAGGATAGAATTGGAACTGATGGTAAACTTAATGTATTATATGCAGATGATTTACAGTGATGCACATAATGTTATGATGCAATGTTACATCAATAAAATTTAACTATTAGTTTAAAATTCTAAGCAAGATGAGAAAATATACAGCAGAGAATCTCTGTGCTTACAGATATTATTGCCTACTTTCTAGCTATTTGTGAACTTGACCATCAGGTATGAACTTGGTGCTCTCAACCAGCTTATATAGAGCATTAAGAACTGTAAGTATTTCAATTATGAGGCTATTGAATTAATGGTTAGGATGACTGACTATTCATTGTATTCTGTCTGAATTGGATCACTGAACTCTTTGAGCTTCTCCTGAGTTATTTCTCATGTTAAGTTGTATTTTAAAATAAGACATATATTATACCTTGATTGCAAAACATGACCAATCTTGAGCACTTGACTGACACATAGGTAGATTTTAGCGACTTACTTTGGCTTTGTTGGGCAAAAAGTAAATAAATGGTGTCTTACGGAGGTTATATACAAAGTAGACAAATTTTAGTTCAAATCTCGTCTGTTTACTAGTATAAAACTTAAGGTATGGTTTGAATATCCTTAAGAGTCAAAATGGAAGTAATGAAATCTATTTTAAAAGGTTATTGTGGAGGGAAAAACGATATAATGCATGTATAGCATCTTTAGTATAGTGTCTGACCTATAGAGCTCTGGAGAGGGCACCCCCACACCCAATTTCTGAACTCCTTTCCCTAATAAAACTTCCTCTTCCTTCCATATCTTTCCCCCTCCCTTCAAGTACTTAAGACTTTGCTTCATTCTCTGGTTTCATTCATAGTTCCTAAGTTCAGTGTTTTTTCCAGACCTCTATTCACTCAAATGTCCCAATTCAAAATAGCTTAAAGCTCTCATCCTATTTCCTGAAATTCTGACCTCCAATGTCAAGACAAAGAATTTTGTTTAGTTGGTTAAAGAAGCTTATAAACTGTAAATAACTTATAGACATGAATACATTCAAACACATTATTAATAAATTAGTTTATGTTATTTTGTTCAAGCATATTTCTGATTTGTGTGTGTATGTATGTATGTGTATGTGTGTGCACACACACACACACTCAAGGTCTTTCCATGACTTGTGTCCAACCTGAGAGTCTATAGTATATGGTGATTAGGAGCTCCGGAATTAATCTGCTAAGTTTCATATCCAGACTTAGTCTCATATTAGCTATGTGACTTTGAGCAAGTCACTTAGGCTTTCTATGAATTAGTATCTCTCTTTAAAATAGGTCTGATATGATTGTTATGCAGTGAAATTAGATGATTATGTAACATGCTCAAAAGTGAATGGCACATACTAAGTCAGCTAGTAAGTACTAGCTCTCATGATGGCTGATAATCAAGGCAGTCATCCCCTACCCCCACCTCTGTTTTGGATTTCAGAAAAGGTGGGACACAATTTGTTGGTTCTTTTTCAGAAGGTTCCTACTGATGAGAAGAGCACCGCCTTTTGTTTTGTCTATAACCAGAGAGCAAACATCCAGGAACTCAGCATCAAAGGATAAAGTATTTGAAGGTTTATATCTAAACTGAATTGTACCCTTCCCACTAAACTCATGGTGAAGCCCTTACTTCCAGTATGATCATTTTTGGACATGGGGCCTTTGAAGAGTTATCAGGGCAGGGCTCATGATGTACATGCCTGCCTAAGAAGAGATACCAAGGAGTTCTCTCTTATTTTCTCTGTCTTTTGAGGACACAGCAATAAAACAACAATCTGCAACAAGGGAGAGAGTCCTCATTAGGACCTGACCATGTTGGTAGCCTTGATCTCATATTTCTAACATCTAGAGCAGTAAGAAAAAAAATGTCTGTTGTTTAAGCCACTCAGTCTGTTTATTTTATGAAAGCCAAGCAGACCACTACGATCTTATAGCCATCCAAATAGGAAATGTCAATACTTTTCAGTGAATTGGTAGAAACTTACTAATAAAAACTAAGACTTTATTCATTGACTTGTGATCTGATTCACTATGTTCACTGTAGTCACAGGCTGCATCTCCAGCAAGATGTCTTTTAGATGAATCATGAAATTGTTATCTGTGCTGGATACAAATTTAGGAGCCATTTGATTTATATCCCCGGTGGCAGATCAGGTCACTGAGGCGCTGAATCGCCAAGAGGTTCGGTGGCAGCCATATTGCTGCGGCCCAGTTCTCTGCCTGCAAGACCAATGTTCTCTTCACACAAGAGCTCCATGCAGATCATTAGTCACGGAGCCCCTGTGAGACTCTCGAGAATTTCGTCAGATCAGAGTTTCTCAAAAGGTTGCGCAAATTTTCTTGCCTAAGCCATCGTCATGGGCACGGGAGAAAAACAGTGTCCTACATTGATCTTATATTTATTGTCTAAATCAGAGATGCACAGAGATTATGACTTGTTTTCTATAACGGATCTTGATCTTCTTTCTGAGTTACCCTCAGTGTGGAAAATGTGGGTACAGGACATGGTGGCATTCCGGCAGTGGGCAATGACTCCTGTATTTGCCAACGAAAGCATCACTGCCTGTCCCATGCAAACAGTATTTTAGATCATTTGGCTTAATTGGGGTTGGTCTTTAGCTTTCTTCCCTCTCCCCCTGCTCCTTCTCAGATGATGCCAAGTGTGTGTGTTTTAAATCTGTGTGCCCCCACCCCTGCAGTGTTCATTCTGGCTCTTGGCTGGTGTCTGCTTGGTTACAGCTGGACCTGCATCACTTTTGGGAGCACAGATGAGGTAATTTAGTCCTGTCCCTAGGCTCCACTGGTTCACTGATTCTTTCATAGTCTCTGTCCCTTGACTGAGATACAAGGAAGCTTTTGAATCCTCTAGACCAAAATGGGCATTTTGCTGCCCTCTGGTCAATACCTGCTTTTACAAAGTTTTGCTGGAACGTGGCTATGCTGGTCCATTTACACAGGAACTATGACTGTTTTCATGCTGCAACTCCAGCATTAAGTAGTTTTGATTGAGGTTATCTGACCTGCAATGCTAAAAATATTTACTTTCTGGCTCTTTAGAGATAAGTTTTGCTGACCGCTGCTCTCTGCCTGTGCTGTCCAATAGAACTTTCCGAGATGAGGAAAATGTTTTGTATCTGTTTTAAATACAGTATCCGCATCAGGTTGAATGTATCAGGCATATGTGGTTATGGAGCACTTGAAATGTGGCTAGGGGGATGAAAGAGATACATTTTACATTTATTTCATTTGAATAACTTTAAATTTTATTTCAAATATTTCTGTGTGTCTAGTGGGTACCACATTGGGCAGTGCAGCTGTGTGACCTGAACAGTCTTCGGGGAGTCAGGAGTCCTGCTTCAGCATCTTCCCTAGTTACTTCTTTGGACTTCCGCATTATTCCTCCTGGAACATGTGTTCACATTCAAGGTTTTTGTTTATATGGGTTTTTTATTTGAAATATTGTTTTAGAGAGGAAGGGATAAGGATGGAGGGAGGAGGGAGGGAGGGAGGGAGGGAAGGGAGGAAGAAGTATCTTTATTTAGTTAGTTGCTTATTTGGTTATTCTCTGGACCCAGGCCTTGAATCCAGGTCCTGGGGCTCTATATGGTCCACAGCCAAGCTGTCTTAGCTCACCCACAAGAGCATGTCTACATTCAAGATTTTAACGAGGAACATGCAGCTTTCCTTGGGCAGTGGAGAGGGGCATGCTATTAGTCCCTGATGCTCCAGATTTTTTATAGCTCTCAGATGTCTGGTATCCATCATCACCTACCCTTGCCCTAGGTTTTGACCCAGGGATAGGCTGCAAAGATGCCACAATTTTCTTCCGTAGTCCACTGGGTCTGGATGGCAGGTATTCACTCCTTGTGTGGCCAGGACTTCCCTTACAAGATGCTTTATCCTCCTGCTCCCTGAGATCACATCCATTCTTTTCTCTTCCAGGACTATCAGATGGATGAGATGCAGAGACAAAAACTAGCTTAACAAGAAGGAAAGTCCATCATACCAGCATTTCAAAATACTGTGCTTGATAGGACTGCTACATTAACTTGATTAATATAAGGTTAGAAACTTCTCCAGTCTCAGATCCAACACACATTTGTTGAGTAGTGACTGTTTCAAGCACTCAATCCATTGCTAGAAAAGACCCAATCTGCTTCTATCCCTTTTATTTTCCTCTCTGTGCCCCCATGCTGACATAAACAGTTTCATAATCACCTCTATGAATCTGCTTCAGCAGTTTTCGAGAGAATATCTGCACTATAAGCATAGCCTTTTCTTGAATAATTTACATTTTTCAGAACTATTATCTTTTCTGGATGGCCTTTCCTGGTCACCTCACTTAAAACCACATAGCTCACTCACCTGAAGGCTCTCTACCCTCTTTCCTGTCTCATTTTGCTCTGTAGCACTTATAACCTATGAAATTACACGATAACCCAATTAATTCCTTATTTTCCTCTTTAGAAGGCAGGCTATGTGAGAGCAGGAATTCTCTGAGTCACCGCTCTGTTCTTAGTAGACAGAATAGTGCCTGGAAGAAAGTGGGTACTCACAAGTTTTTGAATTCATTAAAAACACCAGGATTATACCTCATAATATAACTTTAATTTATAAAAATGGACAAAACTCCTTCTTTGGGGGGCAAAGATAGAGATGGTCCAATGAGATAAAGGATGAGGATACTTCCTTATTATCTTGTGGGAATATGAAGGGGCAAAAATTCTAAAGTAAATGGAATAAATCTCCCAACTTTGAGAAGTTAAATGATGACACATTGAAAGCAGAGACGTTATATAAACCCACATACCCAGTTTTCCAAATTCCAAGTTATCACCATACCCATTCTTGATTACAAATATTCCAACCTGGATTAAATTTTGATACTTATTTACCTAAAATTTCATTATATATCAGATTCTGGAGGTGTCTTTTATTTATAAATGAAAGTATTTGTTTGGAGTTAACTGGAATATTTTCTAAATTATGTTTCACCTTAATATCTTTAAGTTGCAACATATCTTAAATTAGACTTACTATATATATTAGATTTTAAGCTGCCATCAATTTCTAAGTCAGACCCCAATTTCTCAAGAGGTTTTCATAAAGCAAAATTAAAAAAAATAATATATATTTACAAAACCACCTTTGAATGTCTGCTGCATTCGATTTGGGGACATTAAAATGACAAAAAGAAAAGTGTGACTTAGCATCAAGCAAATATGGTATTTCTTAGAAAATAAAAGGACGCTAACAAATAAAATTTCTGAGGATATTTTCAAAGGAAATAACATATATAAAAGCGTATCATAAAGCATAAAATATTCGGCATCAAGTAAGTAATAATAAGGCATTGACTGCAATCCTGAGGAAATACTGAAATAAAGTTGTCTTTCTCACCTTGTCAAGCGTGTGAAATTATTTTTAAGATTTGGAAATCACCTCACATCTAGTTACTTAATGAAAATAGGATAGATTTTCCATTCTGGGGCAGTGATAGGAATCTCTACAAGCTCATCGGATGGAAAATAATGGCTTTGAGAATACAGGAGAAAGGATACACTGGGAATCAATGGAGTTGTCCTTTGCAGTAGTAATTACATATTGTAAAGTACTGATTTGCTTTTAAAAGATCTTGAATAGGATTTTACACTAGGGCACACTTAATATCACGGTAGTTCACCCAGCGAGGAATAAGTCTTCAAAAGTTTCGGGGTATTTTCTGGCCACAGAAAATGAAGTGAACACATTTCTTCCAACCATCTCCGAATTTTATGTAAATGAACAAAATCTACTCAATACAAAAAGCCCAAATCCAAAGCAAATGCTTGAGACAAACCAACATTAAAATAAGATGTATTTATTACCCCTTTGTATTTTGTTAGAATATAACAGACAGGAGTAGGGGCAGAAACAACGGCTTGTTTAAGCAGCTCATTTCATTTCTATAAGACTTTGTCTTCCCATTTGTGAGATGAAGCAGAGCGGTGGAGAAGGATCACAGGCTCGAATGATTCCAGGGATTTGGCACGTACTTGTGTGAAGCTGCCTGCTAGGGTTAAGATAAGTCCTCAACTGAGAACTATGGTAAACCAGACCAGGCATGGCCTTCCTTTCCAGCATTCACAGCCACGACTTTAAAACTCTGCTATCTCTAGGGCCTGGCTTTCATCAAGTAGGCCTCTGGCTGGCGGCCCTTGAAGTGAATAATTGCCCAGGTACAAGCCGTTGTACTCCATGAACCGATGTCTTTTGTTTTAGGAAACTGCTTTTGCTATTCACTTGTGCAAATTCCTATTGCCTCTCAGCTCCAGATTTGCCCTTTTGGGTTGCTCTGTGAAAATGGAGTTGGGCCTCCTGAGTTTTCCTTTGCCGCTGGGCACAAGGTCAGGCTCAGTGAGTCACACTGGAGAGACAATGCAGGAGAGAGAATTTCATTTCCTGATGGCATGTGCTCTCTTTGCGGGGCTCCTGCAGTGTAGACAGTTTCCCCAGCACTCAGTTCCTGCAGGTGCACAGCATTTCCTGCACACGTCCAACTCGTGTCATGCAGTGGCAGTGACTTCTGAGACATTTGGCTCCTGCAGTGCAGTGATTTCTCAAACATTGGCTTCCTGCAGCATGGTGGCTTCCCCAGCGTCCACCTCCCATAGCATGGGTGACCTCTTAAGCATTCATCTCCTGCAGTGCACACAACTTGTTGAGTAACTGGCTTCTGCAGTACGAGGCGGGTCAGTAATTTCCCCTTGAAGCCCTTGGGCACTCCTGGAGCAGAGTATCTCCAGTGAGACACCTCCCTGTGAGCAAGTTTAGCTGATCCCCTAGAGGGAAGATTTCCAGCAAGTTGCACTGGTTAGCACCAAAGTATCTTCTCTAGCATTCTGTGCACCAGAGCACGCCCTCCAACAAGGTCTGGATCTCCATCTTGGATAGATGGGATCTTTCTTGAGTGTTCCAGCTCGGCCCCTAAGGACAGTGACTGATTCGGTAGTCAATGTTCTTTAGAGTTTTCTTCACTTCTTACTCGCTTGTCTCTTGCTACTCTAATCTCTCTTATAGTTTGTAATTTTTATATTCAGTTTTCTGTTGTTCAAATCACATTCATTTCTCTAATGAATGGGCCCAGACTGAACTATCCTGGGGCTCTCAGTGACTCTCCCACTGCTGTAGGTGTCGTTCAGAGAGGACATCCCTACATATTTCAGGTAAGATTTCTCTATTCACCTTCATCTAGAAATCAGACATAGATAGCCATATAGGCTTAAGTGTCTTGACTAGAATGAAGAATCCAAATCCATTTAACAGAAGAATTAAATATCTGAGAACAAGAAAAAATATCTAACTTCCTTAGGATCACGTCACCAGTTAATTATGGAGCTGGGATCAGAACCCTCGTTTCCGTCATGACTCCCCATCTAGGCTTCACCTCTCTCTGCAGCACTGACATTATTCGCCAAAAATATTAATCCGGAAACTCTTTGCATATAGTCCTATAAAATACTAAAGATATAAAAACTTGATGCTATGTGTGCTTCTCAGGGTAGAGAAGAAATTGAGTAAAGAATATGGGACTTAGGATCAGACAGATATGGGCGATTTAGCCTGTGAGGGACCTAGTGTAAAAAAAAACTTACATTGTTGTAAGATGGAAATACCTACATTAAAGGAGTGTAAAGAGGAAATAAGTTGACAAACGTGACATACCTATTATCAGACACATTTAGGGGAACCGGCTAAAGAAAAAGGTGATTAAATCATGCTGAACTGATTCCATTTCACTCAGTTATTTTCCCCACTTATACCTGTCTCCTACATAGATTTCATTTATTTATTTTTAAAGGTAATGTGAAGGCAGGAATGAAGGTGAGCAGCAGGCAGACAGGAAGAGGGAGAAGGAAGAAGCATTTCTATTTTATTTTTATTTAGTTGTTCACACTGGTTACCCTCCCACCTCTTACATGGGACTCAAACCCAGGGTATGTAGTCTGTGCTCCTTCAGAGGCGATTGATCTAACTGCTGCTTCACCAGGGTGCACCACATTTATTTATTTTTCAAACAAACTAAGTTTTGAGAGGAAGGAAGGAAAGGAGAGGAGAAAAGCAATTCAAGAAAAGGGAGAGAGAAAGGAAGGTTTCCTTCCTTCCCTCCTTCCCTCCCACTCTCCCTCCCTCCTGTTTTTCACCACAGCACTGGGTCACGAACCTGGGTCTTTGGGCTTTACATGTTCCCTATGCCAGCGCCTCAGCTGCCTGAGCCACAAGTGTGACCCTGTTTTATTGTTTAAAATTATGAAAAGGCATGATTTTATTTTTACTGACATCTTTATACGATTTTACAGTAAGACAAAAGTGGAGACATTACACATGTCTTCAAGATGGAGGGCCCTTTTTGGTTCAGTAATATGTTTATAAGTTTCATTATTCCCCCCATCCTAGCTTTTTGGAGGTATCATTGATGAAAAATGAATATATTCAGGTCAACAACTTGATGTTTTTATGTATATATATATATACATTGTAATACAATCATCCTAATTATGCTAATTAACATATCCATCACCCACATCATTAACATATTTTGTGATGAGAACACACTATCCACCCTCGTAGCAAATTTCAAGTATACAATACAGTATTAACACTAGTCACATTATTGTACATTTGATCTCCAGAACTTATTCATCCTCTGCAACTGAAACTTTGTATCCTTTGACCAGCATCTCCCAGTTCCCCTTTCCCCAAGTCCCTGGCAACAAGGATTCTACTCTCTGCTTCTATGACTTTGATTATTTTTTTTTAACTATTTTTATTTATTGTAGTAACTTATTCTACACATTAAAACAACTTCATATGCATAGATTCCCCGTTCCTCAGATGTATGTCAGCATACCCTGCCCTCAACCACATCACTAAGTGTTCCTATTGGTAACCTCCGTTCTATTGTAAGTGTCCAAGGGTTGGTTTTATTTCATCTGTTACTTTGTTTTGTCTATTCACATTCTACCTATGAGTGAGGTCATATGATAGCTATCTTTCTTCTTTTGGCTTTATTTCACTTAGCATAATGCCCTTTAGATCCATCCATGTTGAGTCAAATGATAGGATTTCATCTCTTCTAAGGGCTGTGTAGTATTCCATTGTATATATGTACCACATCTTCTTTATCCATTCATCTTATGTTGGGCACTTAGTTTCCAGTTCTTAGCTATTGTAAATAGTGGTGCAATAAATATGAGGGTGCATACATCTCTGCAAATTAGTGTTTCTGTATCTTTTGGGTAAATACCCGGAAGTGGGATGGTGGGATCATATGGGATTTTCATCTTCAACTTTTTGAGGAATCTCCAAATTGTTCTCCATAGGGGTTGCACCAATTTGCACTCCCGCCAGTGTAAAAGTGTTCCCTCTTCTCCACATTCTTGACAACATCTGCTGTTTCCAGATTTTATATAATAGCCAGTGTCTCAGGTGTAAGATGATATCTCATTGTTGTTTTAATTTGCAATTCCCTATAGCCAGCAAGTAGGAACATCTTTTCATGTACTTGTTGACCAGAGTTTGATTACTTTAGATTCTTCATATAATGAGATCTGGTGTTATTTGGTGGTTTGTTGCTGTTTGTTTTTCTGTACCTGATTTAATTCCCTTAGCATAATCCTCTAGGTTATTCCACATGGTTATAAGTGGTAGAATTTCCTTACTTTTAAGGCTGAATAATATCTGGTGGTATGTGTATAATACATTTTTTTCTATCTAGTCACTTGTTAATGGACATTGAGGTTGTTTCTCTATCTTGGGTATTGTGAATAATAACGTTATGATCATGGGAGTGCAGATATCATACCAAATCCTGATTTTATGTCCTTTGGATATATACCCACAGGTATATTTTAAGATAAATAGTTGAAAAAAAGCCTTTCCCAGTATTTTCTCCCCTTCCTGCCACTGTTACTACTTTTCAATGATGAGTGTGCATCTAGCAGAGTAGAACCAAATGAGTTAGAGTGAGTCAAAGTCATTGAGAAAGGGGTGAGCTATATGCTGTCTGATTCATTGTTCCTTCACATAATCTGTGTGTCTAAATGAAAGCAAACTGCATTTAGGGAAATGTATCATGGAAATCACTTTCTGTCTGTCAGGCACTATTTGCACAGAGACATGTGGGTCATTCACTGTAATCACCTTCTGTGTTTGAAGTCTGATTCTTAGGGCAAGGCCTTGCTTAGAGATACAATACAGCCATGTAAATATGCCTAGCCTTAACCCCGTTCTCTACTGGAATTTCCCATTTAGAGCCTCTTTATTTGACTAAAAGATTCAGATTTCTTGATGCACTCACCGTTTCTCATGTTCCGTAATTTTCAAGGGAGTATGTTAAGATAATAAGGTCATAAATGGTATTAATAACTGCTATCCTTTAGTATGTGCTTACAAGCCAGGTATTTATTATATATTTTCTTATTTTATCTTCTCAACACTCCTGTGTGTTAGTTATACACATATTTTACAGGATACAAACTAAAGTTTGGAAAGATTATGAACTTGCCTAACATCCATGGGTCCATTGAGTTTAAAAGTAATGCTCTTTATTGGATTCAGTAATCTCACTTCTAGGCATTTACCCTGAGAACACAAAACTCTAATCAGAAAAACATTTATCTGCACCCCTATGTTCACAGTGGCACAGTTCACAATAGCCAAGATATGGAAACAACCTAAGTGCCCATCAATAGATGACAGGATAAAGAGGTTACAGTATATATACTTGATGGAATTCTATGCAATTGTTAAAAAAGATGAAACTGTGCCTTTTGCAACAAACTGAATGGGTCCAGAGGTGATCATGGTAAGCAAAATAAACCAGAAAAAAAGATGGTTTCACTCACATGTAAATTAAAAACAAAAGCAGACCCAGCTGAGCAAAATTGACAGACCAGGACACAAGACTGCAGCTATGGGGGCGTGGGGTGGAAGAGAAGGAAGACATGAACAAGGTGGTGGTGCTGTGAAATGCATACAGACTGAGCTGTGAATTCAGTATCTTAAAGAGCACACAGCAATACAAAAAAAGAAATAATGAAACAATAAAAAAGTAATGATCTTTTTAGTACACTCTGTTGCTCTCCAGGTAAGATTTGTTAGTCTACCATTTTAAAACAAAGCAGTATTCATATACTGTGAAAGAATTGTGCTTACTGTTTCCTTTCTGTTTCCAGAGCCAAGAGCATGGCTTTTCTCTGATTGCATGACTTTCCATTTATCCACATACTGATTAAGCTCAAGGACAATGCATCATTTGGGATATTGTTGGTCTATTTTTATAAATCTTGATGCTTTACTCTCTTCAAGCTCATTAAAGCCATAGTTCTCCTTCCCATATAGTTCAACTCAAATAAAAACTTGCCAAATTTTGCAAATTTTTTCCTTTGAAACAGAATTGTGATACTTTAACCAAAATTCTGCCTCCTCATTTCGTTCATTAGATTAGGCCCTCAGTGTGAGAAGGAAAAAGAGATTAAGGCATAGAAATAGAGGATTAGAATCAGGGTAAATCATCTCTGTTCTCTGGTCCCCTGACCCTTCCCTCACCCCAATAAAGAGGAAAGAGCCAGGTTCTGGAGAGAAGAGAGAAAAGATGTCCAGCAACACGGCTTGTTTTTTTTTGAAAACTACATGTTGTATATTTAAAAGATATTTACTCAAAGGCATTTAAAAATATTTATAGATAAAATTTAGTGTTTAAAAATGTAATGTGTCCTATGTTATGCCTGTATCCTGTTCTAAATGTTTATTGGCAATGTTGTTATACCTCAATGAGTAAAAGACATGAGAACCAAGCATTATCTAGAAACATTCTCATAAAGCGAATCACAAAATATGACAAATTGTGTGAAATGCTGATATTGGGAAAAAACATGATCATAAGTTCAAAAACTGCTTAGGTCAATTCTTTAGTGCTTAACAGAGAGAGAGGCAAGTTTTAGTGCTCAACAAAAAGCAAGGCCATAAAAATAAACAGTGTCCTGAACCATATTCTGTTTTTTCCCCTTTCTTTCAGGAGAGGTACAAACAGGAATGAAGGTGAGTAGGCAGGCAGGCAGAGAGAAGGGGAGAAGCATTTCCTTCATTTTTGTTTAGTTGTTTATATCAGTCGTTCCCACAGTCCTCTGGACACTAACATGAGTACACTGGGCTCTCTGCAAAAGCCAGCAGACCCAACCACTGCTTCACCAGGGTGCTCTTGAACCATATTTCACTTTTTCCTGAGAATTAAGTCAATTCAAAGTATACCTCTCTAATTTGTACAGTATTGTCTTTACATTCCCTCCTAAAGTAAACAACAATTAACATCGGTGAGCTTTAAAAAACGAACAAGTAAATGCCATATTTCAGAAATGAAAAATGCCAGCTGATGCCTTCATGGCCAGAGAGGATCGAGTTTAGAAAGAAAGTCTCATTCCAAGGCTCCGAAGTTTTGTAGCATGAAAAACTTGCAAGACGTGTGATCCTGGATTGCAGGAGGTGGGAAATGGACCCGAATCTGTGCATTAAGCTAGAAGCTTGGGAAATCTGTACCTTTAGTGAAAGAGGATTAAACATTCCCTAGATCAGTCTTAAAATGTAAAAGTTTATTTGCTGTCATCAAATGTAGTGAGATATAGTTTCTAGTGAGAAGCTGAAAGGAAGTAGTATGCATGATTGAAAATGACAATTTATGCCATCTACATCAGGCCGAAATCCTCAGGATAAGAAATCAATGTAAATTTAGTCCTAAACTGGTGATACCCTTGAGGCTCCTGGCAGAAGTGAATATAAAACCACTCTCTAGGGACACTTTAATTAACCATTGTATGGCAGACATGCATGGATAAACAAATGTGGTCTAAAAAGTAGAAGTTATAGATAAAACAAGGAAGTTATTCTTTATGAAATAAATAAGCTGACACACCAGGCAGGAAAATTATCATCCCCAAGAAGGTGAGATAATTAGAAAAACTGAAAGACGTTACAAAATAGCTGTGTTTAAAGTGATTCAGTAGGCAAAGGCAGGATATACATCTATATATATATATATAATAAACTTTAAGAATAGGCGAATTAAATACAATCATCAGAATATCTACAAATTGAAAAGAATCTCAATGAATGGTGTATTCATTACCTAATTTCACAATAATGCTACTGCCTGGGATTGAGAGGCAAACAGCAACCAACATTTATTGATCACGTGCCTGTGGTCAACTGCAGTGGGCGAGGAGGTGCGGCTGCCCTTTTCCGAATTTACTTGGTGGGGGCAGTCATCTGGTTATGGCTGGTTTAGGCTGGCCTCCGCTGAGGTGGTTTGGGTGACTGGACTCTGTCTGGTAAGTTTGTCACCCTACAGCAGACTAGCCTGGGCATGTTATGACAATAACAGAGGTTGAAGGGCATAAACAACTGGCACACTGTCACTTATGCTTCATTTTCTTGATTAAAATATTGACGTGGTCTGGTCCAGAGTTAAGGGGAACAACAGGTCGCACCATTTATAGTGAGAAGTCATTGAAATGAAGGCTTGTAGAATAGGGTATGGATACAGGGAGAAATGAACAATTAGGATTTACTGCAACAAATTCCAGATGGGTGAAATAGCTGTTTAAACATACCTGAGTAGAAAATGAGAAAAAAAGGAAGACCTGAAACATCTTCTCAGTTTGTAACAGAGATACAAAAAAATTAAGATATTAAAAGGACATACAGAGATGACCTCATATATATTTAATAAGAGTGCTAGAGAATACAATATAGTCAAGGAAAAATAATGAGAAAAATTTGTATTTTATAATACACGTGCTTTCTCATAATTAGGAAACTCAATGAACCCTAAGAATAACATTGTGTTTTTTTTGTTTTTTTAAAGTCCTACTGAAACACATTTTGGTAACGCTTCAGAATAAAGAGAAAATCTAAAACCAGTAGGAAGAATAAATAAATTCCTTACTAAGTTACAAATAGATGAAAGTAAAATTTTTTTCAGTAACAATAGGTACCAGAACACAATAAGCTAATATCCTGAATGCTGAGGAAAAATAACTGCCAATCCAGAATTCTGGATCATGCTAAATAATTATTTAAAAATAAGGACAAAATACACTTTTTATAAAGAGGCTTATGGTGAAGAACTATTACATGTTTTAGAAAGAGAGAAATTAAACACAGAAGGAAGGGTAAAATCTGAGACTCAATGGTAATCAAAGACATTGGCGGGTGTATTTTAAATTAATATTAACTGTAAACAAAATAGTAACCATAATAATGACTATTGAGGGTAGAGGAGTCATGAAAACAGTGTAAATAGAACATTCCATTTCCCAGATATATAGGACCCCTTCTCAGCTTAGCAAAACTGCAGCTTTACTGCCTACTGAAAAATCCATTCTGTCTCTTGTTGTGCCTCTCCTAATAAGCCTGTCATGTGCTATTAAGAAAGAAAAAAGGTAAGGGTACTTATTTAAAATAAGATAAATATAACTTCAAAATCAATAAAAAAGAAAATGGACTCTACAGAGAACCGAATCATTCTATAGAAGGCAGGAAAGAAGTGAAAAAAGTGTGTGCATTATCTCTCCCTCTCTATATATACACACATATACATATACATATAATACATATATATATATATATATACACTTACATGTATATGTGCGGTTTTACACAAAATAAAATAGAAGTGAATGGGAATATATCAGTAACCACAATGTTTACAAATAGATTAAACTCTGAAAAAAGATGCTTAATTTCATTAAACAGAAAATGTAAAATAAAGCAAAGAGATACCATTTTATCACCATCACATTGACAAAAGAATTACATAGCTAGGTGTGCCCCGGTGATGGTCTAGTGGATAAATCCACCAGGACACGGGCCACATACATCCCAAGGACCCAGGTTTGTGACCCAAGACAACAACCAAGATAAACAACTAGGGAAATATAGATGAAATTCTACTTTCTTCTCTCTCTTCCTGCCTGCATGCCTACTCACCATCACTCCTGTTTGTATGTTTCCTGAAAAAAATAAAAGACTTACATAGCTAACAATTCATTGTCAAGGATATGGGAGAATAGGGTGGATTATACATTACTGGCACAAGTGTAACTTGGTAAAACAACTTTGTAGGGCAATGAAATAATGCCAAGTAAAATTGAATACATGGAAACATATGGCCAGATAATAGAGAAACACACATATGTAGATAGATGACAGATAGATGGATGGATAGACAGATAGACAGATAGATAGATAGACAGATGTTTTCAGGGAAAAATTGAAAGCAACCTAAAAAAAGAAAGTTGTAAAGGAATGTATATAGTATATTCTCTCGGTCTTACTATTTACTCACACTCATATTCATGAGCAGGTTTTATATATGTAAGTCTTATAAGTACATGCTTATAAATAAAAGTTGTAAATGTGTGTCCCAGAAAGATACACACCAACTTCAAGACTGTGGTTTCCTCTGGAGAGGAAGAAAAGTAATCTAAAAGCAAGGACGGTGGAGAAGGCTTTAATGGATTATTTTAAGAAATCCTTATTAAATAGGGCAAAATGTGAAAGTTATTAAATTTGTGTGGCACTGGCACAGGTCTCTATTACAGATATAATTTCTGAATGTTACAAATACTTCAGAGTTAAAAATTTAAAAACACTGATATAAAATATTCAGAAACAATCATCACAACAAAAAATAAAATGCAAAGCAAAGGTGAGGTATTCAAAGTGTCACACTTTTGAAAAGTCATGACATTCCTAAGGTGAGGCATTAACAGACATGTGAATGTGATCATGGTTATGTACTCTAGATTTTCTACTTATTTAGAAAAAATTAATATTTAACTCAATGTATTTGTATTTAATAGTGTTAGAGAGTGCCATAAAACATGCTGTTCTCAGTCAGTCAACTAAGCCAAAATTAGAGTCAGTCAACTTTGAAATTTCATGAGCTTCTGGACCTGGAATTTGCCACCTTCAGGATATATTAGCATTATTTTCTCATCTGAGTCCTCTTGGGCAGGAACAGTAATAACCTTGGATTTTTGTTAGAGGTTAGGACTAAAACTTACTGGACTTCCAAAGAAAATAGTCCTTCTCCCCTTCTTTATTTCAGCTGAGGTTTGTCAAACTCAGAGCGTTTTTCCAACTGCGAGTCTGATTTCCCAGTGTACTTCAAGTTCCAGTTGGGGTAGTTCCAGTTGGGGTACTTCCATTTGCTGCTAAAACACAAACATGGGCTTTAATCTCTGAGGTCTAAAGTCATTGGAATGGGCAAGTCACAGGCAGTTAGGAAGCTGGGCAAGGAGGCCAACAGAAATGGAGACTCTAGCCCCATGCCTTTTATTTCACTTCCTGGGGGCTGCTCAGAAACAGACAGAGCTTTCAGCAGCCAAGGTGTTGCGCTGCACCAGCTCTTTTGGTAAAATTATAAGGAAGTAGTAAGCCTGAAATGAGCTACACTGTAAAATAAAGTGTGTTTGAGGCACATTTTAAAGGTCAATGTAAAGTTTTGTCAAAGGAGATGGTTTTAAAGTCAGCACTAGGACTGGACTACCATTTTAATGGGACTATTTTCTTAAGGGATGGCCATATAACACATACCCACTATGACTCAGGTATGTACTCCTTTCCCAGAAACACGTGAAGTCAACAACCTTTATGACCAACAGAGTAAGATGTTGCTGCAGAGATGATCCTCACAGGCCAACTCTACTTCAGCATTAAAACCCAGATAAAATTCTCTTTCAGTGATTCTGTGGATTCCTCCCTTCTTTACAGGACTCTATTATTTTAAAACAGTGGTGAAACAAAGAGTTCCCATGGTGTTGTGGGGGATTTCAGTCTCTGTTTACTCATTTTAAGATTTCAGGCCCCTCATCTAACGTCTCTGGGCTTCAATTTCCTCATCTGAAATTTGGAGGAATAACAACGGCCATCTCAGAGGGTTGTTGTCAAGACTGAATGCGATAGCCCAGAGGCCAGCCTGGTGTAAAGCTGAATTAACCTCAATTGTTACAAACATCCTTCTTCCAGTCATCTTCCCTTGTCCTTCAGATTCCCATTCTGAGTTGAGAGTGACTATTTTGAATGTAGAGAAAAGCTTTCTAATTTTATTCCTATTATTAATTCAAAATATCATGCTTCATTTCCAATAAAAAATTGTCATGAGTTTTTGTTTGACATCTTGTGCCTCGCACTTACTTTTCTAAACCACTATTAAAAGCAGAAACATTCTGAAAATAGAAAACAAGCATACTCAGAAGTCAAGTGGTTTCCGTCTTGAACATTTCGGTTGGCCAAATCACTTAAGGTACTGCTGTCCTCAGGCTTCTCAGAGTCGTCTGTGGACTCACTGAGGACTCACTGTATTAATGCTAATGTCAGTCTCGGGGGAGCAGGAAATTTAAGATCTGTAATAGTCTTCTCATTTAGAAAGCTCACCAAAGCAGCCAGGGATTTTCTAATTTAAGTCCCAGTCATTTGGAAATTTCCAGAAGAATGAGTTTGAGGACAAGGACTATTTTTCAATGTCTTTCATGCAACTTCAAGCATGAAAAAACTTAGCACATAGTATGTGCTTAATAACCATTTATTGAATGGTAAGTATGGTACTTCCCATGTGATGTCTCCATTCATCCCAAAACAGATCACCGTGGACTGTGTTTCTCCCCTCCCAAAGTAAAATGTTGCAATCCTATCTTCTAAGGTGATACAGTGGGGGTCAGGGCTTTGAGTATTGACTAAGTCATGAGAGGAGAGCCCTTGTGTATTAGTGGCCTCATTAGAGAGGCCAGAGAGAGCTTTCTAGTCCATTTTCCATCATGTGAGGACACAGGGAAAAGATAGCGGTCTACGAACTAAGAGGAAGTCTCTTACAAGACACTGAATCTGCTGACACCTGTCTCCAGGACTATTAGAAAGAAACTGATTTTTAAGCCAGTCAGTCTGTCTTGTTTTGTCATAGCAGCTCAAACAGACCAAGAAACAACCTATTTAAAATGGCTGACTGTGGTCAAGTCTTCTCTTCCTCTTGGTCACCCCAAAGCCCTATAATCTATGTCCAAACAACTTGAAATGTGTTATTTTATTATTTTGAATTAATTGTCCTAAGATAAATTCCTGGTTTATATGTACTCTAAATACCAGGAAATAAAATTCTAGAATCAATGAAATTTTATAATCAAGGAGTTATTTTCCTAAAGCAAATTTAAACTTTTTAGATGCCAGGTGTTGGTACCCTATGGGTCCTGGAAGATATGTCATTGTTCTGTATTTTGAGTCTCACACAATGCTATTGAACTTTTAAATCATAACCTTGGTGAGACTAGCACCCCCAGAGACGGAAAATTGGAGGCTGCAGTTGTATACGAGAACTAGGGATGCTGTCATCTGCCCAAGGTCTCAGCATGGGTAACCCTTCACTGGAGTACCCTTCAGATGACACTGCTATGGCAAAGCTTCTGCCCCCTATAGGACTCTCCTCAGAGAGTGTCATATAGACAAGCATTGCATTTTAGCAGAATAATTGACAAGAACTCAAAAAGAAGAACAGTGAAAACACTATGGAGTTCCTAGAATTTTACCAGGAATTCAATCCTTTATTGCTTATAATATAATGGCAGTAGTATTTGTGAAACATATTACTAAAGTCTTTTTCCTTTCTTTGTACATGACCATTTTCTCTTTCTTCGTCTTTCTTCCTTCCCTCCTTCCTTTCTTCCTTCCAAAGAAAGGAATGAAGATGAGTAGAGGCTGGCAGACAGGAAGAAAGAGAGCTATTTATTTTATTTTAGTAGCTCATCTTGGTTATTCCTCCTGTTCCTGAGACTTTAACTCAAACCTGCTTCACAAGGACATGCCTCCTTTCTGTGTAGATGACCATTTTATAGTCCACACTCCCATCTAGCTCCTGGGGGATGGGAGTTGGAGTAGGGAATTAAGATTCTTTGAATAAAGATGAGACAATACGAGGAAAAGTAAGGATGTAAAAAATGTTTGTTTCCACAGATACATCAAAAACTAAGTCCTATGAACTTGATGTGCAGACTGTTAGAAGCCAGGAAGAATTCAGTATCTGATATAAAGGTGTTTCACATGAGACAGGAAGAAAAAAAGGTACAAAGAGGACTTCAACTTCTAGAGAGTGGGAGAGCAGGAAAGGTAGGGCAACATGGTCAGAAAGGTGTCCTTGATCACTATCCACCCTTGGGCATGCAATTCAAGGGAGAAGGTGCTGTATAAATATCCAGTCTGTATAGTTCTGCCTGAGATGACCAGAGCCAGAGGCCTGCATCCTTCAATAGACCCCGGGAGAGGCAGCATCTCTCTAGGAGAAGCTTCTTACTCAGTTGAAGTCCGCATCCAGCGTGGCATGTGGGAATTAGGGCAGCACTGATGGAGACAGAGGAATTGGGGAAAAAGGGACAGAGACAACATCAGTGCCTCTCCGAAGTCTTAAGTCTGGCTTGCTGGAACCCAGCAGATCCTGAGAGCTCTCACAAGGGAAGTCAGGCACTACGTTAGTGGTAGACTGTCAAAGACCGGGGGACTGAAAAGGAGGCCACAAGGGCAGGGGGCTTTGAGTCTGGAGACAAATAAAGGCCACAGACTTCACCAGTGGGTCCCAGTCTGGTGTTCTATTGGCACTAGAAGTGAATAACTGCAGATCCATGACCCCACTCAGACCAATGGACACACCAAAGAGTCATGGGTCCCTCCTAGGACATAGTAGAGAACACCTAACCTGCCACGTCACAGTGGAGCCAAAGGGCAATATAAGGACAGAGCAGAAGCATCCGGGAGTTGTCCTCTTCCTCATAAGCAAGAAATGACCTAAGCCCCTGCTGCCCCACACTCCTTCAGTAGGTGTCATATCAGATAGGAGTGGTGGGCAGAAGCAGGGATTAGACTGAGTCTGTGTCTGAAAGAGAAGCAGTCATCGAAGTGAACTATTTAACAAAAGCATAAAGATGTTGATTTTCAGGTTTCAAGTCACACCCAATGTGTCAGCTTCCAGGATGGTAGGTATAATGAGAAAGGTGGGATGACTGTATGGTGAAAATGTGAAGCTGCAACATGTCTACACCATAAAGGAAATGACTGTATACTTTTTAATACCTCCCTTCTTCCAGAAAGCATTTGAGACAGCTATAATCGATGTACTGGAAAATAAACATTTGGAAATATCCAAAGATTTAATGTTTTAGTGATTAGATACAAAGAATAGAATAATAAAGATATATTGAATACATGCATCTCAACAGTCATATGAGAAGTGTATCATTTCTATTCATGGAATGTCAGTATTTTTGAGAGAGAAATCAGAAGCAAGAACTGACAGTCTGACCTGTACCTCCAGCACTACCTAAGACTTCCTGGAGAATAGTGTATGCTCAGTAAATATTTGTTGAATGAATAAGTGAAAAAATAAACCAGTTAGCATCAGAATGAATAACTTAAGACTTGTTTGAGCTCTTTCAAGCCACTGATGATGCTGGGCAAGTGGTGGACTGAGGGATTTGGTGTGGCAGAATGCAGGGACTCTTTGTTACACCAGCCTAAGAGACCTGCCCCAGAAAGAGGGCAAAAGAAAGGAGTAAAGGGTGCACCCTGGTGGCCTAGGGTCTAGTACACCTTAGGAGCAGTCCCTCATACATCCCAAGGTCCCCCAGAGCCCAGGAGAATAACCAATATGAACAAATGCTTCTTCCTCTGTCTTCCTGCCTGCCTGCCTGCTCTCCTTCATTCCTGCCTGCACCTTTCCTAAAAGAAAAAGAAATGGAAATGGAAACCCTGCTATGTATGGCCATCCCTCATACCGTAAGCTGTGAGGGTGCTTCAAGGGTTGTGTGTGATTGTGTCCTGGGTGCTTGCTGCAGCCTTAATGTGAACTGATGTAACAGTTCATGGGCACCTCATGGAGCCACACCCTAAGTGCAGAGACTTTGGGCCCAGGAAGGGGGGTTAGTCTGGGAAAAAGGAGAAGAATGTCAATGTAGGGCTTCAGGGAAGCGGACCTAGTCCAGGAGCCCCGGGAGACTGACTGGTCCAAACTTAGATTTATAGATTTATATAAACTCACTGATTGCATGAAAGGAGAAGAACATAGGTACCTTCGAACTTGTGCTCCATTAAACACTGTGTGACAAATTAAGAATTTTATTTTATAAGTCCTACAATGTTTGGTGGATAGTACAGTTAGAACACATTATTTATTAAATGAGTTATGATACTAATTCACTAAATGTAAACATCTAAAGTAGATTACTATCAGTTTAACCTTACATGGATTTTTTTTTTTTTTTTAAATATAGCAGCCATCTCAAAACACTGAAAACCAGCAAGGTCCTGTCTCAGATGTTCTGGAACAACTCTGTGGATATAAATTTGCATAGCTCTACTCATTCTCTGAATACTCTACTTTTTCTGTCACCATTGTGCATTTTACACACTGTTTCCCAGAGCACAACCACAGGCCCCTCCTATTCTCCCTACCTCCTCTCTCAGCAATATTTCTCCATGTGACATCTTTCCTCAAGACACCCGGGCATCACATCCTTCCAGAAGCCCCCTGCATCCTATTGTCTGGGCTTGGACCTCTATGAGCTTTCATAGAAACTGTTAACTATCTTGATCCCTTATCTCCCCCGACCCAATAGACTATAGATTCCTTTAAGACAGACACCACCCACCTTATCGCTTTGTGTTCTCAGTATTTATTTAGCACAGTGACTGGAACAACATAAAGCCTAGGCCATTTCAACAAGGTTTTGGATGCCCCACATTTCTAGCTATGCCTCTCCCCAGAGTGAATGGAGACTGTTTCAGAGGATGGTATGGCGCTGACTCCATAAGAGTAAATCTCACAGACACAACAAATAGCAAGCCCAAATGCCATCCAGATGCACATCAGGACTCTAAATTCTTTTCTCTGACATTAGAGGCTCAAGGGCAAAATTAACCAGATAGAAAATTATCATAGGAGTGAAAATATAAAGATACTATATCTATGGAGGAGTGGAGTTTTGTCCTAGGCCAGACACTGTGTAGTGTGGACTTGGAGTTGATGCAGGTGATGCCAGTCTCAAGGCTTTGTCGAGTCAGTGGGCCCTGTCTGGAACACACCTTTATTTGCAAAACTCCCAGTGACTGTATCTAAATTTGTCTTGCACATTCCTGAGTGCATATTTTGTAAAACTAAACCTTCTCCGATTTCCTGTTCGAATGATTGACCTTTTGTAATAGAGTCAACCTAACAAAGAAATTGTTGAGGAGTAACCTACCGTAAGAGTAGGGTTGAGTCTTGAAAGCTTGAAAACTGAGATGATAATTTTAAGACAACCCAGAAGACATGAATTAATACTTTATTTTCACAGATTTTAAAAGACTATTCTGTACTTCACCTCAGTGCTGACCACTAGTCTTGATGTCCAGAGGAATTGTCAAATGGGGTCCATAAATCTTCACAGCATTGCCTGATACTGTTAGTGATCAGGATCATTGACTGACAGGATTTTCACTGGAAACAGACATGTTAATTAGCCTAATTAATTCACTAGAGTAATTCATTACTTAACATTTATCTAATTAGTTAACACTGCCACCTGTCAGAGCCAGAGGTAAATGCCAGATTGGAATTTGGTGGTCCTCTTCATTATACACTAACAATAAACGGAGAGAGATAGCATGGAATACCAAGCGAAAGTATGGCGGCCTCAGCAATGGTAAGTAGGCGTGTTATATCTCAAAACTGCCAGTAGTTGTTGAGAAAGAGCAGCAGGTGGAACAACTTGAGGTGGTTCATGAGTCACGAGACATATGTATTTTTATAAACTACAAACAAAAACTACTTTCCAGTTTTACAAAGGCAACACATATGTTTAAAGCTTATTTTGCTTTAAAAAAAAGTTGGCAAGATGAATTTCCTCAAGAATTTTTGAATACCTGAAGGTAAATGTTTCCTTCCCATTCTATAAACTTGCTGGATGGCCAAGAGGAAGGATAACAGAGGATTGAAGTAGTGTGTCCAGAATGAATATGACCAGTCTTTTAACATGGAGACCCCAGTTGAGCAAGACCAAAAAGGAAAGGGATGAAATTCCTCTAAAATCTGCTAGATTTTCTCTCCCTTGACTATAAAATGAAAAGCAAAACTAGTGAATTCATGGGTTTCTTAACACTCTGTTTTCTGAAAGTATTCGACTGTATTTTGTTTTCTACCTGGATTGACTTCTCAAAGCTGGTTCATCAGCCTAGGGTTTTGCTAAATGGAGAATGCCTGTGAACAAATTTTGTTTAATTATCAGACATTCTGTGTGAATTTGAATGGGCAAAGTTCGTATAAAGGGATATTCTGAGGGTCTGATATTGGATGTTTTCCTCACTTGTGACTACAAAGAATGAAAAGAATTTGGTGAGGGAAAGGATAGGGCATGAAATGAAAAGTTTGGGAGATGAAAGTTCTCACACGTACTGGGCATATCTTTGAGACAATCCACTGCAGTTGTCATGAAAACCAACAGAGGTCTTGCATGCAGTTACAGGTGTCCCAAAGCAAATACGTCTGTGTGCTACACTAGACCCAAGCAGGAGCAAGTCTGGATGTAAGGGAAATACTGGTCAACAGTTAACAAGCTAACTAACCTGGTCAAAGAGACAGGAGGCCACACCTTCCAAGGGAGCCTATCATCTTGGAGAAGTGCTGTCTGACAACTGGGTTATAGCATAAAAAGACCAGGTCAGGGAAGAAATTTTTGAATTGACAAGGGAATTTTGAATGCTAGGGGGAAAATTCCATTAGTAATTCAGAAGAAAACATAAGTAGAAGGAAAAGTGTCATTCTAACTTGAAGCTGAACTATTATGATTGGATCTTTAGAGCTCTAATTTAATAGAAAATAATAATATATTTTTTCCTGTTATTAACTTGAGTAACTTTCCACATAGTATAAAGTATGGCATCAATTTTACCTGCTTCCAATAAATCCATGCAATCTGACAGGAATACATACACTGGGTGAGTAGTTTTGATATTTTATTTGTTTTGATCAAATGAATGTTCTTAGGATTTTATATTAAATGTTCAAAAGATAGACTTCTACAGTTAGTAAATTTATTAAGTTTAGAGGTTATATAGTTGGAATATATCTCATAATATAAAACAAATAAAAATAATGCAAAGTTCTTTCTCAATAATAATTTTTCCTTTGGTTCTTGGGGAAATTGGACTCATCTAACAAAGTAGGGTAACATATCAACTACATATAAATTAAAGGAAAAAAGAAAGTGGGGCAAAAGATGTCACAAAAAGACCTGCAAAAGTTGAATCAACCTGCATGAGTGAACAAATTCAAAGTTCAACCTGGAATTCAGCCTTTAATTCCAGGACCCAAAGGTGAATCTGAGAAATAATTAAAGGGACTTCCCAGTACCAAAGGGAGATTTAAATTTGTTGTCGCACATCATGAAGTGATTTCATGTGCTTTGTGATGGACTTTACATAAAATTCATCTCTAAAATACAGTGCATGTTATTCATCTCAGGGCTAGACATAAATCTGCCAAAGCTGTCTGCAAATTTAGCTGCAATTTTTGCCCCAGGTTCACAGAACGTAATAGACCATTAATCTTCATGAGGCTTAAGGAATTCTGCAAGTTCCCTCTGATTTGCTGTGTTGTATGAAATGTCTTGCTTACAGTCTCCACCAAGTCAGTATTTCAGAAAACTCTCCACTTACCCTTTCCAAACAGAGGTAGCCTCCTACCACATTCACTTCTTCAGGGAAGCCAAGAGAGAGTAAAGGAAACTTTATGAAGACGAAGGTAATGGTAAAATAAAAGACCTCTCAGCCAGTCCTTTAATTTGGTTCCTATTATTTAATACTGGCCACAATGTATGACTTGTCCTGATTTGCCAAAAGATGTTACTGCCAACCCCACATTTGGCCTGTATTTTAGGAAAAATGAAAGAAAATATAAACTCTATTGAGAAGAAAACAGTATATACAAGTTTATTTAGTAAAAATTATGTATTTTAGAAAAATAGCATTCAGTTAGCTAGAGTCCTACTGACTTGAATTTGTTATGATATCCAAAACTAGTTTTTTAGTCATTGATGAAGTGACCACCTTAGAAATCCCTCTAGATCAGCCCAAAGGGGTAACATCTTCTAAGAAATTAGCAGGGGTTCATTAAACAATGGAAAGACATCAAGGAAAACTAAGGCATAGTATTATAATAAAAGGACTATTACAGTAAATAATAATTTCAAAGAGGATATAGTTCATGATTATGCTGGTTTGAGAATCTCTTCCTGAGGACAGGAAAAGTAGACTAGATGGTGACTCTAAAAACACCAAGACCCAGATCTGACCAAGTGAGTCAGAATTTCTAGGGGTACAGTCTAGGTAGCAGCATTTTCTAAAGCACCCCAGATTATTCTGACATGCAATTAGAGTTTAGAATTACTAAAGTAAATAGATAAGATTCTTTTATTGTATAATTCTTCATAGATTTATTCGGACACTCAAAGGAAAATCTCCAGATAGTGAAAGAAGTTTTGACAGAGTGAAAGAGAGAGAGTTACAGAAGCTAGAAGAGCAATAGCTGGCCATGTTTCCCAAACTTTAGTATATGGGGGAATCACATAAGAGGTGGTTAAAAAGCAAATTTTGATTCAGTTGGGCCTAGAGTGGGACCCGAGAGTCTGCGTTTCTAACAAGCTTTCAGACCACGTGACTGACACTGCTGGGTCATTGACTACAAGTTCCTTTGTCTAATGACAGGTGAGTGTCCTCTTGCCTCTAACCAAGAGAAGAAAGCAGGTATCCTTTTGCTTTGAGGCTTATTCTGAAGCACTAAGCATACTAACATCACGAATACTTTCTTTTTGTAAACCAGCTATGACCTATCAAGAATCTGTTATCCTAAATATTTTTGAGGAGGAAATGAATAGCATTTCTGTTCTATTCCTTGAACAGTTCAATTTAATTTTACAAATAAAATTTGTTAAAACTTAGGAATTAAAAAAAATGATATAGGAATGATTTTCTTCAGTGGTCTAAATGATGGTTATGGTAGGTAAGAAAATTCAGGAGGTCTATATCACAAATTCATACCAGAAAAATACAAAGTTCAAAAAAATGATGACAAGCAAGAAATTCATTCACAAGATTCTTTAGTCCAGTGTCAGAGAAATGGATGATTTTTTAAAAATTATTATCCTACTATGCTAGATATGAGAGATTGGAATTTACTTCTTTAAATATCTTTAAATTACTTTCATTGAATCTGATGAAAGATAAGCTGTACTTTTAACTCAACTAGTGACTGACACATGCTTGAGTCAAATGTTCCCGTGGTAGATTTTGCAATATTTTTACCTTTATTCTAAAGAGTGACTTTGACAAAATATTCTAATAAACAAGCAGAATAAAAAAATATGAGACAGCTTAGATGAAGGCATTCACAACCTTTCTGGGGAGAGAGAAAATTTATATAAAAATACTACCTATCAGTCTTCAGGTAAAATAAATGCTTTAGGAGCACAGTGTAGAGGGAGATTCATGCTGATAGGGGAAAGGCTTGAAAAGGGCTTCATGGAGGAGGTGACTTTTTAAATTTGACCTGCAGAATGAGTAGGATTCCTATATATGAAAAGTAAAAGGGAAAAGAAAGGATGTTTCAGGAACAAAGGCCTAAGACAGGGGTTCTCAACTTCGCACATAAGATCACCTGGGAAAATTTTAAAAATGCTTGTCGTGGCATGCCCTTGTGGGGCAGTGGTTAGATCAATAACCTTCAGAGGAGCAAGCCCCATATGCCTGAGTTTAGTCCCAGTCCCAGGGAGAAGCAATCAGTGTGAACAACTAAATAAAAATAAAATAAAGATGCTTTTCCCTCCTCTTCCTGCTTGCCCACTCTCCTTCATTCTTACAGGAAACTTTCCTTTAAAAAAAAAACAAAAAAACGCAAAACTTCTTGTGTCTACATTAATTGAGGCCTGAGTACCAGTGTTTTCTTGAAAAGTCTCCTGGTGATTTTGATGCATAATCAGGTTGAATGAAGCTCACAACCGAGAAACCGAGATACAAAGACACAAGGTTTTTGTTAAGATGTGTTGAGTTATTTGGAGGGAAAATGTGGGGAATGTAGAGCAAAGAAGTCCCATATGGTTCTGGCAAAGATAGCTTGACCCATTATAGATAGATAGTTGCTATCACTAAAAATTAAAGTAGAAAATAATTATGAACAAAATAACCTAAGGATATTGGATGATATACTTTATAAATATGAATTGGATTGAATTAAGATCATTTCTCTAGCAGCAATCAGCTCATTATCTTGCATTCCACAGCTTACATTACTTCACCAAGAGAGAGAAAGGACTGATGTCCCAAATAGCACTGCTGTGATAGGGATCTGGGTTGGGGCAGTGGCTAATGGGGTAGAAAGGAGGTGATGTATCCAACATGAATATGGAGTCCTTAATGACAATGTTACTCAAGGTACGTTCCTCAGACCTGCAACATCAGCACCAATGAAGAGTATGTTAGAAATGCAAATTCACAAACACACACACACACACACACACACACACACACACAATCCACTGAATCAAAATTTTTGGAAGAGGAGCTTATGAAGAGTCCAGTGATTCTTATACATATTAAATTTTGAGAAGCACTGGTCCATGGAACTAAAAGAGACTACAGGACATTGATTCATACATGTAAACACTCCAACACAGACTTTCACAAAACCCCATGGAAATATGAGAAGGAAGCAAAGATGTGTGCAGAGATACAGAGGAAGCAATGAGAAAGAACCCTCCAGCAGAGCATAAAGAAGAATTGCTGTGGGCAAATGGGGACGCCTGTGCAGGCTGCCATGCTCATGTGTAGGGAAAGGGGCAGGAGGACTGGAAGTCAAGGTGTGCCAGGATGTCACACCCAGGATATGTGGCAGTATACAGGCAGTCCCTAAACACAATGGTTACTGGAGTGATGGGCTGAATATGATCCTAAGGCCTTTTACCTGGTCTTTCCATTGATTCCTTAATGCTCTCTCCCACATGCTTTTTTATGAGCATCGGGTACAAGAATGTTTCTGAACAAATGGAGTTTCTACATGGAAATATCCTGCTTTTTATCTTATCATTTGTTTTAAATTTTATTTACCTTATTAAAAAAATCTTATGTTCTTATGGTTCCACATATTTTCTAAAATTAAGTCTTTTACTTTCTCCAAGCTCGCTTCTCCTTTATGCTTTTTTTTTTTCCTCCTTCATGCTCACATCTTGCTTCTTGAGTTTCTTTTCTTGATAAGACACAAATCTTGTTTCTTCATAACAATGTGCTCATTCATTCATTCCTTGCCCCAGTTATAGCCAAAGTCAGCCTCCTAGGTCCTACTCAGCTCTCTGCTTTTACCCCATCATCCTGCTACATTTATTTCTCACGTAAATCTTTTAAGGGAACAAAGATCATTTCCAAATATGTTGACCAAACGAAGAAATTCTTACTGGTCAGGCAGGCTAATAACTTCTTGTTCTTTCCAAAACAGGCTGATGAGGTAGAGGGGGGTGTCTGCCTCACACAGCCTTTCAGAAATTTAGAGATCCAGAGTCTTCCATCCAATGTCTTTATCATCTCCTTTGTTTGGCCAGAAGAGAGGGTAGAAAAGAGGGAGGGGTGGGGAGAGAAGGAATGAATATCAGATTTGAGCAAGATACTGTTTTTCAGTTGCCAGGCCTAGAAGTAAATGTGTTACTTCCACCCACATTCCCTTGGCCAGAATACAATCACATGACTTTATTGGCAAAGAAAGCTGGGAATACAGTCTAATGATGTGCTTAGGAGGGAAAAAATTGAGATTTGTTGAACATATCACATTCTTTGCCACACCCTACTATTTCTTATTGGCCTCATATCAGGTTCTCTGTGTTGGGAAGTATTTTAAAGACAGCTGGTTATTCTATGTTCACTGCACATCAGGTGTGCCACAGACATCATCTTATTCAGGCCTCAGAGCAATCTTGTAACCTGCAGTTATTTTTGCTATACCCATTTACAGATGAGAAAACTATAGAGCAAAAAGAAAACTTCCAAGGTTGCATAATTAGTAATGGCAGCAGAACCCGGGCAATTTGATTCAAGAGCACAGATGCTTATGTTACACAGCTTCCCACACAAAGAAAGAAAATGACCATTAGGGTCAAACAGAACAGGGTAAAATTGACTGTTCTGTAATCTACTTGTAGTATAATCTTGAACAAGTTTCTCAACTTCTGCAAGATCCAGCTCCTGCATTGGTAAATTGAATTATTAATATTATGTATGTTTAAATAAAATAGAAATGATAGGATTAAATGAAAGAATGTATTCACTAAATGCAGTTTTCATATCATTGTGCAATTTTTATGCTTTCACAGCAAATAGGTGATATAATTATTCCACATTGCTTTCAACAAATCATTTAATCCTAACTGAAGATTTGGGTTCATGATTTGTGCTAGGCAGTAATCACAAGTGTTGACTGACATTCTTTCTCTTTTGTGTACTTTCTCTCCAAATTCCTTTACATATTTTTCATATTTTTTCCCCAGTAAAAGTTTTGTTCACGTTAAAAATCCTTACCTGGATTCTATGGATGAGACATTCTCTATGACTTGAATTTAGGAACAAAAACACACAATCTACCAGCAATGTTTGGGGATGTAAAGGTAAACGTATTTCTAACTTTAGGAAAAATGATAGAATTTCCTGTGTGACATTTGTTCTCATTTTCCAAACATACATTGTACTCATTTGGTTAGAGAAATGTCAGTGTTCCCAACAGAAACCGAAGCTACAGTCATTCTCATAGATAATTTAGAATGTGTTCATTGAACAATCATTTCCAACCAAACAAGACGTAAAAATTCCCAAACTAAATCTAATGCAAATATGATTACTTGACTACACTGTTCCCTAGAGATAAATACAATTTTATTGACATTATGATGGATGTTCTAAATTAATTATGATTTCATTCACTGTTAATGTGTACATTAACAGCTAAACCTCACTAATTCTCATTTTATTAAATCACAAAATAACTCAACAAAATGAATACTATATTATTTCATTTCTTGAAATAAACATTATCTAACATTCATATTGTTATGATTTTGGGTATTTCAGAGGAAATATTGCATGAGGAAGCTATTGATGAAATGTTGCTAGGATAATTGTACTTCAGTATATACATTTTCATTACAAAATAAATTCATGTTCATTATTTTAAATTGGTAAAATACATATAAGAATAATGAGTTTTTAAAACACTCTTAAAATAAGCCTATCATCTTAACCTATTTCATTTTCTTCCAATAATTTTTAATGAATATATTTTAAAATAGTTGGACTTTGTAACTTTACATTCTGCATTTTTCAGTTAACGCTTCATTAACATTTCCCCATATTATTGCACCTTCTTAAGAACAAATTGTTCATGATGTCAAGTATTTGTACCATATATAGTATAGTCTGTCACTTACTGACTTTTATATCAAACTATTTCCCACCATAAACAGCACTCAAGTGGATATTCTTAAAGATTTTTTTTTCCTACTGAAGTTTATTTGTTTAGGATGATTGACAGTCAAATGGAATGAATTAAAAAAACAACTTTTGTTTTCCATAAGGTCTATACCTATTCACAATCCTACAATTGGAAAAATGTACAATTTTCAACTGACTTTTATTTCCTCCTTTGCAATTACAACAAAATAAAAGCTCTCACATTGTCTATCTCATCAAATCTTCACCACAGCTCTTTGAGGTAGGCTTAACAGATATTCATTCTTTTCCATAAAACAAGGAAATTTGGTTTAGAGAGTTCAAAGGATGTGAGAGTTATTCAGACAGCAGTGGAGCTAAGACTTTGACCAACTTCTTTGACGACTGCTTTTCCAGGGTTCTAGTCCAATGCATGGGATGGACTCTTGAGTCAGAGTGCCTAAGAATACTCATAAATCAAGGGGAAGGGGTTGAAGAAAACAGGGAAAGTGGAGGAAGTTAGCTGGAATAAAAAGAGGAGTAGGAGAAAGAGTGAGGAAGAAAGAGAAGAAATAAGTCCATGATGTTCATTAACAGTAGGTCCTAAATTTTTTCTTCTTAATCCCATCTCTTTGAGGGTACAAGGTATGAGGGGATCCACTGGTTTCTTGGTAACATCCAAATATGTCTTTTATAAAATCACCGATACCCTCCAGTCTCTCCCTAAAAGTTTCAAGTAACATGGAAAATCATTACCTATAAAACTCTGTAATCTGCATTTTAAAATTGGTTAATGTTCTGTTATTAACGTACGAGATGCACAAACTGCAGTAGGACCAGATTAAGACAACATTGCTAAGTCTTTTAAGACACATGGCATATTTGAAAGCGAGTTCTGACAATCATTAAGCAAAGTTCTTAACATATCTTCACAATGTTTCAGGTTCCTTCCAGATGCATTTCTATCTTCTGTGGTAAAAGTGGGACAAATGATCACTTTGTTGGGACATAAATCACAGTGACTGTCATTTAAGGTCACCGTGGGCTGGTGGTCTTCAGCTACATTTTACTTCTTAGTGAAGCAGCCGAACTGAGTGTTGCATAGAGGTGATATTTAGTAAGTCTGATTTAGGAGTAGACATCAAGAATGGAATTGCTCCTGTTTATACATATCATCTTGATGTCTCCAGAAATGTTCAGAAATCCCTGTTGATTACAGCAATATCTACAGTTCAAAGGACAATTCAAACTGCAGGCTAGTTTACCATCTGTGTTGGTTTTATGGTCAGTCTGAATAGTTGTAATTTACATTCACTGGCACCACACCATGAGGTTATTTTCAAACTACTATATTTTGTGAAAAGTAAACAACAACAACAAAAAGTTACCTCCTGTACTTGGATCTCAAGCCAAGTCATAACTCTCCATACCCACAGAGGGGAAAGTTTCATGAATAATCAATAATAATTTAAAACTCACCTTACACCGTGATCTTAACCTCTTTGCCACCTTTGTGACTTTCACTGAGTGCATGACCAACTTTAGGCTCCAACAGGGAAACTTCCAAGGAGGCACAGAAAAGACAATTATGAGGGTAGAAGAGAAACAGAGAGCCCAGATAAAAGGATAATTACATCCATAATAGAGAATAAGTGCTACACAGGGATTATTGCTAAATGGAAACAGAAGGCATCACGTAATCAGACCACCCAATAGTCATGTGAATCATTTGTGAATGGGGTACCTACTTGACAACCTCGGTTAGGTGTTTCCTTAGACAGGTATTATTCATCCCTGTGAGAAACTTCACCAGCTTTCCCGTTCCTCTGCCTAATGCTGCCCACATCAGTCAGGTACCACCAATTGCCTTTTCTTTAATGGATTCAGACCATATTTATAGGTATTAAATTCCGTAACACAGAAACAATAAGCATGCTTAAAATCAGAGCCAGCGTTATTTGACATGAGAAATAGTAGTTACCATTTGTTGAACGCTCAGAAGAAAGCACCTGGTTTAGTGCCATGCCCTCTGCCATATTGAGTCCCACTTTCTCGTAACAAAACCCACTAAGGGGTATAGTGTTTTTCTCTTTTGGAAATGATGACGTGGAGGCACATGGAGATTAAGTGACTCGGTCAGGGATGCACATGTGAGCAGCGGAGACAGGATTAGAATGCATAGCCAGATTTACCTAACCTCAGAGAGCAGCCGGTAACCACCATGCTGCCTTTTCTCTCTGTTTTAGAACTTCAGATTCTTGCGCCTCACTACGATGCCCGTGGCTGTGATTTGGCCTGAACTTCCTCTCTGACAGGGGCTGCTGCTCATCCTCCTCACTGCTGACCCCTGGTGCCCAGAAGGCGAGGGGCTCATCCAGCCCACACTTAGCAGTTCCCACCCTCTCTCTGGCCTCCTCTCCCATCCCTGGGAATCTGGAGCCCCAAAGTGCTGTTCCACAAGCAACTACCAGCCAGTTTTATGACCATATGTTATTAAATTAGACACTCTTGACTACAACGCCTATTGCAATTTCAGAGTTTGTTAAAAGATGCATAAAACAAAACGAAAAACAAATTTTTGAATTGAAGGAACACTATAGTGAGATTTCTAGTTTAAATGATAAGGCTTGTTCCATGACGGTTTCTTCTGAGTGTGAAACTGGAAAGTCTTCACTGATTTCTTTCAAGCTTTAAGAGTACCTTTTGCAAAGATACTTCTGATTGGGGATGTGGAATCAGAAAACACAGCTGTAATTCTTTGTTCTCATGTTACTTACTTCATGTCCTCAGCACTTACATGAAGTATGTTGCCCACTGATGCCCAGCAACGGGTTCCCTGCATTAATTTAAGATACTGGCTAATATTATTGTAAACAAACCCACCAGGAGACCCACATGAACAAAACCGACACCTTTTCTTTATGATTTAAGCACATCAAACTTCATGTCTGGTTGCCTTCATTACTGGTTAATGATGCAAAATCATTCAGTCATGAACATAGCCTAGAACATTTCCACACACTCTTAATTACTGAAATGAAAAAAAAACATTGGAGTTGAAAGCTGACCCTTGGTTCTTATCCCAGTTACTATGGCAAGTAATTGTGAATTTTTATTAATAGTTTGTCTGCATTGGTGGGAGCCCCAACAGAATGAAAACATTTGCACTGTTTATATACAAGGAACTTGGACTAGAGGGACGTGGAGAGGACATACAGGACATCTGTGTGGGTACAGACATATATTGTATGTACAAAGCAGGTGCTGCGCTCTCCATTAGTGTAAGTACTCAATGGCTGCACATCAGGTCGTCATCACAGCCAAGAGAAAGATGTGGGGACTTCTGATTATAAGAGTTCCTTTTCCTCTCTTGCTCTGCATTCTTACACAATAAACTTGTGTCCAGGTGTGACATTCATTATTGGGAAAAGTCTTAGGGGTAGATAATAGCATTCAGTGTCACCTTAGCTTATTAGTTACACTTAGCTATTCAAGTTAGGGCCCAACCTAGAAGAACAGCGCCACTCTCTTTAATTTGTAATTGATTAAGCCACTAGCGAATTGTTCTCTCTATCCCTTCTTCATCTTTGGGAATGTTGAACTTTTAGTACACAGGGGCCAATTTTCAGGATTGCCAAAGTGGTGCCATTTAACAGTATACTAATCTTGCTGAAAATCTGCTAATGCATTTTCACAGAGCACTTGTGAATTGCCCTCTTATATTTAGAATGTATTAACAGTTCTGGAAACACATAGTATCCTGAGGCAAAATGAAAGTGGAATAATCTGCAATTTTAGGGAACAGAGACCATTTCCCCCTTGGACTCAGGGTGGCTTACACTTATGAGCATGTATTTGTATACACAGCCAGTTTGCCTTTCTAGGTTTGTCTTTCTGTACAGAGCTGTATCTGAAATATAGCTCTGAGTATATATCCACTTACTGAAGTCCTTATGAGGGGCACAACCAGGCATGCCAGTGCGCAGGGAAGGCGTCTACTACAGTGGACTAAGGAGCTGAGTTTTTAGTGGCTTCTGCGCCAGTAAATAGTTACCATCCACTAATCACTTTACACTACCTGATGGTAGAAGGATGTGTGATCATCGCTGGAAGCCCAGAGTAAAATAAGGAAGATTACGTGATGCCAATGAGGCAACTAAATTGATCTCTCTTCTGGTTTAAGAATGCGGGAAACCTACTTTGGGCCCAAATGAAAGAATTCACTCGTTTGCTCATTCAAACAAACAATTATAGCCTATCTCTACTAAAAGGACTCTCCATATCTTCTGATTATGACAAACTTTGTCTTAGTAAACTTCTGTTTGATTTTTAGACAGTTTCTCTTTGCGTAAGAAATGAGGAAGGACAAAATATAAGGTTTCTGAAAATGTGAACATATAAACAAGCAGTAAGCCTCAGAGTAAAGCAAAAAAGGCAGTAGATTGATCCTGCTGTCTTATCAGGGCTAAAGAACTGAAATATGTATCATATATATCTAATTGACTTTAGTCAATTAAAAATGGACCTCACTAGGCAGGCAGGCAAAGTATTTCCATTTGGGGCTCCTTGGAAAATTCTTCCTCTCCAGTAGCTGCTATGATGTGTTGTGTGTGTGTGTGTGTGTGTGTGTGTGTGTGTGTGTGTGTGTGTGTGTGTGGTGCCTGAGAGAAGAAATGAAACTTTAGCAGAAACATACAGGTCTATTTGTTATTTTAGCCTCATGTTGTATAATAAGTGATCATCATAAACTTATTAAATATCTGATTTAGAAGTAATAGAGTAATAGAGTTTACTTATTAGTGGCAGATTCAGAGCTCCAGATGTAGCCCTGAACATACAAATGAGTACAGGTTAAATTCATGGCTCCAGGAGACGTGTAGTGCACTTAGAGGTCAGGCCCTGTTCATTGGGAACCAGAAATGAGTCATTCAGAGATTCAAAGTTCCCACAGTTTAATATTCTGATGGTGAGGGGGAGGGAACGCAGGTGAAAATGTTATGGTCACAGCTACAACGGTGTTCCAAATTTGTTAAGGATTAAATGAGTGACAGGCATCACCTAACTGCCAAGCGGTGCCCAGGAGAATATATTCAAGAACACATCTGACTTCCGGATGTTGTTAGGAATGTGAATGTCACCGCCTCCAAACTCAGCTCCAACTGCTACAAATTCCAGCAGGGAAGATCTTGCTAGAGAGTTATTAGAACATATTGTAACCCCTTGAAGTTGCTAAATTTTCTAGCCTCTGTGAGTTCCTATTCTGATGATATCGACTCTGCTTCCAAATGCTGAAGAAGATCAGGCTGTGGCCATGATCTCTAGGAACTTACCCTCCCTTAAATATCCAACATCCTCTCCAAATTGCTGGCAGTGAATGAATCCTTGCCTCTCTCTCTACCCTCCTACTTTTCAGAGCTCACATAGACTTAGCAGCAAATAAACAAGGCCACACAAAAGCAATCAGAAGGATTTACTATTTCACCTAGTGCAGTGGGAAGGGACTAATGACATAGCAGCCAAATTTATATTTCCTCGAAAGCAAGTCAATCTTGCAAAAAGCTCATTTAAAAATGCTCATTGTAAAGAAGCCAGTGGGGAGATGAGAAATGGCACAGCCCTGACACACCTGTGCCTCACACCATCCCCACCTTCTGTTCTTGATGATGAGGGTTGAACTCAGTCTAACTGGCAGGGAGACACCATCCCCTGATCCTCACAGATGGACACATCCATCAGCATGTCATGTAGGCGTCAGTTAGAGCTGACTTACGTTTTCCTCAGCTTTGGCAGGTCGTAATGATTATGTAAATTTATCTGAGGGCTGTTAACTTGTAATGAAGGAAGAAAACATGTCCCTTGCATGGATCTGTTTGTACCCTCTCTTCTCTCTCAACAGCATGGCATGGGCATCCCCTCCATCTCTATTATGCTTCATGAACTCATCAGATTACTGCACCATGCCTGGTGCTGTGATGTGACCATCATCAGAACTGGTACATCAGGGGGATTAGGTAAGTGGATTGATTTCTACCCTGAAATCCAAGTGATTGGTCTGTGCAGGGTAGCTGCCAAAATATACCAGCTATTTAGAGCCCAGAAGAAAGCCAGATGTCCAAATCAAAAAGTGTCAAGAGGCCGGACTTGAAGTTTAAAAAAATCTACCCATATTTCCTTTTTAGATCTTCTTTTTCTCCTTCATGGGTATCTGGAATCAGAGATTCCACAGTCTACTGCTCAGATGAACTTAGTTGTTCTTAAAGAGTAGAAGAATGACATTAAAAAGTGTTTAAGATAAGAGTGTATTTAGAGTCAATTTTGAGACTTAGGAATTGTGTAAGTGACAGAAGTAAATGCTTTCCAAGTAAAGAAAAATCACTAGATTTGGCTAGTTTTTATCCAAATCTTAGTTTAGCTAAATAAGCAGACTTCATAGCTTTTAGAAAAATAATACTTTTAGCTCATATTAGTGACTACATCCCCTTTTCTGACTGGGCCTTTTCCCCATAAAACACCAGAAGAGTTCAGGCTGGGCCAGAAAGTGCCAGGTGATGCTTCCTAAGGGTTTCCCACAGTCTCCCCTCCTCCAGTGTTCTTTTGATGGTCAGCAGTTCATCAGGTGCCACATTTGTGTTTCCACACTGGGCTGAGGTAAAGTTCTGAGGAAGCCTTCTCTTTTTAGTCTTTTCTTCAGAGGCAGATTTTGTCAGGGAGTGATTTTACTACGTCACCAAACTCAAATAGGTAAACACAGGGTATTGTAACTGGAAAGGTTTGGTTGACAGAATGACAGGACTGAATGGGAAATATAAAGAGGACTGGGATTTGGGGAGGGAAAGGGTAAGAATTATACATTTTCTAGAGTAAGAAAGGGCCTCAGAAATCCTTAAAGAATTAGAGAAATAACTCCTGCAATATCACAGAGTCACAGATGGCTGAGCCATGCTTCACTAGAAACAGACATGTTCAAAATAATTATGTGCTCTCTACAGTTATGGTACAAGAATAAAGTCTAACCAAGACACTCATAGAACAGAGGAAGGCATCTATGGATATTGAGCTAGAAAGAGGAGATGCTAGCAATCAGTGTTAAAGTCAGGTATCCTTCTGCAGTTTATCTGCTGTTTCCCTCAAATAATCAATAGTAGGGAACAATGCATTTGGAGATGAAATGAATAACATTATTAATAATTCTTGTACAATGGAATACAAGGAACTGTCTCCATAGCCCATGTCCATACGATGTACCATCATGACTGCTATGATTGTCACTTGATATATTAGTGCATGTCCCGCATGGAGAAACATGCTGGTGACTCTCCAACTCATAGTCTTGGACTCTAGCTCTTTTGTTTCATGGTGATGTGAGACGTACATCCCACAGGCAGTACAGTCTCACAATGGAGCCTATAAATGGAGACAAATCAAAGCACTGTGTTGGTGTGGACAGCTTCATTCCAAAGTTGTATCCTAATTAAAAACTTGGCTTATGCATAAAAAGTGTTGGTTTTGTTTTAAGCTGCATTGTATTTGGAGATGAAGTAGGTACAGCTTCTTTCTTGCTGATATTACCACTGTTCAGATGAACCAGCAAAACTTGATGAGAATAAATTACTTGATTTAATAGTATTTTGGCCTCTGAGAGACTTAAACCATGATATCAATGTGTTAACACATCTAAATATTAGGATAGTGCATGAAAAACCTCATTTTTGATGTACATATTTTCAACTTCTTTCTTAATCGCGTTCCTATTTTTAGGTCATTGTGCCTAATTCAAGGTGCCATTTATCTGACTTTACTTAAAATGTGTCTGACCCACCAAGATTCTATCACCTTGGATCTCCAGTTGGATCTTCTAAAGTTTTTTGAGCAATATTGGGATTTATTAAAACCCAGAAGGATATGTTTATGCTGTATGGCAGGGGTTGGTAAACATTTTCTGTAAAGGGCCAGATAGTACATATTTTAGCCTTTGCAGACCATATGGTCTCTGCTACAACTTCTCAACTCTGTCATTGTAGTGCGGAAACAACTATAAACTATGTGTAAATGGATGAGTATGGCTGGTTTCCAATAATACTTTACGTACAAGGCGAGGCTAGATTTGGCCCCCCGCTTGTAGTTTGTAAATCCTTGCTGTATGGCATCTCTGTGGAAGCATTCACTCATTCAGCAAAATTCTGAGTACTTTTAAGGCAATAGACATAATGCTAGATATGTGAACAAACTTTGCCCTTATCTTTATAGAGCTTTTTTTTTTTTTTTTTTTTTCAGGGAAATAGACAAACAACTGAGTAATTACAAAAAGTGTGATGAATTTTGGGACAGAGAGAGTCTAGGACATAACAATGTATATTCCTTTATCTAGATCTGGAACAGTAATCGGAATGGGTCAAAAAAAAAAAAAAATAGGGCAGAAGCTAGGGCTGGGGAAATTTGACATAATCTCTGTGGCTCTTTGATTTTTTTCCCTCCTCCATGAATTCAGACCTTTTGAAGCAAGTGACTTAGGCTGACCCCTAAAGAATGAGTTTGTGTTAATCTGATAAAACGGTGTGAGGGAAGAAGAGAGCGCATTCCAGACAGGAGGAATAATAGTTGGCAGAAAATATTTTCTCAAGTCTCTGAGACTTTCTTTCCTGAGTCCCATAAGTAAGCCAGACTTTGTAGTAATAGCCGGTCAGCCATGAGTCTTGATTTACACGGTGCTGGAGAGGGAGGAGAGAATATATGTGATGAGAATCAGAAGGAAGACAGGATAGAGATGCAAAGAAATTATAGTAATCAAGGAGTTGCTGAGAAGATTAAATATCAAGTAGTCACATCACTTTATGAAAGCTACGTGCTGGCAGGCTCATTTAGTTTATTCCTGACCTAATTTATTCAAATTTGAGACCAAAGGCCGGCACTAATTTGCATGTCCAAGAGTCATGTTTGTCTTCAAATCTAAACCCCATCACATTGTAAATGTGAATCTGGAAAGACAGCAAATGTAAATGCCTGTTCTGAATGTTACTATTTAATTGGATTTGGAAAAGAAAATCATTTAAAAGCTGAAAACAAGGAGAATCATTAGCATCTAACATTAATTAATGTTGGCAGAATAGATTATATACTTAACGTCAAAAGTAAACTCTAAATGACATTCTTCTGTTACCATTTATTTATTCCCACATCACAGGGATCACGCCAGGCTCTGTTGTAATAACAGATACAGCCGTAGATTCCTTCTTTAAGCCCCAGTTTGAACAGGTAATCTTGGACAACATTGTCACCCGAAGTACTGAACTTGTTGACAAGGAACTGAGAGAAGAACTATTCAACTGTAGCAAAGAAATCCCCAACTTTGCAAAGAAATTCCCAACTTCCCAACCCTCATTGGACATGCAATGTGCACCTATGATTTCTATGAAGGTGAGAATAACTTATAAACTGGGAAAGCAGCAGAAAATTGCCAGCAACTCTTTGTTATTCAAACCCATAATTGATGCTAAAAACCCTACCTTAGAAAACTAATAGTTGGGGGTTAAAAAAAGAACTGGAATAGCCTTTTGACTTACGAAAGCATAATAAGCAGTAGAGAAACACCCATAATGAATTTATATTGAGAGTACATTTAATCCTCCAAGAGCAAATTAAATACTCAAATGCAATTAGTGATGTTAGTAAAATCTTACGTCTGTTTATGCCTTTAATTTAAATTGGTGATGTTGGGTGTAGGGAGGTGGGTATGCTAATGCTATGTTTCTGCCACCTTGAGGTATGTACACCTGTTCCACAAGGTTTCCCCAAGAAAGAGTAGGAACCAGAAACTGGGGAGGAGAGGAAGTCTCAAAGGGATGGGGTGATTCAGAGTGATTCTTTTATCTCATGGTAATGAGATTAGGGTCCCAAAATCAAATTTAGGGGCAAACTTAAAGTGGATGAGTAAGGAAGAACTCTTGCTACAAGAGGTAAGAGCTAGGAGAGAAATCTTCAAGGACAGACCTTGCTTGCTGATTCCAGAAGAATGAACCTAATCAGGGTTCATACCATTCCTTCAAGGGTATTCTAGAAATTGTATTTGTGTTTGAGTGTGTTCATCAAACTACATGTAGTTCCATTAAAATTATTTTTGTTTTATTTTCCCTTTGTATCAAGCAGGCTATTATGTGTGGACACAAGGTATATTATCTTTAAATTCTACTTCAGGTTTATAAATGTGGTGTCACCACACATGTGTTATAAGATACAAAGGATGCTGGTTCTTTAGGGTTGAAACCCCATCTAATAAGACACGGGCTCCTTCATGGGGAGGGGTCACTGATGGGTCAAGGTGAGGATTATGAACAGTAGCCTGTTGGACTCAACGTTTTCTTTGGTCTACACACTGTGTTTTCAAATGTGAATTTTTTTTTTTTTTTTTTTTAAGGAAAGCTGGAGTCAGGAATGAAGGCAAGCAGGCAGGCAGGACGGGAGGAAGAGAAAGGAGGAAGAAGCACTCTATTTAGTTGTTCATCTTGGTTGATCCCCCTGGCCCTGATGGGGAACCTGGGTCCTTGGAATATATGGGTACCATGCTCAGGTGGAGGCAGCAGACTTGTCCAAAAATGCAAATTATTTGCCAATACTTGTAATGGCTAGAGATTTCATATGAAAACACAGATTTTTGGCTCCTTGAAATGAGAGAATGTAAAAAATTTGAAATAAGATAGGCATGTCATCCCACAACCCCCAGCCATCCCAACCCACACCCAGGGTGACACAACTGAGGGTGAGGCGAGGCCACAACCTCCAGACCAGGCAGAAATAGTTGACAAAATCTGCTTGGCTTCCAGGGTCTGGGTTTGAATCGGCTTGAATTAAACAACACCGTTTTTGAGGCATTGTAAGGCATCCCTAAAGAGAAGGAAGCCAGGAGGAGCAGACAGCCAGCATGGAAGAGTAGTATGCAAGAGATAGAAGAGAAAGAGGAAAGGGAGTCAAAAAGATAGTGCAAATAATGGACGATGACAGAGTGCTACTGGCTCATCGCTTCCATCCAGGCCATGCTGGGGAGTGGGGAGTGAAGAAGTCTGTTCCTGGGGGGGTGCAGGACTGGGGAGGCGGAAGAGCATTGGGCTTTTTTCCATTTCTTTCTGGACCCACTTGTTGAGACAGGTGAAAAACTGAGCGATAAGTGAACTCTGAGAGCAGCCTAGGAGGGAAAAAGTGACCACAAAAATGTGGCATGCAACTTGAAAGGTGTGTGGTGGGAAGAAAGAGGACAATGGTGTACAACTACCATGGACAGACACACACACAGAGAACTGCAAAGTCCAAGCTGCTGTCGGCATCCCCCCACCCCGCTAGGGGCATCACTGAGGCTTGAAGCCCTTCTCCCCCTAGCTGCTTCTCAGCCATCCCCCAGGCGCTGGAGCAGCCTGAGACTTTCCTCTAGGTGCAGATTTTTCATGGCCTTCCAGTTCTTGATGACTGAGGTCTTCAAGATGCCCCTGCCACCATGGTAAGACACCACGTTGCTTAATGTTCTCTTTGTCTTTCAGGTCAAGGTCGACTAGATGGAGCCCTGTGTTCCTTTTCCAGAGAAAAGAAGTTAGATTACCTGAAGAGAGCATAAAAAGCCAGTGTCAGGAATATTGAAATGGAATCAACAGTGTTTGTGGCCATGTGTAGGTTTTGTGGTCTCAAAGATAAGCTGCTCATGAATATCTGAGGTCCAATTCCCTCTTTCATGGAGTTATTTTTATTGGGCAGGAGAAGGAAAAGAAATCCAGCCATATATTACTTTGGGTTGAATGTACATATGTATTATCAGGATATTAGTCCCATCATAGAGTTACCTGAGGTCACCAGCTAGTAGGGTATAAAGCCAGGACTTGACATCAGATTCTGTTTTCTTCATCCTATAATGGCTATTATTTATATTACAATTAAATTTATTGAGACAGGACACAAGTATATGTTCCTAGAATAGTCCATCTAAAGGACAAATCGTCAATGAAATGAATAATGGGTTTTTTAAATTAATTTAGATAACTTTTTGCTTTTCCTAACTTACTTTGAAAAAGATGTTAAATGCAGAAAAAATGAAAGAATAGTATAATACCTCTATGCTCTCCAAAATTCAGTAATTTCTAAGATTTTTGCCATTCATGCACGCCCTTTATATGCATGTATATATTTACACATATATATGTGGGTGTCACATACTTGCTTTCCCCTGCATTCATTTGTAAATAAACAGTAAACATCATGGCATTATAACTGACCAGAATGCCATTGTCAAGCTGAAAAAAATGCTATGAAAAGCAAAAAAAAAAAGTTTTTAAACATCCATTCCATATTTATATTTCATTTTCCTAAAACACACTTGTTTTCCATGACAGTGGCTTATTTGAAGAGTCAAGACTGTTAGCTTGAAGAATATTCAACATTCTGATTTGTGTGTTGCATCAGGGTTTTTCACTTGTTCATTTAAACACATATATCCTGTAAAGTGGAAGTGAAGTCTAGTGACTCAGTTAGATTCAATTACATTGCAATAACACATTTAGTGACACTGTAAACTTTCCATTGCACCACCTCAGAGCAGCGTAATCTGAAGATGTCCCAGCATTAGTAATCTCCAGTTGGTTGGGTTACTTGGTTCCAATGGTAATCGTTACATTTCTCCAAGGAAAAGCTAACATTTTCACTTTCCCTTTGTAAGTAGAAAGTAATCTCTGTGGTGACAATTTGGGACTGCGTGAATATCCCGTGACCCGACTGTCTTTCACCCAATGATTTTAGCATGGACTGCAAAAATGGTTTTCTAATTCCATTATTCCTGCTACATTAGCTGGCGTGTTCCTTAAGCTCTTTTCTTCCTCCTATTTCTCTCTCTCAATATCTCTCAATCTCTTTCTCCCTCTAGCTCATTATTATTTTGTTTATTTTGCCCAGATCAATGTGTCCTAAGTGATTTCTCTCATTCTTTTGTGTATTCAAATTATCCCATGTTTAGCTAGTGAGAACAGAGTCCTTTCTAGTGGACGCTGTCCTTTTGAAATAATCCAATTAGCTCTTGAGAACTTTCTTGCTTTCAGACACAATGAAATTCTCAGGCACAACATATCCTTTTCTTACCTCACATCTTAGATTCAGCCATTTCTCCAACCAGCTCTGGTTCCTTTTAGGGAAGAATGGGATTTAAGCACTAAATATGGATGTGGCATGCATTTCGAATGAAGATGAAATTATTCCAACAGAATTATCAATCTTTGACCAGTATGAAGAAAATTTAGTGAAGTATAATGTTCATGAGCTCTAATTAGTGTAGTCTGTGTGATTTTAAATTATATTTCATAGTCAACCTCTAGATTTAAAAAAAAATGTAAATTTAACTGGCAGAATAAAGAGATTAAAGCTGCAAAGTGAATAAAACATCTTGTATTACACTGACAATGAAAGCTTCAGAGATAAACCACCATCTAAAATAACGTTTTTGAGTGAGAAGTAGTCCCCAAATACTAATAATGATCCAAAAAATGTTGGAATCCCTTTTATTCAGAATTTACGGTTCTGTATTTCACACAGCGATCATCCATTTTTTAAGAAAAAGGTGCATAAAATATCGCATGAATCTAAATGTGCTTCCTAACATACCTGCCAAGGGTACACCACAGTACTCTGAAATGTAGCTTTTGAATCAGATCTTTGATATAATTTACCTCAATAATAGTTTATCTTCCTAAAGAATGTAGGACCTGCTCCTTTGCATCAACTAGTGTCCTGAGTGCCCAGGCTCAGGTCATATAGCAGCAGACAACAGACAGAATCTCTGTCCTTACAGAGTTTAAGAAGACCAATGACAACAATGAAGAATAAAGTATAATAGCACAGTGAAAGGTTGGATACTGAAGCATGCTATGGAGAAAAATGAGGCCGGGAAAGCGAACAGAGGTAGAGAAGACAATCATGACTTGAAATCGTGTCATTAGGGAAGGGTGCACTGAGAGAGTGCCATTTAGGGAAGGGCCACATAGAAGTTCTGGAAAATGTGAATTTAAGTCAAGTGACAGAGTCTAAGAGCTTGTCGAAGGACAAGAAGACCAGTGTGACTGGAGGGGAGTGAGTGGAGAGTGATAGGAGATGAGAGGGTGCAGATGACGTGGACATTGAGAACTGATTTTCACTCTGAGTGGAGTAGAAAGCCATTGGAAGGCTTTGAATAGAGAAGTGACTGGATCGGCCTTGCATTTTAGCAGGATCACAGAGGCCACCTGATTGGGAAGAGCCTACTAGGGTGAAGGGCAGAGGTAGGGAGAGGAGTGAGAGACGGCTGTAGTAGTCCAGTGATAGATGATGGGCCAGGGTGATAGCAGAGGAGGGAGTAAGAAGCAGTCAGTTTCTAGATACACCGTGAAGGGAAATCCAACACAACATATTGGCAATTTGACGTGAATTTTGAGAGACAGGTAAGAGTTAAAAATGTCTCCCTGGTTTTAGGACTGAACAACTAGGATAGATTTACTATACTTGGAATGAAGAAAGTTAGGTGATGTTTTGGCGATAGCAGACATCAAATGAAGGCTAAATAAGTGGGTGTACTTATGCATCTGGAATTTAGGTGACAAGTTTGGACTAGAGAAGTAAAATTGTAACTTGAAAGCACATAGATTTCATTTAAAACCATGCAACAGAGGAGATGATAAATAGAATGAGTATAGAAACAGATAAGAAGAGGTCCCTGGTTAGACATTAGTGAGGGGAGGTGAGAGAGCTTCAGCAAAGGATACTAAGCAAAGGTGTGAAGCTGGCTGTATGCTCTGAGTGCCTGGCCCTCAGAGAAGACATTTTTGGGAAAAAGTAAAGAGTTATATCCCAACAATGCTTCCCTTTATCATAAATGGAATTTTAATTCTAGTATTTGTCTTTCTGGTCAATCAATTTTAACATGGAAAATTACAAACCAAATGTATTTCTAAAAATAATTTTTAGAAGAACATTATAATTCATAAGATGAAATTTATTGTAGAATCACTATCCCCAACTACTCCCATCTCTCAGATTATATGTAGGTACACACAAGTCCTTATAATACATGTCCTCAGTTCATCACTAAAACACCTTTCTGAGAAAAACTATAGCATTTGTTATTTTCTCTACAAGTCAGTGAGGGTGGGAGGGTCTCAAGTTGACTTTTCCTGAGCACAGAGCCTGCAGAAACACCTGAGTTCAGATATTTCTGCTGCAGGAAATGCCTTCTCACATTTTTTTTTTTTTTAAATTATGGAAATAACAAGTGAGTGGTCACTTGCATGGTATCTCCACCTAATTTGCAAATGGAATAGCATTTAGTAACTAGTTTAGCTAAGTATAAAATGCCTATTTACAAACCTGCTGCCCTGATGTTAGTTTGGTGAAGACCATGGGTTTTTTAAGAGTCCCAAATGGCAGCCAGGGAGAGTACTAGGTTAATGAGCCCTGGAAGTCTTCATTATCGATGTTGCCAAAACCTTGGAGAAGTTATTGTCATGAGGAATTTTCTGTCTTTGTTGCAAATCCTTGTGACCTTGCTCTCTCTGCCACCCACGGGCATCCTCTACTTGCAGTTCCTGCCTCCTGCTGCGTTTTCTTCTTTCTGCTGCTGCTGAAGCTGCTGGCAGCTGATTTCAACCTGCCCATAGCTCTCTTCCAGGTCACTGCTGCAGCCTTTTTGTTGAACAGACCCCTTCTGGGCTGCCAACATTCACACTAAAGGTTGCAGCTGTAACTCTGTAATTCTGTAGTTCTGGGGAGTGTTCCTGTCCCTGTCTTCTCCACGGTGACAGGAACTCTATCTCCCTCAGACACCGCTGTTTTAAAAGGTGAGTTCCTGCTACAATGCCCCCTGGAAAATCAACCACCAAGGACACAGACAAAAACTCCATGCATATGATTGATGCTATCGTGTTTTCGTTTTTCATCACTACTTCATAACATCCTTCTTCCATGATACTGAAGCTTGGAAGCTGGCACTTTTTGATTTTAACTCATTTATGACCTACTCTGTGTGGACTTGAAGAGATTACTTTGGGGGAGGGTTGAGAGAATCTGTAGAAACAAACAGTCAGGGAGGCTACACCAATGGTAAGTAACATGGGAAAACAGGGAACACCTGACCCCTAGAGCCCAGGGCTGAGAGGTTGCAGTGGGCCTACCAGTCCTGTCCATTTTCATCCTGTGCTCACTGTTAGCAATGGCCCACCCCACCCTGTCTCTCCAAGCAGCCTCTTCTAATGGCCCCTTCTGTCCCTTTCAAATTATCAGATGACTGCACAACTAATCTGACTTCATACTAAGGTACTGATGGCTCATTGTTCCAACTTATAAATAACTTTATTTAGACAAAGACCTTATAGAGATTCAATATTTTAACTGAGAGGAAATACTCACTAAGTTTGGACTATTGAATAAACAGGTATTTCTACATCCAGCTGGCATAAAGAGGTCCTCAGTCCATGTAGATTATACTTTGATTTCTTAAATTAGTATCAGATCTCATCATAAATTTCACCTCACCAAAAATCCTTGCTGACTTCCTAAACTCACTCAAATTCTACTCACTCACTTATTCTATTTCATTTCTCTATATTACTTTTACCAGTGTAGAACTCTGTTTCTTGTTTCTTTATATATTACCTTACATATTTTAATGCATGAAGGTATGTACTCAGCATTTCTCACCATTAGAATAAAAGCACCATGAGAGACATTGTTTATCATTTTCTTGCTATATCTCCAGCACTCAGAATAATAAAGCAAAAATATGTGCTAAATGAATGAACAAATAAATGGATGAATGAATGAATGAGAATAACTACTAGACTCTCACTTACCATGGAAAATGGCTGTAGAAACTCAGCTGATTTCTTCAATCTCCAACCACATTGGTGACTTGGAATTGTCTAAAGGACTTCAGGGTGCCTCCTAACTGCCCAAACAAGAGGCAAAGCCTCAGAGTTAAGTGTCGCTTTATTATAAGGTTCATACAAATACTTCTACTAAATCTAAAGTGCTTGGATACCTTGATTGTTGACAGGTGGACAAACTGCTTGAAATGGGACCATGGGCACCCATAAGTCACTATTGCCATTCTAATCCTGTTATCTGGGAAAAGTAGTGGGAGTCTAATGTCACTTTAACAAAGATTCAAGGCGAAGGGAAAGAGTGGCATTCACAAAAGTCTTCTACATCAAAAGGCTGACCCTTAATAATAACGTAAACCCAATATCCTATGCTAAATAAATTCATCCATCAATGATTTTATAATATGCATAGCGCTGGCCCTCTCTTAAAGCAAAATCTACTTCAATTAAATCGCTAACATTTTGATTAAAGATGACAGCCCTTTTGCACTGTGAACTTGTGATAAGTATGTTCAATTTGTATCCATTTTTATAAGACAGTGCTGCCTTTTGACACATGCTTGCTTGCATAGCAATATGTGAAACCTAATATTTATCTAAGATTAGGTTCTGTTTAAATCCTCTTCTATGTCTTTAGTTGTTTGCAACATTCACAGTGGCTTTTCTTTAGGGTAAAGGAAGAATTCAGTATTATTTCTTTTGACAGATACTAGTAACTTTGGGGATATATTCAGTCTTCATAATATTGGTTTATTACAGTTCAATGAAAGAGAACACAATCTTGACTTTAATTTCATTTCAATACTCTTCTGTTGGTCCCAGCAATGAAGGATATTAAGCTCTGGGAACTTCACAGTGATCACTGATAAAGCAAAAATGATATTACAAGGATTAAAGATTATATTCAGTCTGTAGCTAGCGCATTTCTTAACTCTAAAGTGAAGAAAAAAGCAGAGTTTTGAAAAATAATTATGGAAGGATGAAAGCCAACCAATTACATTTCTCTTTTACCTCCCATCCCCCAGGGGACAAAAACAGAGAGGTTAAATATCTTTCTGAGGTTCTCACAGCATTGGCTGTATTAACTGAACTTAAACCCAGGTCCATTTGACATGAGCCTCTTCGGGTCATCCTCTGCTGCTTCTGCCAGCACCTCCCATGAACACATGAGGTCCAAAGTCTCTGTTCAGAAGAACATATGTATATATGTATATATATATATATATATATATATATTTATTTATTTAAAGTTGTGAGCAGATAGGCTACTTCAGCAAGCAAATCCTAAGCGTTAAATATATATCAAGGTGGTTAGTATTGAAATTAAAGCATTAAGTTAGTATTTCTTCAGTAGTATACTTAGCCATTATTTTGCCAAGACAGTCAGTATACCTGTAAAATCTGGTATATGTGGTAAATAATTTGATTACTTTTATGAAAATAACATTCAAAAGAATTTCCTCTTGCTTTGTTATTTTCTTAAAACAAGGTTAGTATCTATAGTTTTATTTGATTAATTTTAACCCTACTTTTCTACACTTCATCCCCACCCCACCCCTATTCTGCCACCACCAACATATTCACACAGTAGAGAACCACCCGGGGCACTGACTCAGTCCTGTGTTCTGCCTCTCCCCAGCTATGACCCTAATGAGGCTTCCTGGGTTCTCCCTGATGAAGCCCCTCTCCCCTACAATAGCACATCAGGCTCTATCTTCTGCCCTCCCTGACTCATCTCTGGTTGGGGGTTTTGCATCCAGCAGAAAATCAAGTGACGAATGTTATAGTCAGACCTGGAAATGACAGCATGAAACTCATCCTAACAAAATGATGTGAGACACATAGCTGAGAATGTGAACTGGGAGAGATCTCTGAGGTCCAACCTGTCCCTTTCTCAGAGAATGAGAGGTTTAGAGAATGTAAGCAGTCTGCCTAAGGAAACACAGCCAGACTGCAACAGAGATGGACTAGAGCTGAGATCTCCTGCCTCCTGCCCCTGACACCCTCCACTCTTTCATGTGTAAAAAAGTCTAGTATTTAACTACTGACAGGATGCTTTCCTCTATTTGAAAAGGCCTTAGCTGCAACACTTAAAAAAAGATGAATATATAATATTCAGGCAAAGATGAAGAGAACAAGAGGAAGATCTTTGAGTGACTGGAGTGTTCTCAGTGTCAAAGAAGCTCCCTGAAAGTGTAGTACTAAACCTAAATGTTCGAATTTAATTCTAAGTTCCTTGGAGACCAAATTGAAATTGGAAACACTCTGAATTATACAGCCCTAACAAATAAAGCATTTTGAGTTTTATTGCTAAAACTTTATCCAAAAGAGAATTTTTCAGCTGTATGATAATGAACATAAGTGAATATGATGTGTATTTTCAATGATACTTTTATAAAATATAATGGGACCATTTCTGATAGAATGTAACAATAAATCTTGATTTTGTTGAATTCATCATTTCTTTGGGACCCTAAAGCACTAGGGCTCAGGTAGGTATATTTGTTATAATTTCATTTGATGTAGGATAGAGTTTAAAGTCTTTAAAAACAGTAGTTCTCAAATACTAATGTGTACTAATATGATGAGAAAGTTTTAGAAAGATAAAGATTCACTGCCCTCTTTCACCCCTCACTCCTAATTCTGTATGCCCAGGATAGAGCCTAAGAATCTGCATTATTAACAAACTCTGGGTCTGATGCAGATGGTGTGTGTGTGTGTGTGTATGGGGGACATTTTAAGAAAGACCAGTCTATAAGAACAAGTTGTTCCTATGTTTCTTAGCTCTGGTCAGTTCCTATGAATGTAAATTTTCTCCATTTAGTTTTTAATGAGCAGCTAAATGCCTGCGATTGATTTCTCAAGAGAGAGAAGTGTAAAGACTATGGATTTGAGATCCCTATGCTTTATATACCAGTACAGGGAGTAAAGTGGGCTCTGCTTAATAAACTCAAACCTCTGGGGAGCCAAGGGCTCACACAAAGGGCCAGGGAGGATGGAAGAGTTGCTGTCATAAAGGCTAGGCTGGGACTCCAAAGCAAACCTTTGCTGCCTTTTTATATTGGGAGGCTCAGCTCTGTTTGGTTTCTGCTGTGCGCAGGGGCATTTGCACCTAGCCCAGCTATCTTTGCCTACAGTTCATGAAAAAACCTTCCTGGATTTCATTTGGGACCAGAGGGGTGGGACTCATTTGGGGGGTCCATGCATTCCTGGTGGGCTTCTGGGGAATCCTGAACACCCTGAAATTATACTTGAATGTTTTATATTTTCACTGTGTTATTTTGTGAAAAGTTCTAATTACAACCTTCAGTAGATCCTCAAAGTGACCCTAAATGGTCTATCTTGGAGAGCTGAGACTTACTGGGAATTCCATGCACTAGGAATTCAAACCCCATGTTCATACTAGTGTGTTCCCATTACACTGCAGTCTGATGTCAGCTGGCAACTTCCTTGTGACAGATAGCTAAGTCACTAAGTGTCCCTCTCCAAGAGATACTCTCCCTCCTCAGTCTGAGGATTATGGTAGAGAAGTTGTCAGGCTTAATTTTGACAAATTGTTTTGGGTAATTAGTCCCTTTTAATTGTGCATGGAAATAGTAATTTCAGGTGACAAGATTATTATATGTTACTTGTTAATGGGTCCTCCAGGGTCAAGAAAACACCACTGAGATTGCTACGACCTGCTCTTTTCCATCTTTGGCATTACCCTTGAAATTGCCCGAAAAAACGTTGACTAAAGTCAGCTCCCACCCCATGAAAAGTACAGAGTGCTGGTTTTCTTTGATCCTTCTGCCAATGGAAGGATTAGAGAAGGACTTTCAACTTTTCCCTGCTACTGCCAGCTCATGTCAGGCTTCAGGACAGGCTGATCATTAACTTGAAAAGCTGGGGGAAGTTTCTAACCCTTCCATTTGCTTGTTTACCTGCTCAGCCAAGTTGCTTTATAACTGAGTGTGTTTTGAATAAATAGGGTCCTGGGTGATGAAATATTTGACTCAGTTCATGTTGAATAGTTTCCTTGATTTTCACTTCACTGAACAGGAGGGTCAGTTTGATCGCAGGTCAGGGCAGGTCTGCTTAATGGTTTACCATGTGCCAGCTCAGGAGAGGAGTGGATAGAAGGTAAAGAGCTCTTCTCAAGAGTTTAGAAAACTGGGAGTTGATAGATTCTTTACTAGCTGTGTCACTCTGGGCCATTTGTTTGACCTCCCAATGCCTGCACTTCATGATCTGTCAAAAGGGAATAAACATAATACTAGCTCAGAGTACAGCTATGTGGATTAAGTGATATCACAGCTGCCCAGCATATAGCAAAAACTGAACCAAACAAACAAAAAATAGCATCTGTTGTAATTACAGTACATGTCTCCTTCCCAAATCCAGATCTTACAAAGAAGTCTGAAGCACTAGTAGTGAAAGAAAGAAATATCACATACACACCCAACTTTATGCCCTCAAAGTTTGTTAATGTAGAAACTTCTAAGCCCATATACACTGAAATGCTTTCAAAAATGATGGTGATTAATATGAAGATTTAATTTGGCTTCCACTTCAAAGTAGTTGACCCTGGTTTCAGTGTATGTAACCATATTTGTTGAAATCAAACATTTCATGCGAAAGAGATACAGAATTTGTAGGGAATCCAATTTTTCTTTGTTTCTTCCTTATGGAACAAATCAGACATGGATTTCATGGTGACTTCTCAAAGTGAGAGTTTCAAATTCTTTAGAAAAAGACACTTGCTCTTTTCCCCTACTTTCTTATGTTATTGTAAGATTTTATTTGCATTCTTTAGAAACTGAATGCTAATGATTGAGCTCCATTGTGGAGTTGATTCCTATGTTTAAGCATTTCATTTCATATTGTTCTTTTCAAATTTTATAAGGTCAGCTTTTAGACTCACCTTTACAGGAATTTCCTGACACTGGTTTTCTCTCTCTCATCTCCTATTTACTTGACCCTGCAGCAAGGACGGCAGCAGGAAAACTCACTCTGCACCACAGAATAAAATGTTATCTCAAGTGTAATGGCTGACTTTTCAGTTAGAAAAGGCTCTTCTTACTGGAGCCTCTAAGGACTGGAATTGACAGCTAGGAAGGTGGAAGCGCGTGTGTTTTGGATGGCAAAGATCTATGCTGTTCTTTTCCTGAACATCAAGCCTTCCTGAGCCTTAACCTAACCCACTGTCGGGGAAAGGAGAAGGAGCGTACTTAAAATTATTGCAATTAACATATAGATAGAATGGTGAAATCCCACAGAAATATGACTTACATAGAAATCTAGAGGGGTCAGCCATTCGAATCTGTATTCCAGGGAGATAGCACAACCTGTATGTGCTAGGGACACTGGGAGTGTTTGACTCATGTTTCTGTGTAAAAGTTAAACCCATCTGTTTAATAATCATGTTACTTGTTTTTCTAACTGCAGTGGTCTGTGTAACACTTCTTAACAGACTGGAATGGGACCAGATCAGCTTGCCTCATGATGTTCTGGTAGAGTACCAGAAAAGGCCTCAGCTTCTAATCTCTCACTTCATCAAACAGCGGCTTGGACTTCGTGACCAGAGGTCATAAGAGTTGGACAGCCCAATGCTTCCCTTCAAGTTGTAGTTCAAGTTGTAATGTTCAAGTTATATATTATCCATGGCATTTTCCTGAAGTTCTCCTCCACATGTGAAAATTATAAGAGTGATTTTATAAAATGACCTTCTCTGAAAAAATGAATTTATGGTAGAAGAATTTAATACTTACATTAAATTAAATTCAAATTTCATTTTAGAATAAGTTAACAGAGTCATTCTAATAATTAAAATTGTAAAACTCCTGGATTGTGACATTTGGAGTTTCATACTCAGCATTAATTTAGCTCACATCAAAACAGATCAGCCACTGGTAGATATGGTTACCAGTCACTGTGTTTCTGAAACCCATCCAGAAATTCATGTTAGAACGTTATCAGGCACTGCTAGGTGTTGGACAAGTGACAGAAACTGATCATATGCATTCAAAATATTTACACAGAAAAGTGTTAGTGTGATACTGGGCTGTATGAAAAAGCTACCGTTGGGAAATAGGATCATACTTCTTTCTACCCCCTGTATGACTTCAGTTCAATATGGAATAAGATTAGAAGTTTCCATTTGCCTATTTTGTGACTGTGTCATAGAATATAACAGCTTTAAGTCACACATTTTTTTTCACATGAAAATCCTTGGTCATCTAAAGAAAGATCCTCATTTTTCTTCAAAAATCACAAATGACTAAACCACCTACTAGCATTTTTAAAAAGAAAATACATTTCGAAGAGGCTATATATACATATATTTATATATTTAAATCTCATTTCACTATTAACCTAGTAGTAACCAATTAGTAACAACTGCATTTATACTTGAGTTCGGGATGTGTGATTTTAAAGCAGATCTCGCTTGAACCCTGCCTACAGCCCTATCCAGTTTGACCCTCTGGCGGGGCAAGGCTGTATCTTGCTCCTGTGAGTTGATGCTGCCTGGGGCATGGGGGTGGGGCTCTTCCAAAGTGGACAAAGTTAGGAGTTGGGAAGTGTAGATGAATGGGATATGGCTTATTATCTTTTATAGTTTGTAATGCTGTGTACATATACTTATAAGGTTGTGGCTGAAATAAAGTTTAAAACCAATCATGAAAGAGATTATTTGCATCTTTTCACTTCATGATATAAACAGTATTCACAGAGGTACATCAGTTTGGGAACTACTTTGATAACAGATAAGCTTAGAGTGCAATTTTAAGATATTCCAATAACTGACCATCAAATACAATGAAAGCGAAAGGTAACGTAGAAAAATACTGCAGTACACAGTGACGTTTTAGCTTTGTTTCATTTTTTTTTAACCCAAGTAGAAACTACTTCCAAGAGTTCTCCATAAACCTTCAGTCTGAACTTTTATCAGTCTACTGTGGAAAATCTTTATTTTCCTTTTATCAAGATAGAGAGGAAGAGAAGGATAAATACAGTTACCCCTCGTCTCAAAGCCTCTCTAGAAATTTATGTACGTGGCCCTGCCTCTGTGTATGTGTTTTCCCCACTGGTATTCCCTATTTCCATTTACTAATGGTATCAGCTACACTAGCAGAAACCTGGGAAACCTTTTTGATAATTCTTTCTCCTTCATTCCTACATCCAGTTAATTGCCAAGTCCTGGAAAATGATTTTCCTAAATATTTCTCCAGTCTATTCACTGATTAAAAAGCCTTCCTCCTCGTTAAGCCAGATTCCTACTGTTCTGGCCTATGGTCCCCTACAGCGCCCTCTACTTCCTCTTTAAAGTACTCACCACAGCTCGGCAATTAAGCAGTGGTTTGTTCTTTAAGGTACTGCCTAGACGGTAGGCTCTGGAGGGCAAAGCTGTATCTGTTTTATTTATTGTTGTACCTTAATCACTCCAAACAGTTCCTGTCATATACAAGGGACTTGATAAATACTTGTTAAATAATGAATCATCTTCATAGCATTTCCCTTATAAACTTTCACTAACTCATCCTTTCTTTATTCAGTTTTTGTGAGCACAGCTCTCCCTGGCTCCCACATTTTGATTTGTGAGGGGGAAAGTCCTCCGTGCCATCAATGTGGAATTGTAAGAACCTATTTCCTCATATAGCATATGCCTTTCTTCTCTATAAAAACCCATTCCTAATTCACCCTCTTCTGAAAGATCCAAGTTTATTTCCCCTTTAACCCATCATATGTCACCTTTTTTCCTCTAGAACCAGAGTTTCACTAGGAAGATACTGATGTGTGTCCTCATTCATATGTTGTACTGAAAACATTTGTACACTTTCATGCACTTGATTATGACTGCCTAGCAATTCCTCCTTTGGGTGACTCTTGTCTCCTTTCTACCTTTAACAGCCACAGAGTTCTGTCCTCTTTGGGTGTTTACTGACTAGTTACCTATGCTTGCCCTAAATCCAGGTATCAGTTTTTTACTTCCCCTCACATGCCACCTTCTCCACTCACCCCATCATGCCCTTCTGGAACACTCTTCAGGAAATAGACTTGCAAAAATCCTTTTCTCGTTATTTCTCTGTATAGGTATTTGTATGTATTTTTTGTATTTTTTTTTCGTTCATTCATTATAAATACTTTCTTTTCCTAAAGAGTCAGATAGTTACAAAGATAAAAAGAAACACCTCAAGATCATATAAAAGAGAATAAGTGGAAAGAAAAAGCAAAAGTAAAGGGAAGGGGCATTATAGGCACAAAGCCTAAAGCTGATACAAGATGCATCGGATGTCCAGGCACTAACGGGCCTTGAATTGGCTCAGGGCTGGCTAACATTTGCTTCATACAAGGGAAAAACATAGTGTCTGCAAAATAAAATGTGAACAAAATATCGGAGACAAACCACTAGTCCTGATGCTGCTAAGAGGCCACAATGAAGTCTAGTGATAAGCACAGACCCTGGAGCAGAATGCCTGGCTGTGAGGAGGGGCAGTAGAGGTGGGCTGTGTTTGATGCCTTTGGTCCAGGATGCCTCCCTGTGGCTCTCAACTCTGGTGCACAATAGGGTCACCTGTTGGGCACGGTTTTTAACAAAACACTCTTCGGGGCCCCAGCTTAGACCAACTAAATAAGATTCTCTGGGAGTGGGGCTTGGATGTTTATTTTAAAAGCTTGTCCTGTGATTTGCAGCCTGGCTTGAGAGGCATTGATATAGAAGAATGGAGTCTGTGAATCAGGCAGGCACTCCTCCAGCTGAAAGTCTTCAGGGGGTGTTCCCACTGGAATAGTTCTATAAAGAACTGTCTCTTTCACTTGACTCTTATTCCTTGACATTAGGAATAATATCTTTTTTAAAGACTAGGGTATACTTGACAAATAAAATTGTACACATTTAAAGGGTACAGTATGATTCAATAGACATACACATTGTGAAATGATTACCACAATCAAATGAATAAACACATCTATCATCTTTCATAGTGCCCTTTTTTGCAATAGCCAAATATGAAATAATTTAACTGTCCATTGATGAATGGATAAAGAAACATGGTATGTGTGTGTATATGCATATATATATAATAGAATACTATTCAGTCATAAAAAAGGAAACTGCTGTTTGTGACAACATAGATGAAACTGGAGGGCATTATGCTAAATGAAATAAATCAAAGACAAATCCTGTATGCCATAATTATTACATAAGTACATTTATATGAGTTAGAATGAATTATATATATGTGTGTATTTCATTCACTCTACCTTGTGCAAGGCACTGTGAAAGTGTGTGCATGTACATCACAAATTTCAAAACAAAATCACAAAAAATAAAAAATGCATAAGTGACTGCCTCCGGGATAACTTTATCCAAATATTCTCACTTGACCCTTTCAGAGCAGCATGTGTATTATCTGAGTGTAACTGCAGTGTGTTCTCAGTAGCGGCCACACCCAGCACTTTCTTCCAGTGGGACCTTCACTTCCAAACATCGACACGAAGAACAGTTGAAACGAATTTTAATAATTGTTTATTAAAATTCAGTCATTGATCCAAAATGCACCAAATAACTTCTAGCTTATTTTTATCTAGTTAAAACCCTTATTCAGGGTTTTGTTCTCTGCGGATTGCTTAATAAGGGCCATTGACTTTAGGAATACAACAAAGTCCATTTGAATTCTATTTGCTTCTTTTGAAAATATCGCTCCAAACATTTGGGATTCACCGTGGAGATTGTGAGAAAAATCTATGGACATCACTCTGCAGAAAAAAGCACATTCACACAAATACTCTGAATTTCCATACAACCTCATTGTCTCATGCTCCTTCCTTGGGTAGGGCCACAGCAGAACACAGTTCCCGTTGGTGGCCCCAGCCATATCCCGGTCCCCTCTAGGTTCTGGTGATGCCCCTGCAGCCCCCCACATCAGGCTGGTAACAGCTGTTCCTGCTGCACCATCCTTTGTTTTTCCCTAAATTCTGTCCACCTCCTAGTAAACAGTGAGTTCTCTCTGTTCCCATTTTAGCTGTGCCATCTGGTTCCTGCTGAGGCCCAATAATACGGTCTCTAAAACACATCTGGGCCCCTAAAAGCATTTGAAAAACACTGACTTAAGAAATGGAAGTCATTCTATAGGCAGATCTCTGTATTATAATTTTTTTTTTTACTACAAAAAAGTGAATGCTTTCCTTTTAAGTTAGTAGAATCATTTTTAAAAGATATTTCTCTATACAAGTAGGTGTTCTTATATTTTAAATTTCTCATGGAACTCTCCAGGAGATATAACTTGAGAAATAGTGCTCACATTGTATAGAATTGAAAGCCTGAATAAAAGATAAATAGTCTCTATTGCTTGTCTCCAAGTTACATGCCCCATTATCCTGTCATAGAAGGAAATTAAAATTGTCTGACACATTCTGAGTTTCATAAAACCACACTGTCCCTTTACAGGGTCCTGTGTGCCTCTAGATGTCTCTTCCACAGTAGATTGTTTGAGGATTTGATCTACCATCTTCATTAGGATTAGAACTAAGAAAACTAATCTTTGGTTATTATAACGTTTGTCTCTTTAAAAAATAAATTTTCTATGTATCTATCGGTCTATCTATCTATCATCTTTCCATCCTGAGTCTTCTAGGACTTTATCTTCTACTAATCTTAAAATAGCAAGCGGTTCTGCAATCCGATGTCTTCTTATAATTTGCAACCCGATTTATTATTCATTCCTCAACGATTTTCTCTATCTGATTTGCTTTTGTACACTTTCCTACTAGCTATCGCTCAATCTAGAATAGCAATTTTCATTTGAGAATAAAAGCCCTAAAACCTTAAACATGATTTAAACATTTTTATAAATATAAAATAGATTTAAAAATCACCAGACAAAAAAGCCTAGAAATCAATATATATTTTACACAGGATCAGTCAAGGAATGCCCTACTAACTGGCAATAATTTAGAATGCAAATTTTTCTTTAAATATCTAAACTTTCTTGGAAAATCAGTTACTCTTTACAGTGACTTAATCATTAACACAATAAAGCACTGTGGACATTCCAGAGTTACAGAAATCAACCGAGTAATGCAATTTTGCCCCATTCCTACTTAGAACAGAAACAAATCTTAAAAGAACCCAGATTTAAAAAATTTCCATATAACTATTTTTTTATCTGATTTTAAGGAGTTTGCCTTTACATTTCCTCCCAACATTGCAATCAACATGGAACAACGATGAGGTAAACAAAATGTCAGCATGTCCAACTAACTGAGAAAATAGCAGTGGAAACAGGTCCACAACTTGGATCTGTTTCCCATACTTCATGGTCCAAATTTCTTCTTTCCACTGGGACTTCTGAGATCTTACCTGTTAGAGATCTGGTTCCATGAATGATTTAAGGTTGCAATGCCATGGACCCACTCAAGTAAAGAAGCAAGTGATAGAGTAAATATATTTATAAAGACTTAATTTGTGCGAGTCATAATGCTTGGTGTCACAGGTGAACAAGACACAAACTCTTCCTTTAAACTAGTTACAGCTTTTACTAAATTTGAGGCACTAAGACAAATATGTGAGAGCTATAACTCAAAGGACAATCTGATAGAACCAAAAGAGGTAGAAATAAAAGTGTCATAAGGAGTTCACAAAGGGAAAGATCCAATGAATCTGGAAGGCTTTGAAAGTGTTCCTTGCACAATGTGGATATTTGAAATGAACCGTCATTCAAAGGCCATAATTTTAAAAAAGTACTTAGGAGGGGTATTGCCATCAAAGGAAAAAGCATGAAATAACACAAAGGAGGAAAATATAGAATATTTGATAGAAGAATGAAGAATCTTTTTGACAGGACATGGAAAAGTAATTTGGCATTCTATTATGTGGGACCCTAAAAGTCAAATTAGGAGATTGGAACTTACCACATTTATTTGAATCTAAGCCACCATTGATTCTAAGCCACACCCCAATTTCTCAAGATTTTCATGAATAAAAAATTAAGATTTATTTATAAAACCACCTTCAAATGTAAGCCGCACCTGATTTTCAGGGACATTAAAATGGCAGGCACCCACACACACACAAAGTGCTGCTTCAAATCAAATAAATTTGGTATTCCACAGGCAAGGGAATCGACTAGAGACTTAGAGCAGGACTGAGCAAGTGTTGGAGTAAGTGGAAGGAGGGGGTTCGAGATAAGTACCAGTAACAAAACGCTGTGTCTGGGTATGGATGACCAAGATCTGACAGGTTATCTTTCACAATGTCCTATGGTTGGGGGTTGGGCAGAAAGGGATGAAAGATAACCTAAGGTCACCAAAGACATCATTTTCTTGTTATTCAGTTCCCTGTCTTGTGAAGGTCAGTACCTTCATATTTTCACCCAATAAGTTAAGCAGCTTATATATTTCAGAATAAGAATTTCCTTTTCATATGAGGATGATGTGCTTCTCAAGTCTTTCTTTTGTTAAAAGGGTAAGGAAAGTTCAAATATGACAGAAGCAGAGCAGTAGCTGTGGGAGAGAATGGCATTTAAAGGGCTGATGAGTGAGAGATGTCAGTGATAAGCTCCGTATCAATGCAGATAAAATGCTTTATGGTTTTGAAGCTAATAAAAAATTACCTTTCCCCAAAAGGACACATGTATAAAACTCAATATATTAAAAAGTACAGGCTGAATGAAATACTGATACATATTACAATGTGAATGAACTTTAAGGATGTTATGTTAAGTGAAATAAGTCAGTCACAAAAGGATCAATATTATACTACTTCCCTTATATGAGTTAACAAAGATAGTCAAATCCATAGAGAAAGAGTAGAATAGGATTTACTAGCAGCAGTGGGAAAGGAAACATGGGATTTATTATTTAATGGGTACAGAGTTCAATTTGGGATGATGATAAGTTCTGGCGATGGATAGTGGTGAGGACTGCACAGTTACAGGAATGTACTTCATGGCACTCAACGAAGTCTAAACTGATAGATGTTACGGTGTGTATATTTTACTACAATAAAAAAAATGTAAAGGTTCGAGATCTGTATTGTGGTTTTTATAATACCAAATTCTAACTTGCTAATTTTTAGGGAAAAAGGTCATGCCATGTAGCCTGATCGAATCATGTTCGCTGTTTGACATTTCTACATGGGCTTCTCAGTTCTTCAGGAGTCAAATGGTTCAAGAAGACTTTCTGGTGAGTAAGTGATGACACCAAAGGAGCTGTGTATAGTAATGGTTACCAATAGAGAGACATCTTAGCCTACTATAATCATCTTCAATATGGGAATACATCTGCCAGGGAGGCTAAGTCTGCCTCAGTCATTCCAGGCAGTCTTCCTCAAGATGTTGTAACCAACCACAATTATTTTTCAAAGCACAGTAGATCAGAATCAGGAATACAGTGAGACAATATGATTAACACATCTGTAGCTATCAAAAAGAATGATTACATCTAAAATACTTACTAGAAAGAAGAAGAATGACACCAGGGAATATTTCTCCAGGCTGACAGTTTGTGATTTTAAAATGAAAATCTCCTGCTTCATTCCAACATGCATTGTCCTTGGTATAAATGATTTGGTGTCTGAATGACAGTACAAAACCATTAGTAGTAAGACTATTTGTCTTTACAGGTTGTCATAGAAAATATGGGGCTCTGTAGGATCAAAACATGCTGCCAGAGAAGGAAAGCAATTGGTATCAAGTGAAGAAAGATTTTTACCCCCTCCCAAAAAAAGGGGGGGACTATTGAGAGGGAAGGGGGATTAGCAAGGAAGGTAGTTGTGAAATAATGTTATAAGAAAGAAGAAGTCTACAGGGGATTTTGAAAGATGGAGAACTAACATATCTCAAAGCACTGAAAACAGCTATGAAAACTGCATGCAATATTTTAGAAGGAGAGTAAAAATATGATAATAAAAAAGAAGGGAAAAGACCAAAATAGCCAGGTGAATAGATACCTGATAATCTGGACTTGGTTTTAAAGTCTGTGTAGACATAAACCTTCAATTTGGGTGAAGTGAAGTGTGAGAACTAAGGGAAAAAAGATGTGCCACTTGCACAGGAGACCCTAGTGTCTCTCATCTTGCTCTGTATAGGCTCCCAAGAAGAAAAATATTATGGAATTCCTGAGAAATCCAGACTCCCTTATATTACATTCCTGGAAAACCCACTCCAAATTATAAATACGAAATTTGTTTTTGGAAGGAAGATGTCCAGTACTCCTCCCATAAGTGAATGTAAAACCACATGGGAGGACACAGACACACCTAGATGGCAGAGTATTCTCAAAACAACCAGCCTCACCGTAGATGACCTCATGAGAAAAAGGCACAGAATAGATAGCAAATATTGTATAAGGTAAAGTCAGTGAACACGAAATACAAGAAGATTAAATCTAAGAATTGAGTGATTAGAAGAGGACTTAGAAAATGACTACAAACAAAAATATTTCTAAATGATCAAAGATACAACAGAAATAATTAAAATACAGGAGTGAGAAATGTAAAAAGTCAAGGTTACTCTGAATGATGTGGAAGAGATGGAAAATATAAAAGCAAGAATAAGAAAAAGAATAAAGTAAGAAAAGTCAACATATTTCAAAAAGAAGTTACAAAAGGAGAAAAGAGAATAAAGAGGCAATATTTTAAAATATAATGGCTAATATATTTCCAGAATTGCTAAATGACATGAATATTTAAGAAGCACAGTATAAATGAAGGTAAATAACACATGAACATACTAAAAAAAAAATTTAAAAATCATAAAAATTAAATAGAGAGGGATTCCTTACAAACAGGACAGATCTCAATGTCAACCATAGAATATAAAAGATTCTAGATTATTTGGAAGATAATACTGTAAGAGTCCTGAGGAATTAAAAAAAAAAAATCAACCTAAAATGTTATACCCAGGTAGCAAACCATTCAGGCATAAGGGGAAAAACAAAGCACAAAATTTTTCAGGTAAAAGTAGAGAGTTCCCTACAATTAGATTTACAACTAATTGAAGGTTGTACTTCAGGAGGAAAATTGAGTTAAGAAGAATGTATAAGATGCAAGAGCCAATGTAATTAAAGGAACTATTCAACCCTGTCTGAAAAGACAATGGGGGAGGTTTCAATATCAGTACTAGATGACATCAGAATGGAAGCAGTGTGAGCAGTTGTAAGTCTCTAGGGATCATCATGGTGGGGGCAGGGAGGGGAAGATTAGAGATCTGAAATGACATTAGACTTTATTTGGTTACATGTGTGCTCTAAAACTTAAGGGCTGCCATCAAAATAATTAAAATTTAATGTTGACTTTTCAAATAGAGAGTAATTATAAAGGAACATTGATTAATGTAGTAGAAGAACAGAAGGAAAGAAAGAAGAGCAATAACATGGCAAACAGGATATAAGGTGACAGAAATAAACCCAAATGTAATAGCAATTACAGTAAATAGAAGCTGATAACTTATCCATCAGACATAGGACAAAAAATTAAAACAAAATCCAGCTCTATTTTACTTATGGGAGAATTTCTAAAATAATGACACAGAAGACTGATATCAGAGAAGTGAAAAATCTATACATTTCAGATTTGTACTTCCAGTGAAATAAAGACATATTAACAAAAATTCCTTAGTCACCCCATACATCCAGGATTGGATAAATCACATAAAGATACTTTCATGTTTTTCAACTAAATTAGGACTTTATTTCCTCTCCCTTTTCCCTAGAACAATAGTGTAATGAAGTGATAATTGGAGTATATTATTATTTTTAATATTTCGAAGCAATATTCATTTATAATATTATATTGGTTTCAGCATTATAATTCAACATCTGCTACATTACGTCTCCCACCAACAGTCTAGTTTTCATCAACCACCATATAATTGACCCTCGTAAGATGTATTAAAATGTCTCACTAAACACATTAAAAATTCAGGAAATTACCTAAAAGACTGAAGAAGCAAAGAGAAGTCCAAACACAGAGGTAGATGAACACAAGCACAGAGACTTGAGCTCTAACTCTGGGGTCAGCAAATTACAGCCTGGGAGCCAAACCCAGCTGCCTCTTATTTGTATAAAGTTTAATTGGAACCCACAGGCCCAGTATTTACTATTGACACCAACTCCTCCATGCTACAATGACAGGGTTGAGTAGTTGTGACAGATCAAAGGACCTGAAAAGGTGAAGAGATTTACTATCTAGCCCTTTAAAGAAAAAAAATTTGCTGACTCCTTCTCCAGGAACCCAGAGATATGCAGATTAATGGTTGCTGACTTGAAGAGGGTAAGGCATTGAAACAGAAGCCCAGTCCTTCAGTCCATGCACTGTGAGGAAGATGAAATGGAAACTCCCTTGAAATAGGATACTTGAAGCAATTCTGTGGAAGGATGGTTGAGGGAAAATATGGTAAGAAAGCTTTTCGGCCTGTGACCCTGCTTGGCATTGCCCGCAATTCACATTACCTCCAATGCCCTCCTTAAGGGCAGCTCACTGGCTCAGAGGTACACTTACGGGGCATTTTCTCAGCCTCTTCCAGCTGTGCTCTCAATGAAATGTTACGGGTATTTCCTCTGCATCATTTCTGTGCATTTTTTCATTCACTGTGATTGACACCTGTGTGGTCCAAGTTAACTCCCAAATAACAATTATTGTTGATGTTTGGAGTGATCTGTCCCTAACCCTAGCCTGATTGCTTGTTCTTGGTGTTAAGGCACAGCATTAGTGTGCAGTTTTGTTTTAAATATAAGCACACCATTGATCAATTTGGAAGAATTGAATGCAGTGGAAACACCCAAATTCTGATGCTTCAGATTGAAATATTAAGTGTTTGGGTTCACTTTTGGCAAGATAATCAAATGAGAACTATTTTTTCCCAAATCTATGTATTTAGACTGAGGGTGGTATATATTTGATAGATGATAGATGATGCAAACATATACTTACACACATTTTATATATATATATATAGATAGATATGTATATATATATATACACAATAGAATGTATATACTTTATTCATCAGAGGACACAGCTTATTCAGCTTATTTCCATATTTTTGTCTACTACAGGTTTATTGAGCTATAATTCACATACCATACAAATCACTCATTTAAAATGTATAATTCAATAATTTTTGGAACACCAGAGTGGTTCAATTATCACAAACCTCATTCTTTTTAATGACTGCAGAGATTTTGTTTTATCTAATACCACAATTTCAGTACATATTATAATGTTGAACTAAACTATAGATTGCTAAACAGTATTATTTTGAATTGAATTTAACCATAGATTTAGACTAAGTGGGGGAAAAGGTAGGTTGTCTCAAAAATAAACTGAGACTTCCATTGGTTTATAAATCCATTTTTAAGTAACTATGTTATATTGTTACAACACCATGAATGAGAAAATGTTCCCTTAACATTATCTAGATCTTTTCTTTCCACATAGGGTCCTAAATGGACATACATTCAGTTGTGCTGTGCTAGATTTCCTTTATCAAGTTAATTATTTTCATTGCCAAGTAAAGACTTTTCATTTTAGTAAGTTTAAAAATAAACTAAACTAAAATAAAAATAAATATTACTTTCAATAATCTTCCCAAACTTAGTTCATAGTTCAATGCTAACAGATCAGTTTTGCAGCATTTGTTGTAAATATACTGTGAAGGTGAGTATTTCAGATTAACACAATATCTATAAAATATCTAAAGATATATAAAAATTTGTGTTTGACAGTAGTTTATAAATATCAGGAGTTTTAAGCATATGTAGTGCTAAGTAATATTGACATATCTGGAGAAATGTGCAAAATAGGAGAAAAGTAATGTAACTATTCTTTCCCCACACTTAAATTTCCACATAGAAAATAACAAATTGTCTTGGAGTCAAAAGAGTATTTGATGAAATTAGTAAGGCCCATATTTACATTAGAAACATGTATTTGAATATAAATATGAATGAGATTAATCAGTGAAAAAAGACACAAGTACTACTGAAGACAGAAAAGAAAAAGAACATAGGCACTTATTCGTTTAAAAAAGAGGAATACTATGGAGGTTGGAAAACATCTTTCTAGAGATTTTTAAATTATAAGAATAGGATAGATTTGATGCCACATTCCTTTCTAAGGATTGAGACTTTATTCCATAAAAGGTCATGCAGCTATGGATTCTGTTATTATAATCCAGTCCCACATTGAACCTCTGAGTGAAATATATACCTTTCCTAAATGCTCGAAGTCTGAGTTCCTGAAAATGTTTCCTTCAGGACCTCTTAGTACTCGGCAGTTATTTATCAAGTATTCATCCTCAAATGTATCAGCAAGCATCTGACCATTTTTCCAAAATAAATCGATCAGATGTCAGAAATGATAGAATTCTCTGATTTGTTTTTCCTCTCTGGGTAAAACTTAATTTCTGAGATTTGATTGAGGTTTTTAAAGCATTCCTACCTTTTATTCTCCTCATAATTTCTCCAAAGTCTGTTTGAAAATGTTTCCAATTTTCCTTAAAAGTAATTTTATATTTTACTGTTGTATCTGGAACTTAAAATATAGCACAGCTAAGGTGATAATGGAACCATTTTAATGAGAGTAAAATAGAACTCAAGAAAATTTGGACCCCATAAAAACATAATACACACATACACACACACACGCATATGCTAGATGTAAGAAGCCTCCCACTTCATGCTTTTACAAAATACTATATAGGACAATTTGGATATGGATATGGAAAAACTAACTGAATTTTTTGAGGAGAAAGTAGTTTTTAATAGATCTTACACTACAGAATTGAATCCTTTGCTATGAAACAATACTCTGCAATTAAAGTAAAAAGAAACTGAAATATTTTCTTCATACTTTCTGGAGATGGAAAATAACAGCTTAGAGGACAGATTACAGAGACAGAGAAATTATCTACAGAGGTTCTAAGACTTGGTTGGTGCATTAGAGAAACTGAGAAAAGACCACTGGGTCACAACATCCAAAGTACCACACAACAAAACTCACTTCAAGTAATTTAAAGAGAAAAGCAATTTATTAAGGATGCTAAGTAGTCCTAAAAATTCTGGGAGGACCAGGAAGTCGATGTTTGAAGTTATCAACTAAGGAAGATGCTTAACCCTCACCAAGAGATTGCGCCACTGAAAACTCTAGTTCCATGCAACTTTGCCCGTGTCACCCATCCTGAGTGCTGGATACAAAAAGCTATGCAACTATTATACCGTAAACAATTCCATTTATGATAGCATTCTTTCTGATTGTTTAAAGGAAAGGTGTAGGCAAGAATGAAAGCAAATAGACAAGTTGGTAGGAAGAAAGAGGCAGAAGAAGCATTTTATTTTTTTTTAGTTTTCACACTGTTGTTTCCCTTGACCCAGGACTTGAACCCAGGGGTATGTGACTTCTTTGGAGGTGATTGACCTAGTCATTAATCCACCAGGGTATGTCTATAGCAGCATTCTTGCTTACTCACATAGGTCTCTTATGAATGAAGTTTCAAATGGGTGCAGTCAATTGCCAAAGAACATAACATGAAAAACTGGGGAAGTTTAATATCTAGCTTGTACTCTGGGAGATGAATGTATAATATGCGATGTTACTTATATGTGAGAATGATGTGGCTGAGAAGCCACAAAGCACAGCAAATATCCTAGAGGGTCAATAGTTCTTGATAAATTAGATATTGTAAGTTTGTGTGTGTTTGTGTGTGGTGGAGAGATTCATAAGTGATACCAGATTTCAGGTTTGTGTAATGTGGTGGATGATAGTACCATTATTGAGATGGAATAAGCTTAAGGTAAAGAATTTTTAGTGTCAGGAAGGCAATTAGGATCAATAAATCAATGTGGAGGAATTCTGAAGAGATGAGAGCAGAAGAGGCAGTTTTGAATCTCTTCAAATTAGCCTGTAAAACAAAACAGGAAAAACCCACCCCAGAGCCAACATTTTAATCAATGGTGAAAAATTGTGAGCCTTTCCCTTAAGATCTGGAACAAGAAAAGGTTGCCCACTATCGCCACTACTATTCAACATAGTTCTGGAAGTCTTGATCAGAACAATAAGGCAATAAAAGGACATTAAAGGAATCAAAATACACCTAGAAAACCTAAAGACTCAATTTTAAAAAACTGCTAGAAAGAATAAATTAATACAGCAAAGTGGCAGGATATAAAGTCAATACACAAAAATCAGTATCATTCCTATATGGAAACAATAAAGTAGAGGAGAAAGAAATTAAGAAAGAAACCCCATACCCAATAGCACCAAAAAAGATCAAATACCTGGGAATTAACAAATAAGGTGAAAGACCTCTATAATGAAAACTGTAGGATCTTAATAAAAGAAAGGGGAGACACAAAGAGATAGAAAAATATCCCATGTTCATGGATTGGAAGAGTCAACATAGTATAAATGACCATTCTACCCAAGGCATATATAGGTTCAATATAATTCCCATAAAAACCCCAGGGACTTATTCAAGGATATGAAGCATGTAATACTGACATTTGTGTAGAATAACAAAAAGCCTGAATAGCCAAAGCTAATCTAAGAGAGAAAAGAAATACTGGAGGTATTACACTGCTGGACTTCAAACTATACTACAGAGCAATTGTTATCAAAACTGTATGGCACTGGAACAAAAACAAACAGTGGTCAGTGCAGTCAGAGAGCCTAGAATTAAAGCCACGCTGATATGGACAGTTAGTCTGTGACAGAGGTGCTAAGAGTATACTGGAAAGACATCTGCTAAAAAAAAAAAAAGAATACTATACTACCTATTATCACCAAGTACAAAAGTCAATTCAAAATAGATCAAAGACCTTGTCATAAGACCCAAAGCCACAAAATACCTAGAACAAAATGTGGGGGAAACATTCCATGACCTCAACCTCAAAGAGGTCTTTGGGGAGGAGGAAAAGTGACAGAAAAAGAAACTAAAGCACAGCTAAATAATTGATACTACATCAAACTGAAAAGTTTCTGCATAGAAAAAGAAACCACCGCTAAAACAAAAAGACAACTTATGGAGCTGGAGAAGATATTCACACAACATATATTATATAAAAGCTTAATTTTTAAAATCCACAAGGAGTTCATACATCTTAATAATAATAAAAGCAAATAATCTACTCAATAAATGGGCAAAAGATCTGAATAGAGACCTTTCTAATGAAGACACACAGATGACTTAGACACTTGAAAAAAAAGGCTCTACATTACTCATCAGAGAAATGCAAGTAAAAAATACAATGAATTACAATCTTACACAAGAGAGAATGACCTATGTTGAAAAGACAGGAAATAGCAGGTGCTGGAGGAAATCTGGAGAAAAGGGAATCTTTCTATACTATTGGTGGGAATGTAAACTGGTGCAATCTTTTTGGAAACAGCATGGAGATTCCTCAAACAAATAAAGATGGATTTATCATTTGATAATGATCCCACTCCTAGACATATACCCAGAGGATACAAAATCTCTAATCAGGAAAAAAAATTATGCCCCTATATTCATAGCAGCACATTCACCATAGCTAAGACATGAAACAACCTAAATGCCCGTCAACGGATGACTGGATAAAGAAGCAATGATACCTATACTCAATAAAATTCTATACCACTCCTCAAAAAGTGAAATTGTGCCATTTGCTACAATGTAGATGAAACTGGAGGGGATCATGTTGACTGGAATAAGTCAGAAAGAAAAAGAAGTATAGGATGCTTTCACTCATAGATGGAGGATAATGAAATGAAACAAATGAACACACAAATTCCAACAAAAATAACAGGATTCAGGAATGGTTATGGGGGATGGGGATCAGAAAAGGTGGTGGTAAGGGACACTAGAACTCTGGTGATAGTGTGGTATGAAATATAGACAGATGAAATTTTAAAATTAAATTTTAAAAAAGAAACAAAAAATAGAACAAAGCAAAAAACCCATGAGGATAACATTTAACAGCTGAGGACAAGTTATCTCCACACGTTACAAAAAAGGAATAAGTAAGGAGTAACCACTGAGAGATATAAAGCCCGAATGTGCCAATATCTTTTTTAGGACAGAGGAAAGCATAGGGCATTTGATGGACTAGAGAAACCTAAAAGAGCCATGAGTACTCAGCAGAAACTGTAGCAGAAACTGAGAGGGACTGTGTATTCTATAATAATAAAGTAAAAAGTGTTTGCAATATAGTCTAAAGACCAGACAACTCTAGGTCCCATGAATTCCCAAACTCACTTCTAGGACAAAGCCCACACGACAGAAACTGCTGCAAGGAAAATCTAAATTGAACAGCACTGGAACAAATACAGTCAAAGAAAACAGCTGATACAGATAAAAGTAGTGGAAGATGTATCTTCAGAAAATAAACTGCCACATTTTTTGAACAGTGCACACACATAGCAAAAGAGAGAAATCAAGAGCTGTGAAGTTAGAAGTAATGTAACTGAAAATGTCTAAATATTAAGGAAAACAAATTTAAAGTATAAATGAGCAAGGAAAAGAATCAGATATTAACATGAAAATTAGATTGAGAGGCATAATAACATCTCTATAGATAAAAAAAAAAAAAACTGAAAATCAGAAGAACATTTCCACAAACTGTATTGAAATTACAACCTAAAAGTTAAAATATGAAAATAAGAATTTGGAGAAGTCAAACACTATGTGGTATATGCTCAGGAAAAAGAATACATTGTTTCAGAAATGAAGGAGCAAGTAAATGAAAAACAGATTAGGCCTTAAAGAAAACAGTCTAAGAAATAAATATTTTAAATAAAAAAGACCCAGAATGAAGAATTCCATATTTTTTAAAAATGATTTACATTCTCCCAAAACAAAGATGCCATCCTCAAAAAATACTAGAAAACTGAATTCAGTAGAATCGTAAAAAACATTATATAAAGTAGAATTTATTCCAAAGGCAAGAATGGTTCAACATATGAAAATCAATACATAACAAAATGAAGAAATGCTACACAACCATCTCAACTGATGCATGAAAGTCATGTGCCACCTTTTTCTGATAAAAACAGTCAACAAACCAAGATTAAAAAGACACTGTTCCAACATAATAAAGTCCATATGTTTAACACCCACAGCTAGCATCACACCTATGGTGAAAGACTGAAAACTTTCCCCTAATGTCAGGGGTGAGACAGGGATGTCCATTTTCTTCATTTCTGTTCAACATAATATTAGAAATTCTAGATAGATCATTTTGGCAATAAAATAAAACCATGAAAATTAGAAAACTAAAAATAATCTCTAGTTGCAGATGACATGATCTTCTAGATAGAAACCTCCAAAGATTTAATAAAAAAACTGTTAGAACTAGTAATCTAATTCCTCAAAGTTATAAAATGTAAGTCAAGACATAAAATTTAGTTTCATTTTATATGCTAACAACCCAAAAGGAAATTAAGAAGACAATTCCATTTATAATAACATAAAAGAGAATAGAATACTTAGGAATTAACCAGAGAGGTAGAAGACCTGTATAATGAAAACTGCAATATATTGCTGAACAAAGACAACGCAAATGGAAATATATTCTGTGTTCATGAATTGGAAGATAGTTAAAATGTCAATACTACACAAAATTATCTACAGATTTAATGCAATTCCTATAAAATATCAATGACATTTTTTCCAGGATAGAAAAATCTATCCTAAAATGTATAAGAAACAACCTGGATAGACAAATAAATCTGGAAAAAGAAAAAAAGAACAAAGATTGAGGACTCACACTTCTTGATTTCAAAATGTACTACAGAACTACAGTAATCAGTAAGTGTGATACTCACATAAAGACACATATAATGGAATCGAATAGGAAACCTGGAAACGGACCCCAATATGTATCGTTAAAATATTTTTAATGATGGTGGCAGAAAATATGATGGGTAATGAACAAAAAGTCTTTCCAAAAAACTGTGCTAAGAAAACTAGATACTCAAATGAAAATGAATGAAATCAGGCCCTTGTCTTACATTATATACAAAAATAAACTGGATCAACAATATAAAAATAGGTACTAAAGCTATAAAACTATAAAACCTTAGAAGAAAGCATAGCTGAAAGTTTATGATGTTATTTTAATAGTAATTTTGGGGATATCACATCAAAATTCCAGACAACAGTATTTTTTAAATAATAGAAAAATTGGATTTCATATAAACTGAAAATTATGTTCCTCCAAGTACTAACCACACAGTGAAATGCTAAATTACAGAATGGAAGAAAAATATCTGTAAGTTGTATGTTTGATAAAAGATTAATATCTAGAATATAAATATATTATACAACAAAAAAACTAATTTAAAAATGGGCAAAGGACTTGGATATTTCTGTCGAGAAGATATTCAAATGACCAAAAAGCACATAAAAAACACATCATTAATCATACAGGAAATGCAAATCCAACCACAATGAGGTGCCAGTTAACATTCATTAAGATGGCTGTTAAAAAAACAAAAACAGGTCATACCACTGTGGCTCAGATCTAAGGTGTAGGCCATGTAAAGCTCTCAGATTCAGGAATTGGTGGCCAGGAGGGGTGTGGGGGTAGGGAGAGCGAGAGTGAGTGAGCACACTATGGCAACTTATGAAGATTAAACAGAATTACCATATCATCCAGCTATTCTACTTCTGGGTATATACTCAAAAGAATTCAAGGCAGGGATGTAAATATATTGTATACCAATGATGCTAACAGAATTATGTTAATAGCAAAAAGGTGGAAACAACTCAAATGTCCTTCAAAAGAAGGCAGAAATGTGTTTTTAAAAAGTGGTATACATTTATAATAGAATATTATTCTGCCTTAAAAAAGAATGAAATTCTGATACCTGGTATAACATGGAAGAACACTGAAAACATCCTAAGTGAAATGTCATTCACAAAAGGAAAAATACTATATAATTTGACAGGTATCAGTTACCTAGACAGGCACATTCACACAGACAGAAAACACAATGGTGGTTACCAGGGACTAAGGGAAGAGAGCAGGATATTTTTGTTAATAACAACAGACTTTCAGTTTGTGATGATGAAAATGTTCTGGAAATGGATAACAATTGTACAATAATACGAGCGTCTGAAATTACTCATAAACAAAAATGAATTTTAAATCTGGGGGGAAATGAAGTTAAAAAAAATATCTAAAAGAAAATGACAAATAGGGACTAAACAAAGAAGATCCAATATAATATAATAGGAGTCTGGGTGGGGGGATTAAAAGGGAACGAATACCAAAATGTGTAATTTAAACACATTTCCTAAAATGAAATTGAATTTATTTTGTAAAATAAATTACTACTTACCGAATATACTGATTCAAATAGTTAACATCAAGGTAAAGTTTAAGAGCTTCCAGGTTGGTGAACATGTGAAGATTTGAGGAGAATGCCATATCTGGAAAGGTTATAGAAACTCCATGCCTTCTCCTTATAGCCTGCCCTATGCATCTCTTCTGACTATTTGAGTTATGTCCTTTGTAATACATTGATGAGCTAGTGAGTAAATGCATTTCCCAAGTTCTGTGAGCCATTGTAGCAAATTTATCAAAATTGAGACGGGTATCCTGACAACCTCTTATCAGTAGCTGGTTTGCCATAAGCACAGCGAGAAGTGAGAAGGCAAATGTCTACAAGCCAGGAAGAGAGCTCTCAACAAATGCAGAATGAGCACTTTAATCTTATATTTTCAGCCTCAACTGTGATAATTGTTTTTTACATAAAAAATAAAGTTCAGGAGAACTCCTGGATTATAAAGAAAATAAAAATAAGATTATTGGTGTAATCAGACAATAGATCAAATAATCCTCAGGAAAATTAAAATCAGATTATAACCAGAATTTTAGAAAACTTTTTTGACTATTATACAAAGAAAAGAAAATATAAATATGTATTTTATACACAGGCAAAGCTGACTTTCTATTATAAATTTCTCTGAAAAACTACGGAATTCAGGAATTCAGAAAACATTGTTTCCATGAGTAATCGCTGAAGAAAACAGGCTTCAGGAGTGTGTGTGTGTGTGTGTGATACAATAAATGTTATATATACACATACTATATATATTATATATGTAATATACATACACATACATATATGCATATGTACACATAATAATATATAATTATATTATAAAGATTGTGGCAATTAGTAACTATTCTTACTTATAGAACTAATATTTAATTAGGAATAAAAGGAAATAACATAAAATTGATACTTTTTGATGATGTAGATACGTACACCTACAACAAAAGGAAAAAGAATAGGCAGTATATACATTTGTTCTTGTTTCTATCATAGTCTATTATCTAAGATTACTGTTTGCAAAATTTGAAGTTCAGTAAGAAATATCAGATTCTAACATTCTTATTTACATAGGCGTGTGTGTGTGTTTTCTAGCTGTGCTCACTGAAATGGACTAGAAATGAAGATCAACCTAGTAGCAATGAGTATTCTTAGCATTCAAGTTTGTCATCTTGAAACATCATTTTCCACTAAAGAGAACCAGGGCTTCTTAGAGGAAAAGTTGATAGCAGGTCAAGGAAGGAAATATTCAAAATAATCCTAGATCATTTGTCACGCTAGATAATAATGCGACAGGTTTCCAAAGAAGACTGCAAAAATATCTCCCAATTTACATCTTTTTCTGCAATATGACATTGCGATTGCTATTCCCATCAAGAGTGGAGCTTGTTTCTCAACCATCGTGATTGCTTTCATGAAGAGATTAAAGGATGGAAGAATACCGTACTAGTCTCAGCAGTAGGTCTTAACTGGCCTGGCAGCTTACACTTTTTGTCTCTTAGAATGTCTGTTCTTGGAAAGTTCATCTTGAAACCCAGTTAACATTTTATAAGAAGCCATATGGAGAAGTCACATAGAGGTGATGCAGCTGACAACCTCAAATGCACTCCCAGTCAACAACAGCACCCATTGTCAGCCATGTAAGTGAGTGTTCTTGGTTATTAAGCCAATTGAGCCTACAGATTACAACAGCTCCAACTAGCAGTTGACACTGTGCATATAAAAGACATTGTAGTAGACATAAATTATCTCCCTAAAATGTCCGTTTGCCCAGTCCTCAAAACCTGTGAATATCTTTATTTTATATAGCAAAGGGGAATTATGGTCACTATGGAATTGAGTTTGCTAATCAGCTGACTGTAAAATAGGTATCTTGGGTTAATAGTGTGGGCCAAATGTAATCACAAGTATCCTTAACAGTGGAAAAGGGAGGCAGGAGTACAGAGTAACGCAATGTGAAGAACTTAACCTGCCATTGCTGGTTTTGAAGTCGAAATAGTCTCTAGGGGAGAATCTGTTTCCTTTCCTTTTCTGGCTTCTAGAGGTGGCCTATATGCCTTGATTCCCAGGGTCCTGATTCCCAGATAGGAATACAACCTTATCATCTTTGATTTTAACCCTGTGAGACCCAATTCAAATTTATAACCTTCAGAGCAATAAACTATTTGTATTGTTTAAGGCACTAAGTTTGTAGCAATATATAACAGCAATGATATAAAATTAATACAGACTTCCAGGAAGAACTAAACAGTAGAACCCAATGTACTGAAAAAATATGAAAAATAGCAAAATAAAGTTTTGAATGAAGTCAAATAGTTTGAATAGTTGAAGTATCGTAGAAAGCATTACAGAATAGGAATAGAGAGGAAATTATTAATTCTACTAGGTTGTTTTAGAACCTACGAGTCAGACTGAAAAGGTTTCCATTGGGCAAGGAAGGGAGCATTTGAGCAGTGAAAGAATAACACTTCAATAGATGAAAACAAATTTAAATCTATGACTCCATAATGACAGAACAAAACTCATCATCTTTGGAGAATGTTAAAAAACAAACTCATTATTTTGAAAACCCATAAAAAAAGAAAAAGAACACTTAGCTTACTTTTCTTCCACTACCAAATACCAGAAGAGGGACAATTTTCTTTTATATAAGTTTGTAGTAAATAAGGGAAAAGGTGATTGAATTATGACATTTTTATTATAATTTGTTAATGGATCTAGGCATTGAAGATTAATGATAGCTAAAATTTTTTAAAAAAGACTATGTATCCTGATGGGAAAACACACCACCCACAATTAAGTGGTTTTGAGAAAAGTAAACCTGAATCTGATAAAGCCCCTAAATTCAACTACCAATTTATAATAAACACAAAGTGGACAGAGGAACATATTAAACTATACTAAAATATAGTGAGCATAATACAAAGTAGAAAATTCTGTAAATTCGTTTCTTCAACTAATAAATTCCAAGGGGAAAAAAAGGATGGAAAGGAACACCTATTGATGAAAAGATACCCAGAAGATATCAATTAAAATAAAAACTACAGTATTTAAGGACCAGTCCTTGGACAATTCAATAAAGACAGAGCTAGATCTAATCCTAATTCAGAGATCAACAGAGATGGAGGAGTTCCCAAAGGAGACTGAGGAGTGATAAAACAAAATAAAAAAGCAGACGGTAATGTAGGCAGGCACCATAGAACCTGCCAGAAAAGTATGTACAACGGGGTCTACATGCTTGTGAAGACAGTTGACAATAGAGTTAAGTGCTGCCATAAGGTCGGTCAGGATGCAGACTGAAAGTGGCCACCGGGTTTGCTGAAATGGAGTTCACTAGTGACCTTGCTAAGAGCAGTGTCAGTAGAGGGAGAGGCCAAAACTGAATTAAGGAATGACAGTAATGAAAAGTAAGAGAATGAAACATAGAGTGTCTATAGACACTTTTTCAAAGAGTTCGAGAGCAAAGAAAACGATTAATAGAGGAGATTGTGGGGTTAAGATAGTGATTTTTGAAGTGGAATTAATTGAGGAACATTTGTATGCTGACGGAGAGCTGGAAGATACAAAGCATAATCAAAAAAGGGAACTCTTGTGGAGTTGAGAGGGAAATAAACAAAAAATTACACATGGAAGAATTGGTGTTTGATAGTTGCTTCCTCTGCTAAAGGAAGCACAGGTACATAAATGCAGATGGGTATATTTACATATTTGTTGGCAGAGAAGCTGGGGAATTCTTACCAGATAGATTACATTTTTTCCATTTAGTTCGCAATAAGTCCACCATCCTCAAAGATGAGGAGCTGAATTTGGCTATACCATTTTTTAACCATGAAATTGTGGGTATTTGAAGGGATCATTACTCATTAAGAAATTTATTTTACATGGATATGTAAAATCAAGTCTCGCGGCCCCATGCTTTCTTTAAAGCCTACCAACAAACTAGCCTGACAAGAGCCTTAGTGAAGCAGAGCACAAAGGACAAAGGAATGAACGGGACACAATTCTATGTCAGGGTGAATATGACTCCCACACAGAGATTGGTTTTACTATCGCAGAAATTCCTGTGCATTAGAAATATGTAATCATAAACTGGCTAAAAAGATTATTTCAGATGTACTTATATACTAAGAAATTATACTTTTAATATTTTGCTTTATAAATATTGTTTTCAGTTTATTTGAAATGTAACATTGACACATAATAGTATGTTAAATACTTATATACAGCGTAAGGAATAATAGGTTATATCATAATATCTCTCTCCTGGTCAAGCAATATTTCCAGTAACTTCCACCCACATCTACCTTAATCAGTACCTGCATTTTAGTATTAATCATGTTCTTATCTTCTACTGTTGTTTTACCACCTATGTATGTTTCCCTAAACAATATAGCATCAGTACTTTAGATAAGTGAAATTTAACACTGTAGGTATATTTTTTGGACCTGGCTCTTTTCATTATGTCCAAGTTCTCTTTCATTTTCATTGCTGTATGTAATGCTATATAAATAAATCACAATTTTGATATCCATTCTATTGTCAATGAACCTTAGGCTTGTCTTCATTTGGGAATTCCTGTCTACTCCTTAGACACATATGGGAGTTTCTCCAGGACATAAATCTAGAAGTGACTTGAATCACAGTGTAGGAACACTTACCAATGAAGTTCACCTTTCCAATTCATTCCCAACACCAGTGTGTGTATCCCATTCTTCTGTATAATCATTAGTTGATATTTAAGATTTCTTGATATTGTTTCTAATCGATGGTTGTATATTGGTATTCATTGTGAGGGGGATTACTTGGTATGTCCTTTTTATAAGTTTACTAGACATTTGAATTTCAGATTTTTGTATTTTATTTTGTTTCATTGAAAAACGCTCATCAGGATTCACTAAACTAATTTAATGAATCATAGTTTGTAAAAGCAATGGATCAACGTTATTTTAAATTTCTGAAGCTATTTCTGTATCTGTAAAAGAGGATGACAGCTAAGGTTGTTAGGATGGTCACATAAGATATTAAATGTAAGCAAAGGTTCTGATCAATGAACGATAACAACAAAACTACCTTTTAAAAGAAAGAAAATAAGCTGTGAGTCTGGGCAAAACCAATAGCTAGGATGCCACCCAAGTCTCAAATATCATGTTATAACTACATGTATCATCCCTGCAGTTCTCAAAATGGTGGTCCTACTGCCTGCTTTGCATCACAACTACTTGTCTTCGCTGTTTGAAAAGTGTAAAACAGGTGATGAATAAACCAATGTGTTTGAGTGAGATCCTTGGGCATCAGTGTGGATGCTGATACTGGGAAGGCACTGGGAACTCTGAGCAGTTTCAGTGTCTTGCCATTTGTAAGTGATGAGCTCTGACAGGGTTTTCATGGCTGACTTTCTGAAGATTCATCTCAAGCAAATAGATACCAATCTATTACTTACTGAGTATTATAAAACAAATAAAGCCAACTCCATCCTTGTTTTCTCATGAGAAAATTGCTGAAGTAGAAGGGTACACATATGAAAATATATTTACATATACAAACACATGTGTAACAAAGTTTATTATATATATTACAAAAATTTATTATCATACCATATATCATATATATGGGGTTTGCCCATACAATCTTTGGTGAAAATTTATTCTGTAGAGCTGGATTTATTGCATTATTTATTCCCATTTCACTGGGGTTAATCATAAAGTCAAAACTTCTATAAGCTGAGCTCATCTTTGTCTTTTTTTTTACATTATTCCAGTAACGGCATGAAGACTGCAATTCCTAGGCTGGAGGTGGGTGGAAAATACAAAAGGGGGATAAATCTTAATATCAACCATGGCAACAATTAACAAGACTGACTTGCTATTCGGGTTAAATAACCACATTTTTAGAAAGAGTAAGCATTTATGCTTGACTTTTATTTGAAATGCTCCCTTTCTATAAAATCATCTAGTTATTTGATAAAGAACTTGGAACTTCTGGTATCATTTTAAGTATTGCAAATTTTAAACGACTGCTCTTAAGCAACTACACAAACACATTTTTTCCCAAACCAAAACAGATAGTCCCGTGCTTGAAACGCTATTCCTAATTTCTAATTTATTCTTATGGGCTAATTTACAAAATGAAATTGTTTGGATGATTGGTTTGCAGTAAACATGGAGTACTAAATTGGTTTCTAAATATAGAAAAAGGTTAAGACTCCTTATAATAATCAAGAAATAATAGAAGTATTAATGATAATGAAGCTTCAATAATTAAAAAGTCAAATTCTGAAATAGCAAGCAGAAATAAATGTTAGCAGGTAGCAGCAATATAAATTATAATTCTCTCAAATAGTTATTTTGAGTACTTTTTATGGAATAACACAACCTCCAAAATACAATTTACTAAATGATAATATATGTATCATATGTCATTATTAAGTTCCAATAGTCTTGGAGAATTTAATTCATTATTAAGTTCCAATAGTCTTGGAGAATTTAATTTAATATTAAGTTCCAATAGTATTGGAGAATTTAATTCTTGCATGAAATTCAAGAATCATAAAGAAAGGCATAGTTGTTTTAATGGACGCTGTGACTCTACGTTTGATATTTTAAAAAGTAGTAATTATTGTTATCCATATAAATGTATTCAAAGAAAATTCTTATTTACATATAATAGGATTTGAGGATGAGCTCTAGACTTTAAATATAGTAGACTCCATATCCTTTCTTGGAGGTTTTTGAGGATTAATTTTTGGTAGCATCTCTTTGGCATAAATTGTTTTATGAAGTCCAGCTTCTCGAAGTGCTAACTCAAAACGAAGTCTAGGGTCAGAAATTATCTGTAGAAATAAAATACAATTTATATAAATAGCAATTAATTGAACTTGAGTAAATTTTATTTAGTTCCATATTTTCCCAAACTGCATAATTCGCTTTTGCTGGATAGACCATTAATAACAATAAACCTTGTATATATGTAAACTATCTTCCAGTTATTTTTACTGACTATGTCTAAACCATTTTGATGTTGTAACTTTCCATTCTATCAGTAGTTTCCAACATAAAATGCATACAGTATCATATAGTAGGCTAGTCAAAATACAATCCTGTATAAGTATTCAAAGATGGGGTAAAAGCTTTCTTTCATTGACTCATTATTTAATGCTAGCTAGTTATAAAATATAGACAGTCATTGATTAAAATAAAACAAATATAAAGCATAACATCATTTATATGTCAACATTTTAATTTCTCCACCACTTGACAATATGTAAATTACAATTAAATACATGACCATTACTTGAAAAACAAAATCAATACTACTTTTCTTCCAAGGATGAATTTCTGTTTCAAGCAAAACTAGAAAAATATTTCCATCCATCTGATTCTAAATGGAAATAAACATGAGTAGTGCAATTTCTTTTTTTATAGATGTTTGGACCTTATTCCTCCTTCTAACAATATTAAATGTCAACAAACATGATACTCTTTGCTCTGATAAAAACGTGGTCACATATGAATTTCAGTTAATGAAACATTATATATAGACTTCAAATTCCTCTGTAGGATGGAATAAGTTAAAAGCTCCTTCAAGAAGCTTTTAAATGAAAAGTAATAATAATGACAAAGAAAACAATAGCTCATGGCAATATATTACAGATAAGTAAAGAAGAGTAAAACATGGGGTTATACCCCCTGGTGTAAGTGAGATGAAGATGGTCTCAAGTAAAAAGGAACAGCTGAGATCACTCCAATATGGCAGACTGAAGATCTTGAGCTCACCTCCTGCCTACAGACACAACAAAACTACACCCATTTAATAACTACATCCTTGAAAAAGAATGAGGACCAGCCTCTTCACCAACAGATTTTCATTGTGAAAGGCAGGAGAAGTTGATTAGTCGTGACAAGGATGCCACAGAGTACAAAGACCCACGGGCCCATTAGGAGGGACCAGTGATACAGATCCTCCTTCTTGGGATAAAGTGCTTACTCTCACAGGAGATATTGCTACACCCGAGAACTGACTCACAAGTATATAACTTGGAATAGAAAATAGAGGGGCTTTTATTTGGACAATAGGATTATGAGGGCAAGTATGCAAGACAGAGAGTATGGAGAACTGAAAGATGAAGTGTATGCAGATGACTTCAGGGTACTTACTTGTTTAATTAAAAACTACATTATGGAAAATAAGAAAGAGGGATATCCTCCCCATAAACAAAGATGCTGCTTGGAGTCAGGCTCTCCCTTTTCTATGTGGCACCTGTACTAGGGGCTGGCATATTTCATCAAGGCTCCAGAAGCAAAGTACCTCACCTCTCCATTATCAACACATGGCAGTTAGAGTTCTCCAGGGCTGCTGGGCAGCAATGGTCTGCCCAGAGTGTGACAGGTACAGATAGATAAGAAAATTCTTAGGGGCTTTGGCAGTTTTCTCAGGGAAGATCATTAGTGAAGCTCCACCCAAACAGAAGCTTCACCCACCCATCTGGAGCTACTGCTAGACATCTTTGCATATGTGTTATCACTTGCTAGAGCTTCCATCGCTGGTCCCAGGACTTGCTTGTTTACAGTTCTCTGCTGTGGCTGCTGCCCATCTAAAGAACTAAGAGACATTCTCATGGGGAATGTATTTGGCCTCGACTAGCTTTCAAGGACCCTGGGAAACACTCAACTCCCCCTTACCAGTGGCCTCTACTGGGGCTGTGGCCTGCTTGTGGTCTGGCCCTGCACCTCCGGGGTATCTTCTTTGTGTCTCACTATTCATACCTGGGACTCTGGGAAATCCTCTATGCTTACTTTCTCTACCTATCCCTACCATGACTGCAATCCTGTAGGCTGGACTCTAGGGCCTTAACACAATGCTGACTCTAGAACTTGAATCATTCTAACTGGTGTAGAAGTCACACAGTAATAGAATACCCAGTACTCTGGGCCAACATTGTAGGCCTATAGCCTGTAACCTGATACTTAACTAATACAAGGTGATGATATCAGTAGAGGGAAAGAAAAGTCATTTAGTTTAACCCATAGAAATAAACAGAGTACCAAAAAGAATAAAGAGACAAAGAAATATTCCCCAAATGATGGAACAAAACACCCCAAGGAAAAATCTGAATGCAACAAAATAAACTACCTGAAGATTTTTAAAGCAACAGCTTTAACAATGCTCACTGAAATCAGGAGACTAGAGGAACAAAAAGTGAGCTATAATAAAGATAGAGAAAATAGGAGGCAGTTCCAAACAGAATTTCTAGAGCTAAAGAACACAACAGTTAACTTAAAGAACACAGTAGAGGAGTTCAACCGTAGACTGAAAGAAACTCCAATAGAATCAGTGAGCTAGAGGATAGGAAATTAGAACTCACTGAAGCAAACCAGAAAAGAGAAAAAAAAAATGAAAAGAAATAGACAGTACAAGAGAGTTTTGGGATAACATCAAAAGGAAGAACATTTATATCATACATTTATATCATCCCAGAGGAGCGGAGAGAGAGAATGCAGCAGAAAGCTTATTTAAAGCAAACAACTGAGAATTTCCTGAACTTGGTAAGGAAACAGACATCCAAATGTAAACATCCAAATGCAGGAAGTACTCCAAACAAAAGAAACCCAACAGTATGACAGATCACAGTTAAAATTTCAAAAGTCAAAGATATACATAGAATTTTTAAAGAAGTTAGAGAAAAGTTACATACAAGAGGGCCTCCTCCCTAGGACTATCTGTGGATTTAATAGCAGAAACTTCATAAGAGAATGGCATGGTATATTTAAAATGCTGAAAGAAAAGGAGTTCTAAGCAAAAATATTCTACCTTGGTAGTTTATTACTGAGAACTGAAAAAGTAATGAGCTTTACAGACCAATAAAAGTTAAAGAAATTAATTACAAGTATGCCAGATTTGCAAGAAATACAAAATAAATTTCTTTAAAATAAAAATAACCCCCCTTATAAGCAGCAAGACACCAATGATACAAAATGTGGGAAGGAGGAGAGTGAAAATGTGAATTATTAGAATTAACTTAAGATTAGCTTACTTTCATGTTAAAAAGATTATAAACATATATAAAGCCTAGCACAATCTTAACACAGAAATGAAAAGGGAAACCAAGTACAACTTTTCAAATGACTATTACATAATGATTAAGGCATCAGTTCAGCAAGAAGACACACCACTAATATATATGTACCAAATGAGGGCGCATCAAGATACATAAAGCAATGATAAACAGAACTAAATAGAACATTAACAGTAATGCTAAAATAATAGGTGACTTCAATAACCATACACAACAATAAACAGATAAACCAGGTAGAAAATTAACAGGGAAATACCAGTTTTAAATAACGAATAAGAACAAATAGTTTTAATAGACATTTGCAGAACACTGCAACTCAGCAACCTCACAATTCACTTATTTTTAGTGCACAGGAAATACTTAACAATAGACCATATGTTGGAAAACAAAACAATTGTCAATAAATTTATGATGAATAAAATTATACCAACTATCCTCTCTGATCACAATGGCACAAAATTAGAAATCAACCACAAAATGTAAAATGGAAAGTTCAAAAATATGTGGAGAGTAAACATGTTTCTGAATGACTATTCAGTAAAAGGGGAAATCAAAGGAGAAAAAAAATACTTGGAGTCAAATAAGAATGAAAACATGAGCTAACAGAACTCATGAAATATAGCAAAAGCATTACTAAGAGGGAAGTTTATGCAATTCAGGCCTACCTCAATAAATAAGAAAAATCTCAAATAAACATCTAATCCTATACCTAAAGCAAGTATAAAAAGAACAACTTAAGCCATAAGTCAGCAGAACAAAGGAAATAATCAAAATTTGAGCAGAAATAAATGAAATGGATGTTTCTTAAAATTCGGAATATCACTGAAACCACTTTAATCTTTGAAAGATTAAACAAAATTGACAAATCTTCGACTTTGGTCACAAAGAATAAAAGGAGAAAATTCTAATTTTTAGTATCTGAAATGAAAGAGAAGTTACTTCAGAAATGCAAAGAAGATACATCAGAAATACAAAGTATCACACGAGGCTATTATGAACAGCGATATGTCAATAAACTGGACAACCTAGAGATGGAGGACAAATTTTAAGAATCATACAGCCTACCAAGACTGAATCAGAGAGAAATAGAAAACCTGAATAGACCTATCAGAAGAAAGGAAAAAAAAAAATTAATCAACACTCTCAAAAAAAAAAAAAATAGCCCACTGGTAGATTGTCAGAAGATGATGACTTGGTAGGGGAGAGATTGAGATCCTCCCCACAGAAAAAGTAGGAACAAAAGCAATCCAGAAGATCGCTGACACCAAAAGCTGCTATTTGAAAAAATAAACAAAATTGACAATCCAATGGCTAGACTCACTAAGAAAATAAAACTCATAACTGGAATCAGAAGTGAAAGGAGAGGACTTACAACAGATGGCACAGAAATACAAAACAACATAAGAGACTACTATGGACAGCTCTGCACCAACAAATTGTACAACCATGAGACATGAACAGATTTTTAGAAAAATACATCTATCAAGACTGAATCTGGAAGAACTGGAAAACCTGAACAGAGCAATCACAAGCAAAGACATTGAAGAGGCTATCAAAAAATCTCAAAAAATAAAATCCCAAACCAGATGACTTTTCTAATTAGTTAATACCTATTTTTTCTCAAACTCTTCCAAAATATTGAAGAACAGGGATCAACCTCAAATACTTTTTATGAAGCCAACATTACACCGATAACAAAAGCCAATAGATGTCACCAAGAAAGAAAATTACAGACCAATATCTCTAATGATCATAGGTACAAACATTCTCAATAAAATATAAACAAACTGAATCCAATAATGCATCAAAGAGATCATGCACCGTGACCAAGTGGAATTTATCCCAGGGATGCAGGGATGATTTAACATACATACATCTATTAATGTAATATACCATATCAACAAGAGCAAGCAGAAAAAACAATGATAACATTAATAGATGCAGAGAAACCTTTTGACAAGATCCAACATCCATTTATGAAAAAAATAAAACCTGCATAAAATGGGAATAGAAGATCTATACAACAACATAATAAAAGCCATATACAACAAACTCATAGCCAACATCATAGTCAATGGAAAAATATGGAAAGCATTTCCTCTAAGATTAGGAACAGAGCAAGACTGTCCATTCTCATCATTGGTATTTAACATCATACTGGAGGCTCCTAGCCAAAGCAATTAGGCAAGAAAAGGAAATAAAAAGAATCCTAACTGAAAAGTAGGAAGCAAAACTATCATTTGCAGATGACATGATTATATGTGTATATATATATATATATACATATATATGTACATATATATGCTATAAACTGAAAAACTACTAAATTTCATCAGCAAATAGAGTAATGTGGCAAGCTACAAAATCAATGCACAAAAATCTGTTGCATTTTTATATGCAAACACATTGGAAAATGAAATCAAGAAAATCATACCATTTAAAATAGCTGTAAAAAGAATCAAAAACCTTAGAATTTACTTAACAAACAAAGTGAGAGACCAGTACAATGAAAACTACAAGTTCTTCTTAAAAGAAATAGAAGAGGACATAAAGAGATGGAAAAGATACCTCCTGATCATGGCTGGGAAGAATCAACATCTTTAAAATGGTCATCTTACCTAAAGCAATATATAGATTTAATGCAATCCCCATTAAAAATCCACTGGCTTATTTCCAGGAAATAGAACAAAAGAAATCTTAAAATTTGTTGAACAACAAAAGCTCTGAATAACAAAAGCAAGTATTAGAAAAAACAAATCTGGAGGTATGACACTCCCAGACATTTACCTATACTACAAAGCAATAGTGATCAAAACAGTATGGTGCTGGAATAATAATAGAGGCACAGATAAATGGAACAGAACTGAATCAACAAAAACTGACTCACTAACATATAATCAGTTAATTTATGACATGAGCCAAAAGCACATGATGGAAAATGGAAAGTCTCTAATAAATGGTATTGGGAAAATAGGACAATCACATGTAAAAGAACTAAGGTACACTACTATGTAAGACCATTCACAAAAATTAACTCAAAATGATCTGGAGACTTGGACTTAAGACCTGAAATCATAAACCTCTTGGAAGACTAATAGGAAAGACATTCTATGATACTGACCTTAGCGATGTCTTTAGAGAATCAACTCCAGCATCAAGGGAAACAAAAAGAAAATTAAACAACTGGGACTACATCAAACTAAAAAGCTTCTTTACCATGAAAGAAATCACCAAAACAAAAAGACAACCTACTAATTGAGAGAAGATGTTGTGTTCCATATTTCTAACAAGGGCTTAATATCCAAAATATACAAAGAACTCATGAAATGCAATAAGAGAAAAACAGGTAATCCAATAAAAAAATTTGAGGAGGTATTCAAGAGACATTTTTCTGAAGAGGATACACAGATGACCAACAGGCATATGAAAAGATTTTCCTACTTGCTGACTATCATGGAAATGCAACTCAAAACGATGAGCTATCTCCACACAACTGAGAGACTGGCTGCTATACAAGACTAGAAACAACAAATTTGGCGAGAATGTTGAGAAAAGGGAACACTTTTACACTGTTTGAGGGAGTGCAAATTGGTGCGACCACTATGGAAAACTGTATGGAGATTCCTGAAAAAGTTAAATATGGAAATTCCATATGATCCCACCATCTCACTTCTGGTGTTTACCCAAAAGATACGAAAACACTAATTTGCAGCGACTTATGCACTCCAATGTTTATTGCAGCCCTAATCACAATACTTAAGAACTGAAAACTACCTAAGTGACCAACATCAGATGAATGGATAAAGAAGACTTGGTATATATATATACACAATGGTATAATACACAGCCATTAGAAGAGCTGAAATTCTGTCATTTGCAGTAACTTGGATGGAGTTAGAGGGGATTATGCTAAGTGAAATAAGCCAAAAGAAGAATGATAGATACCAGATGATCTCACTTATAGATGAAATGTGTATATAAGAAAATGAATGGGCAGATGAAACAAAACCAACTCTTGGACACTTGCAATGAACTGTGGTCACCAATAGGGAATCGAATGGGGGAGGGGGACAAGAGGTGGCAGAACCCACTGCACAATGGTGAAGAACACTTGGTGATTTGGTGGAGGGAAGGGTGTATTGACATACATATTAGAAATAGGAAAACTGCACATATGTGAAACCTACATATAGGAGTATATTTCAATGTGTAAAATCGAAGTTACTGATTTTTAACGAAAGAAAAAAAAAAGCCACTATTAAGTGGCTTTACTAGTCAGTTTTGCCCAAACTTCAGAGAAAAATATGTGTTCTTCTCAAGCTCTTCCAAAATTTTCAAGGACAGGGAATACATCCAAACAGTTTCTATGATGCCAACATTACACTGATACCAAAAATAGAGAAGGACATAACAATAAAAGAAAATAAAGCGTCTATATCTCTTACGGACATAGATGTAAAAATCCTTAACAAATTAGCAAACTGAATTCATAAGGATCACCTATCATCACAAATTGGAATTTATTCTGGGTATGCAAATTGGTTCAATATATGCAAGTATATTAACATACCACAACAATAAAAGGAAGGAAAAAAACAATAGATCCAGAGAAAGTATTTGACAAGATTCAGCACCGTTCATGATAAAAACTCTCAAAAAAATAGTGACAAAAGAATATATGTAAACATAATAAAGGCCATACATGATAAACCCACAACCAGCATCATACTCAATGGTGAAAAACTGAAAGCACTTCCTGCAAGATCAGGAACAAAGTAAGGGTGTCTTCTCTCACCACTACTATTCAATATCATATTCAAAACCCTAGCCAAAGCAATTAGGCAAGAAGAAATGAAAGAAATTCATATTGAAAAATAAAACTATCATGATTTACATGAAGAACTCAAAAGATTACACAAAAAATAGAATAAATTAGTATAGCAGGCTATAAATAAAAAGAAATCTGTTGCATTTTTGTATGTAAATAAGATAGAAGAATCGGAAATTAAGAAAATGGCATTTACAATAGAAGCAAAAAGAATACTGTGAAATACAACACATCAAAAGAGGTGGAATATCTCTACTAAAAACTCCAAGACATTGTTAATAGAAATAGAAGACACAAGATGAAAAGATGTTTACGGCTGGGAAGAATTAACATTGTTAAATTAATCATCTTACCTAAAGCAATATGTATTAACATAAACCCCATCAACATTGCATTAGCACTTTCCAAGTAAATAGAACTAAAAAAAATAATAAATTTGTGTATATCCCAGTAGCTCAACAGACTAAGGTACATGCTAAGTTTAAAGACCCAGGTTGAAATCTGGAGTCACTGAAGAAAATATATCACTTAAAAAATTTGTCTAGCATCATAAAAGCTGAATGTCCAAAACAACCATGAGGAAAAAAAAAAAGAACAAAACTATATAAACTATATAAAATTATGTAATAAAAATACACAGATCAGTGGAGTAGGATTGAATCCCTATAAACAAACTCACACATATATAGTCTATTAATTTATAACAAAGGAGGCAAAAGCATATAATGGAGAAAGGGAAGTCTATAACTGTGTTAGGAAAACTGGATAGCAAATACAAAAGAATGAATCTAAATCACTCTCCAACATGTTACCAAAAATTTATTTTAAAATGGATTAGCAACTTGGATGTAAGACCAAAAGTCATAAAATACATAGAAGAAAACTCAGGTACTATCTTCCATGACATTGGTCATAGAGAGGACTTGGAGATCAATTCAGTGGCAAGGGAAACACAACAAAAACAAATGGGACTGATTCAAACTGAAAAAAACTTCTGAACAGTGCAAGTACTATCAAAATGAAAAGGTATTTGAATGAGAGAAGATATTTTCAGGAGTTAATATCCCTAATACATGAAGAACATATAAACTCAACAATAAAAGCAAATAATCAAAAATAAATGAGCAGAAGATCTGACCAGGCATTTCTCCAAAAGATATACAGATGGCCAACAGGCACATGAAAAGATGTATCTCTTCTCTTGTTACTAGGAAAATGTAAACAAAACAACGAGATATCAGCTCACACCAGTGAGAACAGCTATTATACAAAAGATTGGAAACAATAAGTAGTGGTGAGGATGGGGAGAAAAGGGAACCCTTTTACATTCTTGGTAGGAATATAAATTAGTACAACCATTGTAAAAGGCAGTATGGATATGGAGATTCCTCAAGAAATTGAGAATGGAAATTCCACATGATCCAGTCATTTCACTTGAGGGTATTTACCAAAAAACACTAATTAAAAAAACATTGAGAACAGTAACTCAAAGAGATATATGCACTCCATGTTTATTGCAGCACTTTTATTTACAATAGCCAAGAAGTAGAAGCAATCTAATACCCACTGACAGTTGAATGGGTAAAGATGTTGTGTATATATACACACACAATGGAACACTACACAGTCATAGAAAAGATGAAATCTTGGCATTTGGGACAACATGGAAAAACTACAGAGGATTATGCTAATTGAAATAAGTCAGAAGGAGAAAGACAAGAATCAGATGATATCATAAATAGGTGGAATATAAGGAAATAAAGCAAGAAAAAAACAGACAAAACAAAAACTACCCCTTGGACACTGATAACAGAACTAAGGTTACCTCCAATTAGAGTAAACTTGTACAACATATCATTTTGTATATCAATGTTAGACAAATAAAAATAATTTTTAAAGTTCCAACTGAAGTAAACTGTAATATCCAATATTTTACTCTATAAAGCCAAGAGGGGAAGAAGGAAAATTGACTAAGAAAGGAAGGGACATGCAAACTTGGAGGTGAAATAGTTCAATTTGAGATCAGGATAGCTTGCACAGAGCACAAAGTACCACTGGAAACACTGGAAAAATGTACCTCTGAGCCTGCAATTGGAATTTTAAAGGCTTGAAAAGTATGCCAAAGAGCCTGGGAGCTATTGAAGTTGTTACTGTTTCTAACATGGAAGCAATATAATTACTGTCACTGCATAAGAAGATAGATATGATTCTAAGTTCAGGACAAATTAAGGTGACGGGAAAAAAAGAGATGGAGGTAGGGAGAGTGGTTGGGAGCATATTACAATTATCTAGACATGAAGTAATAACTCTAAACTTGATTGGCATCAAGAAATATTAACCTTTAGAAAAGTATGAGGGGAACTTAGCAACTAATCAAATACAGGGACTTCGGGCAATAGTGCTTATAAGTCAAGAATAATACAAAGATTTCTGTCTGAGAAGCAAACATTTGAACCTTAGATTCAGGTTTCTCCTTTTCTCCTCCAATATAGTTTCCACTCTCATTCACTTGTAAGGATTCGTGCTTCATCTTTATGCTATTGATTCTCTAATTATCTTCAGGATTAAATCTCTTCTCAGCTCCAGAGTTGTAAGATTTAAAATATTTCCATTACTCTATTTTTTCAATAGATCAAGTGAGATGGAGATCTTCCTCACATGCTGACCTCCATTTCCCCAATCCCTCTGCTCAGAAGCAGCTGTCATTTTCTTGTAACTATGTGATAGACATCTTCACACTAAACATGACATGAACGAAATTAATTCTCTCTCCCTACATCTGCTTTTCCTTCATATGGCTAATGGCAGCACCACCTAATGATTATAATTTACAGAATTACTGCTAGGTGTCAGGTTATAGCCTAAGCAATTGACATTTATTATCCTAATCCTCACAGAAAACTTGCAGATAATTTTACAGATAAGAAAACAGGGCATAAGTATGTTAAAAACTAACACAAGTTTACACATTAAACAAATAGTGGATATGAATTTAAATCCAAAATGCAAGCTGTACTCAATTATCATTTACTGCCTAGCCTAGAATCATCCTCACTTTCACTGTGACCTTCTCCTACCAATCAGAGCTATCCATATGCGTCCTCCCACTTCTATGAGGACTCAACCATTTTATATGATATCACTAAAATATGGAATATAAAACTAAGCAAAAAACCACGAAACAAAAACTAACCCTTGGACACTGACAGCAGAACTAAGGTTACCGCAAATTGCAGTGAGGATCCAATGGACAGGGGTGGAAGACTACTCCTTGACCAATTTTCCATTTAGGATATGTTACTAGGACATAAATTTGATACAATTTACTTGTCTCAAAGGCTCACCTCTACTCACAGGATAAAAGTCAAATGTCTTAGCAAGCAAGACCTACTATACTATACTTTTCACAGCTTGACCCTAAACTATGTGTCCAGTCTCCTTTCCCAGAAATCACCTTGCCATCTACTTTACAATGAAGACAGCAGTAAAAATTACTTTTCACCTTCTCTTACTAGATGAAGTCCTTAATTCCTCAGCCCGGGCAATTGAAAGCTCTCCAGTTTCTGACTTCAATTTGTTGCAAACCCCACTTGTTCACTCTATATGACTTCCGGGGACACTCGTTTTTTCTCCTAATCCATCTCCCTATACTCACTCCCTGCCCCTAATCATGTTGTTGGCTTAAATAGTCTGGGATGAGTTTTGTTACTGTTTCTAAAAATTCTGTACTAAAATCAAGTTCAGTTTCCTGTGTGGCATTTTCTCTTACTTTCCAAGTCAGGGTTGACCGACCATTCACTCACTTCCCCTTGCTATGAAGCCCTTAGACTTCGTCATGGAGTTAATTTCACTTTAATAGTATTATGTACAGTTCCGGTTACTTTCCCTCCTAGCACACCACTTCTGCTCACTTCTTTCAGACAGAAATCTGTCTTTAGCCCTAGTAGCTATGCACAGTGCCAGAATACAGTATACATTTCATAAATATTTATCCAATTAATAAATGAATTATCTTTTTATTCCTTAGCAATGTAGGCAGCACGTAAAGGCACACTTTCAGTGAAAGGATGAATGGATAAAGTTACCTGCTTTAAAATAATTAAGCATGTAACTTCTCTCCTTAGATTTGCAAAAGAACTACTTTCTCTTTTATTTTCATTGATATCCATTCATTCATTTCTCTTCCCTCTTTCCCATACAGCTAAAAGATATTTTCAAAATTTTTTCACAGTTACAGGAACATACTAAAATAAATCAGATGTTCCTTAAAAAAATGAGCAATTTATCCTTTACAGAAAACCTTTTGTTTAATTTTATCATTTGCTCTATGCATTCATTACCTTCTGTTCTTTTTTATTTCCTTTCTTTCTTTTTTTTAAAGACTTAGCCCTGGGATTAAACCCAGGTCCTTGGGCTTTATGTGCTCTGCACCTCAACAAGCTCAGCCACCTGAGCCATAAGGGCACTCTTTCCTGATTGAATTTCTGAAAGCTTCCCTCTGCTTTGTCTTATCAGAATTATCAGTTGTTTAATAGTATTTGCTATGAATTTTAACGTACGTTATAATAGGATACATATTTAAACAAAATGAAATATTCACAAAGAACTTTAAAAATAAAATTTTGTATTTTTTTAAACTTTTAAATATAATTTTGAATATGACAATCAAAATATTTTCAGAAACTATTTTATTCTATGCTTACCTAGCAACTATTTTATATTAAGAACTGTGCACTAATTGTGTTATCATTTAGAAGTAAAAATTATGCTATTATACATAGTATTCAAATGTAAATACTGAAAAAAATTTGTAACCCCCAGACACACTTCTTCCTGTCATCATTATGACTTTTGTACCAATTGTGCTAATGCCCATAATTACCTGCTGTTCATTATATGTATTTAATGTGAAGAGTGGCTTCTGAAGAATAAATTCTTCAATCCCAACACACATCCTTGCTTTCCATGCCATTGTGTCTGACATCATTCTAATAGGATCAAACTGAGCAACAATTGCAACCTAGAAGAAAAAAGCATGGCTATTTGGAACAAAATAAAAAATTTCTGAGAAACATTATTATTGTTTAATATCCATAAACATTAAGAAATTATATTAAAAACAAAATAAAAAAGAGGACAGAAAAAAGTATTAAACTAGGTCATTCCTAGAGAACTTTAAAATAGCTAGTTGTTAAAAAAAACACTAATGTTGAAATGTTATGGCACAGAATTATTTCTAGTGACTTCATAATTCTACTTATCATTAATTTTAGATAAAGGTTATCTTTCTGACAGTCATAGGAACTCCTATATACAAAACCCACATGTTTGATTACCTTGAAAGTAACCAAAAGCAAAAAACAATATTTAGGAAAAAAAAAAAAAAAAGATGGTGTCTATGGGATGTGGACATAGATTCTGCACAGGAAAAAAAAAAAGAAACACAGTTTTCCAGAACCAACAGAGAAAAAGGGATTTTCCTGCTTCAGCACTGGCCAGAACAACTTGGAGAACTGAAGAAAACTCTTCAGTCTCCACAGGTGGGTGAAAGGCACAGGGATTTAACAGACTACCAGCCCCCAGAAAGGACAGTTCTGTGGTAGAGATGTGATCTGCCTTCCCCAACCAGAGCCTAGCTGGAGTTGCAAGGCCATGCAGACATTCTTAAGAGTGCAAAACAGTCACAGTGACCTCCAGCACCCACCCAAGGTTTGAGATAGTAAGATCCTACTACTGAGTCCCTCTTCTCCCAGTGCAGACTGCAGGGGCAGCCCCACTCATCTCTAGCAGTGTGAACTCAGACAGAGCGGGGAGCCACAAGCCTGAACCAAACTGAGCAATAACTCTGGGCTAACAAAGGGGAACTGCACAAACTGGAGCCCGGTGGCAGCAAAAGCACGCAACATTTGTCTTCACCACCAGGGGTTAGAAGCAGCAGTGATCCCCATGCTGCCTCACCCTTCTCCTGTGGAAAGAGCACAGGCAGTATCCCTAACCTCTAGTGGTACGAACTCAAAAAGCAGGAAGCTGCAAGCCTGAGCTAAACTGAGCAAAGCTGCTGGCAGCTTTTGGCTAGAAAAAGTCCAGAAGGAGAAATTTGGAGACAGAAAGAACAGGAGCATACAGGTGCTATGCACCCTCCATTACACACCTGGGTACTTGGGCCCCCTGGGAATCAGGATCCAGTAGCTAGGATGCTGGAAGAGAAGCCGGAGGAAAAGGACTTGACCCAGATGATTGGGTGAATATAAGGGACATAACAGCAAACAGCAGACTCAAGTCACATAGCCTTAGCCAGCAGAGTTCTATCAACAAAACAAGCCTACTTAATCTCCCCTCCACCATCAGGTGGCAAAACTACACGCTCACAGAGGACCATGACACCCCCACCCCATGCCCACCCCCACTCAGCAGTCATCAACGCTCTGTGACACAGCAAGATATACTAAAGAAATCTGTAAGGGTCAAAAATACAAAATAAAACAAAAATAGAGCACCCTTGGTAGAAATTAAAACAAACAAAGCAGATCAACAACATCTCAAATCAGGGGGTAAAAAAAAAACACAACACACCCTGAAACCTCAGGAAATGGAATCACAACAAAATGACAGCTCATCAGAAATTAACTTTGAAGATAAGGAAGAAAGTTTTTTTTTTTCTAACAGATAAAGAATTCAAATCTGAAATCATAAAGAAATTCAGAGAATTAAAATTTAGGTAAGTAAAACAAAGAGCTTAAACAAATAATTAAGCACCCAAAGACAGAGAATGAAATTCTACAGAAAAAAACTAATAGGAACAAAGAATGTAAAGGAGATAAGTCATGAAACTAAAAATAATGTAGAAAGCTACGGAACCAGAATAACCCAAATGGAGAAAAGGATTAGTGATATAGAGGACAGTAATGCAGAAAG